>ML685808.1:7756302-7862745 GCA_007922175.1 Pelusios castaneus
ATTTTCTCCCTTCCTTCAGGGATGATGGAACATTCCAACATGCATAAAGAGATTTAAAGACCTGATTCCAGTCCTACATTGGTTTTATATTTGTGTAATTACACTACCTTCAGTGGAGGTACCTTTGGTTTATATTGCTTTAATGAGAACAGACTCAGACCCTTAAAATATATGCATGTAAAACAGATTGAAATTGGGAAGGGACAGGGAAGAGAAATATTGTAATGCTCAAAATTAGTGACAGATTTGATAATAAAACCCTGACTCTCAGAACATCCCAAAACTTTGTGAAAGTGTAGGCTCAGATGCAGAACTCATTGACTTTTAGGTGTGAATGACGTCTCCAGAGCTTGACAGAGGGA
Organism: Pelusios castaneus; assembly: GCA_007922175.1. Taxonomy (NCBI): domain Eukaryota; kingdom Metazoa; phylum Chordata; order Testudines; family Pelomedusidae; genus Pelusios; species Pelusios castaneus. Next base: position 7,756,665 of record ML685808.1, read on the forward strand.
GGCATTGTGCCAGAGGACATATAGGCAAAGTGCTTCTCTGGCACAGAGTGATGTGTGCTCAGTAACAGCACTTACCGTATCTTTTTAAGCATTGCTCGTATTCCCACAACGCTGCATCTCAGCACTAGCTGATGTGCAAGAAGAGACTAGCATGACACTGGCAGAGCAGTTGCTAGCTTATGCCAAGGCCCTCAGCATCAACTGACAATTAAACACTCGACTTGGACTTTATGAGGGCAAGATTTCTGGGCATAAGCAAGGGATCCCTTGCTGCTTGCCCTGGGTTAACACTAAAGGACACAGAAAGCTTGCTTATTATACTCTTCTATTGTCTATTTGAAACTTAAGATTGACTCATGTCTCTATGAATGTATAAACAAAGTCTGAATGTCCCTCCCCTGCTCAGCCAGCTGAAAAGGGGGGTAAGCTATTTGCTTGGGCACTGTATCTGCATGAGTATACTAAATGCTCAGCATGATTGCATAGTATCTGCATAAACACATCTAGGTTGTTCAGCATGATGGGAAATGGTCTGTTTGGCTGGTATTGTTACAAATCACTTTAGTGTTAATTGTAGGGATAATGAAATGAACAAATTGTATGAACAAATGGCAGCAGAACTGTGATTAGCATGCTCTGATGAAAGATTTACTCTCATCTGAACAGAACTCAACCTCCCCCCCCCCCAAAAAAAAAGCCAACCCAGAGGACTGTGAGGAAAGTAGGAAGGGGATATGGGTCTTCCGGTTGAGTCTGCACCAGCTCTGACTGAGGCCTGCCCTCAGGCATAGATTGACTATCTTTTCCGACTATTAGAAGATAAAATAATGGGATTCCTCTTGGAGTTTTTGTTTTGTTAAAAGCAGGGACAATGCTCTTGTTTCAGCAGAGGTGAAATCACTGAAAGAGGAACTCACTATACTTGAAATCACTAAAAGAACTGGGGAAATCTCCAGAGACTGTTAGCCAGCAGAGGGGGGCTAACTGAGCCCTGCAACTGGAAGATGGTGGGAGCCAGCAGAGGGGGCTAGTTGAGCCTACTGAATCAGATGGCAATGGGAGCTAGCAGAGGGGGCTAGTCAGTCCTGGTGACCCATCAGTGGCAGGAGCCAGCAGAAGGGGCTAGTCAAGGTCCATTACAGAGAGGTGTACAGGGCAGTTATAATGGTCAGTAGGGCAGTGGGAAGTGAGAAGGGGAGAGTCAAAGGACCTGACCGCACAAACCGTTGGTTTTGGTTTTATGAATTCTGTTTCCCCAAATCAGTTCTGAGTTATTTTCTTATTATTATTAGAGTTTACTTTCTACACCCAGACCTTCTGCATGGGAGCGGGGAAGTGTTGCCTTTTGGGGGTGTCCAGGAGACAGTGTGATTTCCCACATGACTGGGTGTGGACTTGTGCCTGTTTGGTGTTGCATGATTCACAGGAACCCCTAGACATAGAACCTGGCACTTCTTGCTGCCAACTTCATCTGGCAGAAGGAATGCAAATGTTTACTTGTCTTAACCTTGTAAATAACTCATTTCTTTTTCTTAGTTAATAACTCTTAAGTTGGTTTATGTGAGGATTGGCTACTGCGGTGTCTTAATGTTGTTATAATTTCTGGTGTAAGGGACCACGTACCAGAAAGGCAAGCTTGCTTACCTGGCAAAGTAGACAGGAGCACCCAGTGGGACTTCCTTTTACTCCATGGTTAGGCTGTTACAGTGGCTTGAAGAGTTCACGCTTGATATCTGGATGGTGCAGTCTAAGTATAAAACTCATTTAGGATGTGTGCCCTACTTCTTAAAAGTCTGCCCGAGGTTGGCATTCAAGGTGTTAAGTCACTTCAAACAGCCTGACAGCTAGTGCTGACTGTACCACATCGAACACAGATGTGTCTCCCCAGGATATACTAGGAAGCTCAGTCAATAGTGTTAAAAGGAAACACCACTGTAGGGCTATGCTGAGGTTGAGGGCTCACTGTGGTTATTCTCTCACACTGCGTGGCCAAAATCTGTCCCCTAATTAACTTATTGTCTATTATTATTTATAGATTTATGATCGCTAATAGGTCCCATCACTCTATTAAAATATATGTCAAGAAGCCATGAGTTTGAGTATCTAGGACATTTTTCTTTTTTTAAAAAAGGGAGGATTTAATTAATTTTTTCTATAAGAAAAAAAAAGAAAGAATTTAAAAAGTCAGTTAATATAGTATAATAGTTGAATCTAATCAAATATAGACTAGAAATAAGGCTCTTATTTATTTATTTTAACAGTGAGGGTAATTAACCATGGGAACAATTAGCCAAGGATTGTGGTAGATTTTCCATGCTTGGAAATTTTTAAGCCACAATTGGATGTTTTTTCTAAATATATGCTCTAATTCAAGCAGCAATTAATTCAGGAATATTTTATGACCTATGTTATATGGGAGGAAACACTACATGATCACAGTGGTCCCTTTTGGTCATGTAATGTACAAATAATACTAGATAGGAACAGCCCAGAGTCTGCATCCAGCCCAGAGTCTTTGAACATATTTGGTTAGATTTTAACCTCAATCCTTGATGAAACATCATTTGACTTCAATAACATACTCTGGATTTATGCTGATATACCAGACAAAAAAATCAGTTCACAATATGCAATAGTGTCTTTTGCCCCAAGCGACATTCCAGTGCAAGACTGAAACAGGTGGCAGTATATGTATATATCATAACAAAATTAAAGGGAAACAATCTACAATTCAAATCAGACCCTCCTGCATCCTGCTACAATAAGTTGGATTTCTGAATCATCTGGTGGATTTTGGCAGAGAGAGAGAGAGCTTTTCTAAACTCTGAGTCTTAGGAAATGGTTTGGGTTCTGTGTGAGACAGAGTTTAGGTTGAGGATGGCTACTTTCTACAAACAGGTTTTCTCAGCTCTACTTCGCTTTACTTTCTATATTTTCTATAGATAATGGACTGGCATCTAAATCCTTCTAAGTGAGTAATATACCAGGAACCGTCTCTGCCTTCTTTATTTCAAACAAATAAACAAACAAACAAAATCCCCTTTCAATTCAATGTCACTTCTTTTCAAATTAATTTATTTTCATTATGACTCCATCCGTACGTAATATTCTGATTCTGCTGTCTTTTGGAGATAGCCACTTTTGATCTAATGCATAATATTTGTCAGAGTGCTGATGATCTGAATTTTGTTGCATCTTTATGAGCCGATATTGAATGCAGTAAGCCTAGACAAATGGGAAAGAATGATTGACTGTCAGAAAAAGGCAAACCTTTTCACCTGAATTTTTATTTTAGGATCTCTTCTAGACTATTGGAGATGTGAATTTTTTTTTTTTTTTTTTTTTTTTATTTTTTTTTCCAAGTTCGCTATCTCTAGAGCTATTGCAATACTGGTGCTTTTTCTTTTTTTTTTAATGTTTTGATTATTTCCTTTCCTTCCATCTTTAAATTACTGGAGCTCTGAATAGCCTACCATTGTTCTTTCTTTCTTTCTTTCTTTCTTTCTTTCTTTCTTTCTTTCTTTCTTTCTTTCTTTCTTGTGTGTGTGTGTGTGTGTGTGTGTGTGTGTGTGTGTGTGTGTTTGTGCTGCTGCTGCTGCTGCTTTGGCTGTTGGAGAACTTTATTGGTGGGTGTAGAACTAGAAAAGGTAAACCAGGTAAAGTACTGCCAGCTGACCAGAGCTAGACAGGTGATTAGTTAAGACCTCTGCTTTACAGCTTTCTTAGTTTAAGGTCACCTCATCCTTCTCTTGTTTGTTTGCTATACATTGGTTATGAGCTCCATCTAAGTGCCTTTATGGTGCCAAACCCAATAACACCCTAATTTTTGACTCATCATTTGGGCACTACTCAAGTATAAATAAGTATAATAAGTTACCTCTTTGAGTTCAGTGGGATTTATTTATATGAGTAAAAGTTGCAGAATCACACCCCAGGACTGTAATTCAGAAATCACAAATTGATCCTGGTAAATTAAAAAATAATAAAAATCCCTGGCATTGTTTTGTATCCCCTATAATATTTGTGGTTTTTTTCCCATTTATAGTGTAGATAACAAGAACAATACAGAACTGTGACAAAGATGGTACTACTGATACTATAGCATACCTTCAAACCCCAGCCCACTTACCTGATTCTTTTTTAAAGTGTTGGGTTTAAAAAAAACAAACAAAAAAACCCCACAACCACAGTGGGGAGGAAAATGCTGTAATTGCCTGAGGAATTAAAATTTGTACTGAGAGCACTCTAGTTCAGTACCTTGTATTGCCATATTCCTGCTCTCTGTTCTCTAAGGGTGCGTCTACACTTAGAAATTAAGTCGATTTAAGGAGGCTTAAGTCGACTTAATTTACTCTGCGTCTACACTGGGATTTCCTTAATTCGACTTAAACGTCTCCTTAAGTTAAATGAAGGAAAAGTTAGTTTGAATTAATAACACCTCGTTTTAATTTGAACTAGCGCTTAAATTGACTTTATTAAGTTGATTTAAGCCAGTGGAGATGTGGAGTAGTGCCTAGTTGGACCTTTTAAAGTTGACTTAAAATGTTAAATTGACTTAATAAGGCCAAAAAGGGGCCACATCTACACTTGAAAAGTTGTCGACTTTTGATAAGTTGACTTAATAAGGTCCACTTAAAGTCGACCTTATTAAGTTGACTTCATAAAGTCAACTTAACTTTTCAAGTGTAGATATAGTGTCAGAGTATAGAGTTTTACAGGGCTTTGGTTGCATTTCTTCATCTGCTTCTTTCAAATCTATTGTCACACACAAAATTCCCCAGATGAGTCATGGTTATTGTTTGGAAGAACTTATATTATGGATGACATGTATCCATGTCAGCTATAGCAAAAGTCAAGCTTTAATAATAAAGGCCTTGATGGCAACACATAACTTCATTGAAGATAATATTTTACAGGTATTTAGCAGATAGTTCCCTGCTTCATTAAATAAATAACCAAATGTCTGAGGGATTTTCGGTGAAAATTCAAAAAGTAACAATTCACTTTAGGCAAATGTTTCTGTCATGAGGGGATTTTCTGTTTGGTTCTAGTTTGTTTGGGTTTTTTCCCCCCACCTATATCTGAATAGAGGATCATTTCATTTTTGCCTGGTACTTTTACAGGTCCTGAATACTGAGAACTTCAGGTTGATTTGGTTAATGTGGAGGAACATAATTATTGATCAGTGAAGAACTGTTTTTGACTATGAAAGATTTGTCTATGTTTCTATGTCATTCAGCCACATGCTGTCTTGATTCAGATCTACATTGTTTTGTTGCAATTTCTTAGTAGATTAACATTGCACTATGGCATCTAGTTAAGCAACTTCTAACCATGTGAATTTTCAATGATAACTTATTGTGCAGTTTTCTTAGAGACATTTATTCCTTGTTATTACTACAGCATTAGATTAGATTATATGGACAAGATGACCTGATATAAAGGGTATATTCTATAGAATACAATGATAAACCCTCTATATCAGGTCACCTAGTCCATATAATCTTCTAATGCTTTCTTCCTTTCTTTAAAACTAATATTTATTAGTGCTTTGTCTAGCGTTGTTTCAGATATGTTAAATTATAGATGATCCAGATTTTCATTTGACCGTTTGTCATAGGTTAATCAGCCTCATTTTCAGGAAGTTATTTTTGTTTATTCAGCAAAAGTTTGCCCTTTCTCAACTTCAGGCAGTTACTTCAAGTTTTACAGCACTTTGCTATTGTAAATAATACTCCCCTTCCCTCCTTTATTTTTAGCCTCTTGTTTTGTCCTTAGCCAGTCTATATTTTCAGAGGTGTTGAGCATCCCTGTTATCACTGAAATCAAAGTGACCTACCATGGCCTAGCAACTCATAAGTGTGTTCCATTTTGTGATTCTTCTTTTAGCTTCCTCCATTTTTAACGTATTTCTGTTTCTGGATGACTGGTATTGAATTTAATATTCTACTTGTACCTTCCGTTCTATGATGCAACCTCTGTGCATATGCAGCTAAAATTGCTTTAACCTATTTTTGCTGTTATTTGGTCTCATCATTAGGTTATTTTGACATTACTGTTTCCTGGATTTCTCACCCATCAAATATATGTGGGGAGTTTTCCCCCACTAATCTATTTCTCCTAATTCAATCTCATTTTGTTGTTTGATTCCCATACTTCTGGTCTTTCTAGATCTCTTTGTAATACTCAGGTTGGCATTCTACATGCTTCCTAAATGAATATCATTCACACATTTCATTTATATTCCATTTATTATTTCTTCCCAGTCTGTAATGAAGATACATAATAGGATTAGACCTAATACAGATCACTGTGGCCCTTGAGACACCTGTATCCACTTGGGTCTCTTCCTGTTTATAGTAACACTTTTTTTCTGCTCCAGGAGCCATGCAAAAGTGCTTATAACCAAACTGATTTGGATTAATTTGAAAGGAAGATTTAATGAGGCATTGTATCAAATGCTTTCCTAGAATCAAAACTGTGACATCTGCTATTTTCATTTGATCCACTAATTTTATAATTCAATTGAAGTAATCAAGTTTTTCTGGGAAAACTTGTTCCAATCTCAATAATATTAATGGATATAAAATGTCATATAAGAAAAATCTAGGACTGAGCATTGCATGATGAGATAACCCAACTAGGTGTCACTAATGAAATGTTAATAATAAATGTTCCACAACAAAATGATATGATACCTACTACTTCTGCCAACACAATGCAATCACCTCAGAGAATATCTTTCACAAATTATTCCCAAAATGATATTAATTCTATAAAAGACAATACCTCTCCCATATATTGAATTGGATATCAGAAAATGTCTTAAAGTGCAATGAAAGAAGTTCCACCCACCCCAAAAGACATCCCCTCGCCCCGATTCTTATACACATTTCTAGCAAGGCATTTTTAAGACTTAATAAAAGAAACAATCAACTAATTCTTGAGGGAGAGTCTACAGATCATTTAGCGAATAAAAAATATTCCCTTTTTTATAGTTTCCTATTTTCTTTTCGGCACTTAATTTAATTTTCCTCACCAGCAATAGCATTATGTCATCAAACTCCTCCATGCAGCTTGTCTTCCCTGGCTGCAGAAAAGGATGTTTGTGGGCAGATAAGCCATTACTCATGTTTATGTTTCCTAAATTGGAAAAGTGCTTCTTAACATCACTTGTCTGAATTTGTATTATTTAATTTGCATAGTTTTCAGTTTTTGACCCATGGTCTTATTATTTATAGCAAACAGTAATTTAGGCTTGCATTATTTATAACACTTAATATATACAAGGGCAGGTTTTACTTGTTCTTTCTCAACATTGGAAGAGTTGGCTGGAGAAAGGGGATTGTAAATGTTCGGTTAAAACTTGTCTAAGTCTATGCAGCTCAGCAAAGCTGATCAATCAAAGTGACAAATAAGAGCATTAAAATAACAACTTCAGTTACACTTTGAATATAAAGAAAAAAGAGAAGGCCCTTGGAAAAATAAGTAAGTTAAAGTACAATAGGGAGGGGGCACAGGAGAATCAGTTATTGCAATCTAGGTAACTGACAAGAAGAAAGAGGAGAACAGGATAACTTCACATCAGTTTTCGCCTTCATTTTCAAAGTATTTCATGGGAGGGGCTGTAAGAATCCCATTTTAGGGATCAACAGGGACATAATGCCTTTGATGAGGTTGGGCACTACAGGCAATTCTCCTAAGACAGGATGATTTTTCTCTCCTCCTGATTGTATTGTTATCTTACGTTTGTTGTGATAAACATTTAAAGGGAAAGACCTTGCTGACAATGATTGCATTTTGTCTGCTGAGTCATTTCACAGGTTTACAGTAACAGTGAGGCACCCTGTCATTATTTGAAAAGGCAAGCAAAATACAGGTCACCCAGATGAAGAGCATGAACTCTCATTTTTCTATTATTAGGATTTTCCCTGTGTAATAATACCATGCAAACACCGTGCATGTGAGCCAGTGAGGTACAGAGGGGTACAGATGGAAAAGAGTAAGACTAAAGCTCTGCCCATCTTGTCCAAGTCAGAGAAATTCAATTAACATATAGGATCAGATTATTTGGCCTGCCCAAGTCCCTGTGTAGTCTGCACCATGGCTGATTCATCAGTGTCTAGAGGTCATGACTCCATCAGAGGCAGGGAAATTACACCAACCAGGTAAGAGGCTGAATTTTAACAAAAGCCTTCTTGAAATCCCCAAGTGTCTTCCCCAGCACATCATGGTGTTTAGTATTAAATTTAATTCTAAGTACAGTATTGTCTCAGCAGGCTGGACAGTATGTAGAGCATAAAACATACATTATTTTGCCATCTTGCATATCTCCTAACAATACTTTTTTTTTTACTTTCACTAATATGAAAAAAAGGTAAATTTGTAATGGTAATCCATGTGTTTCTGCAGGTTTGTTATCTTTGACTGTATCTTCAGAGCCATTGAATTTAATTGTACATCTAGCATGGTAGTGAAGGTCATTGACGGTGCCTTTTAAATAACTTCTCATTTGATTAGACCTAGGTACTGATTGGGAATCAGAAACTTAAATGCAATAAAGTGGGCTGTGTAACTTCTTATTTTAGCTTTTTGATAACCAGTGTGGGGAATCAAGAGCACTATTTGTAACTCATTGTGGAATCAAATTGGTTGGAGAAGTTATTTGGTACCCTGCTATGCTCAGGATGCTGAGTATCTTTTTAAATTTATTAGTTATACTTACAATGCGTTTACATTATATCTCCAGAATTTATTATTTGAATAAGATATGAATATAGTGCTGAGCACATCGTAAGGCATGTTTTTTAAAAGAGATACAGAATCTGTGTCTCCATAATTAACATGTTTTTTTGAGTTTTGTAAAACCATTTCCTGCATTATGTAACAATATGGCAGGTTATTTGTTAATCTAAATACACTAAATTATATTTTGGGATGACATACTGTCAACAGAAAATCGGCAAAAGGACACACAATACAGTATAATTAGCATTTCATAGGAAAGTAGAACAATTTTCTGGTTAATGCTCTAGACTGAGACACCGGAGACCTGGTTCAATTTTTGACTGCCACAGGCTTCTGGTGTGACCGTGGGTGATACCATCTCTTTGTGGCGCAGTTCCTCATATGTAAAATAAGAATAATAGGATTTTCCAACCACACAGGTGTTTTAAATTCATCATGTTTGTGAGGCACTTGCATATTTTAGTGATGGAGGCCTGTTAATTTAGATGAAACAAAATAGACCAAAGAGTCAAAGAGACATAACCCAGTCATTGGCCAATATTAAACAGTGGTGACCAAGGTTCAATGTTTGGAATACAGAGACATCAGCCTAGTAACAGGGCAAAAAACATCATTAAAAATGACCTTTTTAATCTTTTATTGAAGACGGGGAAAAAGGGAAAACCAATTAAAATTTTAACTGAAAGCATGAAATAAGGATTTCATTTTAACCACATCCCTTGTTCCCCTTCCCATTAGCTAGAGAGAGTTTTAGAATAGAAAATAAATAAATAAAAAACCTTATTTGTCAGCCTTTTGGATTATACCCAAGATGCTAAAAACTGTCCTTTGGGTAGGAAAGAAAAGAAGTCAGTTGAGATGGATTGGAGCTATTGTTGATAAAGTCTAGTCCCTTTTCCTATAAGACAAATGCACACAAAGGGGAAGAGGAAAAAAACTCCCAGCAAAATAGAAAATGCAGCTTCTGTTCAGTGTTGACTTTCACTTGCATCCACACTGCTGGAGAAACACAAGCACAGCACGTGATCTTATCAGTCATTTTGAGACCTGGCAAACTTGTACCAGGATTGGGCTGTTTAAGGCATTGCTTTTAATTGCCTCTTGCTAGTCATGGGCTCACAGAAGTGATGCAAACAATACAGTTTTGAGCAGCTAAGCCAGACTCTTATTAGAATTCTTTATGGCAACCTTTTAATTATTTGAAGATTACCATTATGTCCTCCCTTAATCTGCTCTTTTCCAACTAAATATGCCCAGTTCCTTCAGCTTTTGCTCATGTGGCTTGCATTCCATCCCTTTAATTATCTTTCTCACTTGCCTCTGGATCCTTCTGAGTCTCTCTCTATTCTTTCCATACATTGTTGACAAAACTGGCCACAGTGCTCCAGCTGAGCCTACCCAGCGCTGAGTACAACAGTATTGCCACATCCTGTGATTTGCATGCTATGCTTTTGTTAATGCAACCTCAAATTGCATTTTTTTTTTCACAACAGCATCCCGTTGCTGACTTCTATTGAGGTTGTGATCCACCACAACTCCAAGATCCTTCTCCACAGGGCTGCTGACAAGCCAGTTATTCCCCATTCTCTATTTGTGCATTTGGTTTTTCTTCTGTAAGTGTAAAATATGTATCTTTGCTGAATTTCATTTTATTATCTATAGCCCCATTCTCCAATTTATCGAGATCCCTCTGAATTTTAGCTCCATCCTTCAAAGTGTTGGCAACCACTTTTAGAGGAAAGGAAAAAGGAGAGGAATAGAAAAAAGAAGAAATAAGGTACAGGGAAATAAAATGGCATGAATAGGAGAGAGAAAAGTCTCACATCCCAGGTGGTGATTGCCAGTGAAGGGGCAGGGTCTCTCTGGCCTGGACTGCACAGGATAGCTCTCAGGATTAGGACAATGATGTTCTGGGGTCCCAGGAGATGGTGGAGGACATCACTCCAATAGCCAGTTTTTCTCCCTGAAGCCTCTTTCATAAGAACTCCAAAGGAAAAGATGGCTGGAGTAGTGCACCCTCTCATTATTATATCCACCAATTAGACCTAATACCTGACATAGGATTTTTTATCTTCTTTTCCTCTTGTTCACCAAGCACGATATTAACACATTCCTTGAGTTGTATCAACAGGCCCTTTTGGTTGGGTTAATTAAATCTTTGTCTGCCTTTCATACCTTTTCCCATTAACATGTGTTGTTATTACAGGCTATTCTGGCATTTTATGACCTTTTACCTACTTTTCTACAGTTGAGCTTCCAATTTAAGATCAATTTGTAGGTCCAGTTATGATAACAATATAGAAATGCTTGGATAGAGTTCTAGAGAGACAAATTTCATGCTCACTTATTCTGGGTCAAGATTTAGGCAGCCTCTGTGTGGCTACACTGCAGCACAGGCTGTTTCTCAGTCGATAGGCTGGAGAACTGTGCGTGTCCTGGAGCCTCAGCAAAGAATCCCTTTTGTGTTTGCCACATTGGATTAATCTTCTTTCTTAGCATGATGGATGCTACAGTGGGCACCTAGACACTCTTGTATCAGTCCACAACTTCCAGTACCTGTGGGCAAGTTCATGATTTGCCCTGCCCTGTTAAACAGCCATGAGGGAAATTGCTATTACTATCAGATACAGTAGCAAATTAGCTAATCTCTGCTCCCTGCAGACCAATTTTGACCAGAAGTTGGCCCTTCCTGCTTACTGCAGCTCTGTATTTACCATGCTATTATATTATTTTCAGGTTTTCATACTATAGTAATGTCTATACCTGGAATAGGGAACATATCGAGTTAATTAAATTACTGTTAGTAGGGAATGAATGGCACCCATCACAGTAAGCAAATTTACTGGAGCAAAATATACTCAATTCAATTTGATGCCACCTTCATGGAAAAGAGAATGGGATGCCTTGATGAATGACTGAATTGCCTTTGCTGGTTTCAGTAAAGTGTCCTTGCTGTCAGTTATATATCTTTTTTTAGTAACCAATACAAAGAAGCTGTGACTTCTGATCGCCTCTCCAATTAACTTCATCCTGTAAAGAATATATTGAAGATTGAGAAAATTGCTTACCTAAGTCTTTATGATCAAAGAGTAACTTTGAATAAATGACAAAAACTAGCACCTGTAAGCTAAAGGTATTCCATTTCTTGCCAATAGTATTGGCAAATATATTACAGGCCTGTACTTTCAGTGAGAGCAGAGGCTCAGATCTCTAACATGCTTCGAAAGAGAAATATATTATGCAGAGTTCATTATGTCAATCAAGAATTCAGCATAATATTGACTATTGGAATGGGATACATTTGTTATTGCTCACTTACAATGTTGTCTGATAAAATAGCACTTTGTATTGCCATTTTTAATGACTAGCCGGTGCAGTTTGCAGATAGCCCTGTGTATGGGGTCCTTTGGAGGTACAAACTGGAAAGACTCATGAGGTACGCCTCTCCCAGGGCTCCTTAATGTTTTGCACTGCCCGTGCAAGGGCTGGTCACAATTCACTCTAATACAATATATTGGATAAGAACTCGGTCCCACTGAAATCAATGGAGCCAGCTGTTCATCCATAGTAGCTGGTATTTCCTCAAGTGGTGTTACTTGGTTGGGGTTTTTTTGTTGTTGTTTTTTTCTTTTTTTCCCATGCAGCCTTTCAAATGCAAAACTCCGATTGACCTCAGAAGTTTTTATTGTTGTGGTGACTGAAGGATGAGCTCTTGCGAAAAGTAACCCAATAGAGTTTAAGAATAATGCAGAGAAGAATGAATATAGAGAACAATCGTGATCTTAAAATATGAAATTATTTTTCAAAACAGTTGTCACCTCATTTGGTACAAATCCAAAACTATGGAGAACTTAACTAACATAAAATATTTCACACAAAAAATACAAAGGTAAAAGTTTCAAATGTTAAGGCTGAAATCCTATTAGCAATCAAAATGTGATATCTTTAAAGATGAAGGAAGAAACCCAGGTACATTGTCAAACTGCTGTGAACCCTTCAAATGTTCAGATCAAATGAGCTAACAATTGCTAACTAGGTTAATACATGACGTTAATTACACAATGGATTAGCAACGGGAAGGAGCATAGAGCTTAATGAAAGAAATCTATAAAGTTTGTGACTCAGCTGCTCCCATTGTAGAATTGGAACATGTGTGTTCACTACATATTTATGAGTATATCTGATAAATAGATGCCATATGAAATATCTTCATAGTGTTCTACAACACCTACTCAGTAATGCAAAGCATTTGGTCCGTAGGTTTAGTAGGCCCATGAGTGTTTCAAAGGAGAATAAAAACTGCACTAGAAACCATGGGAAATATTGGTAGCTGAACAGCTGGCACTCATCTAAGGGTGCTGTTACCCGAAGCACCAGTTTAGATTTGTTTTTATCATTCTCTATGTTGCTTGCCATCTGGATCAAGATGAAAATTAAATATTTTCCTATGGCTTGGTATCTTTTCTACATTTTCTAACTTTCCACTGAATGATTTATTGTCTAACATCCCACACCTACTGTTGGAGTCATTTTACTAAAGACTTGGGCTAAATGTACACTTAGGAAACCGTACGGGCTTCAATAGCAGGCACAAATGAGTAGAGAGTTTGGTCTTTTGTCTCACTTGATCTTATTAAAGGTTCTTTAGAGGGGTTATAAACTATCCATGAAATTGTGCTTTAGTCTAAAATGTGAAATAATTTTAAGTCTTTGGAATTTGGTCAAGATTGAACAAACTGGATATATGATCTGGACATATGTACTGTTTCACTGTGCTTCAGCTGAGCTATGGAGTGATGTGGTGATGTCTCCACTTTTCACTATAAAGTTTCACAAAGAGGTGCTGACTCCCAAGAACTTTGGAAAGTTCATATGACATGCCACAGGTGTATCCCAAGACCTGTTTATGTGAAACCTACCTGCTCTCAAATGAATTGGGGGTTCACTCTAGCTCATGTAATTCATGATTACACATTCATGAGAAAGATTACATGGAGAAAAGAAGAGGGTATAATGGGTTTGAGGCAGTTGGTCTGAATGCCAAGGGAGCATAGGACTGGATGAAATACCAAGTTAGGTAGTTTTGGCAGTGAGTCACCAGATATTGATGTTTCCAGACATACTTTTAGTGTAAGTCTATAGAGACAATAGTTAAAATGCAAGAGATAATGTCTTAGAAAGGTAAGCCTAATATGAACAAGTTAGCCATCCTGTAGACTTGTGGTATCTTTCCATATTGCTGTGCAGGACTCCCATGACAGATTTTTCTGGTCTCTCATTTCTCTTATGTGCAATGGCACAGAGAGACTAGTTCATATGTTGGCACCAAAAGACCAAGCATAAGACACGAGCTAGACTGCAACTGTATTAAGAAACAGATCTGCTTGTTCTTTTATTGATCAGCAGGGCAGATCACCCCCATTATTGTGCATCCGTTTTATTTCTGAACTGTCAAAACCACCTTAGTCTAAATGTTTCTAAGTGAAACGAGTCTCCTGATTAAGAAACCGGGATAGAAGGCTCAAAAGTACAAGGTGTTGAAGCAATAGATGGAATTGTATGTTACCAGATACAAATGGGATTACATGGATATTGAAAGTCTTTAATTCAGTGATATTGGGAGGGAAAAAAGAAATCAAATTTAATTCTTTTTCAAGGAAGAAGCACCGTGGGGTCTAGAATATTAAAATAAAAAAGTAAAGATTGATCTGTTTGTTTGATTTTCCTGAAAGCACCTTTAAAAAAAATAGGTGTCAGTTTGGAGTTCAGAAAGGTGAAAAACTGATAACCTTGGAGAACAAGGTCCAATTTTAATCCACAAAAAGGGTCCAACACAGCTGGTGGCTGTAAAAGTTTCAGCACTCAGCAACATCAATCTGCTTCATCCCTGAAATGAAAGTTGACAGGACAGCGAATTTGTGCCCTTTCAGTACTAAGTACAAAAGGAAGAAAGGAGTTTACATTTTAATATCCTTCAGGATTAGATCCAGTCTTCTTCCAGGCAGTCTGAGTTTAGCTAGCCACAGATGCTTATTTTGTCCTGTACCTAGACACTTTGGCTATGTCTACACTTGTAATTTTAAGTCGACTTAGTGCATGTACACTTAAAATTAAAGTCGACTTAAAGGGGAACTTACAAAGTCAGCCTAGAGCATCCACACTGGATGCCTAGGTCAACTTCTAGAGGCTAGGGGGACCTTGGGCAGGTCCACAGTGGTGGGGGGCACCCCTTGTGTACAATGGGGCAAAGGGGGACAGGGAGCCTGGCAGGGCATGTGGGAAGGGTGTGATGCTGTCTGGATTTAGGGAAGCATTTATGATATTATTTTCTATTCATATCTCATAAATGCTATAATCCATAGGAGCTATGTCATGTTTGGTATCAATAGAAAGGTAGTAATTTGCTGGGAATTATTATATAGTTTATGTCTAGGATTTGTATTTCTATCAGAAGTTAGGAATTTGGTGTTATAGCTATAATTTAACTTGCATCATTCTGGTGAAACGCCCTAGACAGGAGGCTGTCAACAACCATTGTCTCCTTACTGGCTCATCAGGTTTCTCCCTGGGCCCATTGTAGGTGGGAGTCTTTACAACCATTGTGTCCTTAATGTTAAGGTAGCTCCCACCTACAATGGGTGCCCTTTGGGGGGCATGCCAAGCTCCCCCTGTGGCCCCCCTCCCCCCTGGCAGGGAGGGCATTGGTGTAGTCCTGGGGTAGCCCTAAGTTGACTTTAAAAGTCGAATTAAGCCTTAGGTCTAGTTGAAAGGAGGTTTAATAAAGTCGACTTAAACAAGCTGCTTAAGTCGACTTAAGGAAACTAGTGTAGACGCAGGTTAAATTAAGTCGACTTAAGCAAGCTTAAGTCGACTTAATTTACCAGTGTAGACGCAGCCTTTGTCTGTAATGCTAAATCATCTTGAATGATCCTCTTACACTGCAGAGTCAACATTTTGTTTTGCAGCTCTACAGTGATGTCACACGCCGCTGTTTGTCAGTCCTATTTGTTAAGGTGCTGTTATGAGCACCCCATAAACTGGCCGCCACCTCCCTTGTGATATAAAGACATAGAAACTGTTTCTCCTCAGGTCACGTAGAGAAACTGTTTATCAGATACTCTTCCCAGGTCACATACCAGATACTGCCCCCCAGGTCAGGTAAAGAACTCATGGCTGCTAGGCTTGTGACTATCAACATGCTTTATTGCACGTAGAGAACTCCTGGCTGCTAGGCTTGTGACTATCAACATGCTTTATTCGGACCCTGATTCGCTCTCAGCCAGCTCCCAAAGGGGTGGGTCATCCCCCTCGCCCATGTGCTGAAGGGCAAGTCAATCATGGCTGCTCTGGCGCCCCCCCCCCCAGGGGTGTAGAAGGCTCTGACCCGGAACCTAGAGAGCTGGTGAAAATTCCTTTGCACAAATAAGGACAGGAGGAATCGGGCAGACCCTCGCCCCAAAATTCCTGCTGCAGCGAAATCTGGCCAATCACAGCCCTCGGCAGGAAGCTGTGGCCTGGGCAATAAAAGCTTCCATGCCGCATGGAGCAGGTGGGAGTCTCCTTGAGTTAACTGCTAGGCCTGATCACCCTGCAGTAGGAGTTCCCCCGAGAGTGCCGGCCCGAGTTGATTTCAACCTCCGCCTTGAGACGTTATGCTGTTGTTAATCACCTGCCTGATAGTCATGGTACGTATGTGAACCCAAATTACCCCCCCACGTTTACTTCTCATGACTGAATGTGAATAATTCTTCTACCTCAGTTTTAACTCTAGGTATTACAATTGGTGTAGGTGTGGGGATTATTGTTATGTTTATTGTTTATGTATTGAACTCTGTCTTGTTATACTTTATCTCTGAATTATCAAAAGAGTCCAAGAGGAGGGTTTATTCTAAAGGTTTATTTCTGTGTAACTCATGATATGCTAAACTGTGAGTAATCACCTGGGGCTATCTTGTTATCTGTGAAGCTGACTTCTGAGTTTAGTCCAGCAAGCAGCCGCACTGTTAACCCTTTGCGTCCCAAAGAGGGGACTAATAAAGTTTATTATTTTTGGCCACCACTTTAAGTTTCCAGGAGCCTTCCTTCTCCCATCCTTTACCCACTGCGGACACTATTCTTTTTGAATGTGCTGTTAATTGTGACCGTTCTATTCTGAACTTGTCTACAGCCGACACTGATCTTGATGGTTGCCTCTTAGTACATGGACAGCATAGATATTCTGTTATACAACTAATGTAGCTCCATTAGACTGAGTCAGTAGCATTTGTAATGAAAAGAACTACTGGAATACTTGAATATCAGATAGAAGCCAGAGGACAAATACCCTAGCTGGAGATTCTTACATACCAGGGATATGGATTTTACCCGATAGCCTTCCTCTGCTGATGATACCAAACAGAACAGGCACTTCAGGCATCTATTCAAGCATCTCTTATGTTTAGCACAGCATGTGGCATTGTTACTGAAAATAAAACAAGTGCAAGGACAGTATTGAGCACCACAGCACAGATGCATTCTGTATAATTGATTCAAATAAATACATTCAAAATGAAACTTCCCTGATTCTATTTTACATCTGTCACTGTGTCCTTATGTTGTGAGAATAGGGTGAAAGCTGCTATTAGTGATTAAAATTAAACAGACTTAATTTGAATAAAAATGTTGCATCCCAAAGTTTGCTGATGTGGTGCAGAAAAGCAAGGCTGTATGACAAAATCTAAATATAGTATCAGAGTATGAATCTCAGTTTATGCCATATACTAGAAAATCAATTGCAAAAACTTTTAGCCAGGCATTTATGCTCCAAGTTATACAAATAATAGAAGATTTGTCAGCTGCCAGCCCTGTTTGATTTCGTCAAATAAAGGATGGCCACCAGAATTATTTCCCCACTGATGTCGTATCTTCTTGTAACATGATGGGGATTTCCTGCAGTGAAACATAGGCAGCATGTCCACCAAACTCCCCTGCAGTTTCCTGAACTAGCTTCAAATGATGGAAGATACCTACATTGAATCAATTCATGTATGATGCTCTTTTTCTAGCCAGCACTGCCTGCCCTTGTGTAGTGCAATCAGAAGAAGTGGAAGTGACAACATGGTGCCAGAAAGTATGTGTTCTCTGGGTATTTCAGACTCGGTTAAAAAAAATACCAATAACCAAGTGACAAATCCCGAGTTCAGAATTTCTAACCTGAATACCAGGCATTACAGGGCAGCTTGTGTCAATTGATAGGTTAAAATCATGTCACTCATGAAGCTCTAACTGAACATCTGGTCCTAAATATCTGAATAGGAGTGATGTGAATAAGTTCACCTTTTGGAATGTAAGAGGACCTTCTAACTATTAAGAGTTTCCCCAGCACATTACATAAAGGCTTTCTGAATGAAGCTCTAATCTTCAATAGGGATGGATAAGGCACCATTGGGTACATGAGACATTAGGGTCATTCTCTACTTTCTCTGACAAAGGTCAAATAGTTGGAACAGTCCTAGCTCCTATTTTCTCAGTAAATGCTTATCATGTTACACATAAACATTGGAACATGAGTCTTCCATGCCTTTTAGGTTCTTAGTGGATTTTAGCAAATTCTTCTGACTATTATTTTCCTGCAGTTCTTTCAATGGGGAATGGAATATATATATTTTTCATATATATTCATTTTTTTATACTGAGTTGTCATCACTAAGGAAATGTATAACTCTCACAAGATTAGGTTTGGAAACAGAGTTATTATCCATGCTGTGTCACTTACTGCTCTTGTGTGCATCATACTACTACTTCATTTGCTTGGACACCAGGCCAAAGTTTATGAAGGGTTAAATATCTGCAGCTGGCACCAGATTTTCAGTAGAGTCAGGGCCATTTATGCATTAATTGTGGGTGTTGAACACTTTTGAAAATCTGAATTTTAATGTATTCTAGTAAAAAAATAAAATCACCTGTAGCTGTTGAAGGGCAAGATGTTGCAATTTGGAAAATATGTGAGCACTAGTGACAATACACAGATGTATTGTAGAAAGTTTAGAAACTCTGACTTTTCACCATGGACTTCAGTGGAAATCGTAGAGAGAGAAAAGTATTCATCACACACCTCATATTTGCAAAGTTAAAATTTATTTCCTTCATCTGAAACAAAAAAAACAAAAAAAAAAGATTTTTTTCCAGTCACTGAAGCAAAGGTAGAATCCAAAGAAAATACAATCAAGTTGTGAAGAAGGATGCTACATTATTTGAAAGGAGTTCAGTGGGCAGTCAAATAGAGACTATCTGGATCCCAAAAGTGCACCGAGGCATAATGAAGAAATTAATTAAAAGAAACAGCTGTAGTCTGTGATCAAAGAATCCTGCTGATGTTACAGTGCCAGCAATTTTTCATCCCCCACATCAGTGCTTTGATCTACAATAAGGAAATGGAAAAGACAATCTGACGCTACATCACAAATGCACCTGCATGGTTTCTTGAACCACAGGACTCTGCTTCAAAGATCTGTCAGTTTCTGCTCTGATAGCTTGTCTGGCATTTCTCTGATGCCTCAGTGAAATAACATGTTGTTGGGCATCATAACTTCCTCCATGGTGAACAGTAAAGCTAAGTAAGCCAACTTCACAGAAAATATCCTGATGGCTCTGCTTGCTTTCCATCACCGACTCTATTGGTGTCTCACAGATAGCTTGTGAATGTTCCCATTCTTTTCAGGGTCACTGCCTAGGACAAAATCCCACATAACAAATATGCTGAATTTTTGTAATATGCCTTTCTGTATCCTGCTACCATGATAAAATATTTGACAACTCAAGTAATTTCGTCAGCAAAACAGTCATATGTACAATGTGCATTGACCTGTTAGTCCATTTTCCTTGTGAAAAATAAAAGCTGCACAGGCTGGACTGAAGAAGTTATGGGATAGCTACTCTTTCACTTCCATATTTTTATTAATTAAAATAAAATTAAATTGGAGACATACAAACCATGACAGACTTACCATTGTATTGCTGGGAAGTGTCAGTAGCATTTAGCTAGAGGCAAGAACATCACGCTGAGGTTGTGACCTGCATTGTTGCTCCCAGAGTTTGAGTGCAGGGAATGGCACTCACGGTAGGAAGAAATCCTGGCTTTCTTCCCTTCTGGCTTCCTCTAGCTGGACAGAAGGGTAAAAACATCTGTGAGGGGCTGCCAATCTTGTCTACATTCCCAAGGAGTTTGCCTAAGAAATCTTTTTATTTAGCTTTATGAATTAAAACCACTGTTCATGTTATTCTAGCCATAAGTGAAGCACACATTAATGCTTGTCCCCATCTCTGTATGTGTGGGGCAGCATTCATCAGCACCTAAATGGGATCCTGTTCTCAAATATTTTATAATGACAAATATTTTGTTCTGGATTTTGCCACTCTTATGTCTAGTGAAGTTGGCAGAGTCTGTCTCTTTGTATGTATAAATAGAGAAGCCTTCAGTGGATGCACAGTAAATATGCAGCATCATTTTATTATTTGTGTGTATTTGTGATTTAATCTTATCTTTTAATTGGGAAAAGGAAGGTCAGACGTATGGGCTTGTGATTTAAAACACTGGCATATAATTTGGGAGATCTGGATTCTGCTACTGACAGCCTATGCAACATTAGGCAAGTCACTAAATTTTGCTTTGGCTCAGATTTACTATTTGTAAAACAGAAAACTCTTAATTCTCTGAGATACTGTACAGATGTACTTAGGAAGCTCTCAGATACTACAGAAATGCAGGCCATATAAGTATCTAGAAAAAAGTATAAAAACATAGATCATTTTGATGACCATTAAATCTTCAGTGGGAGACTATTTTTTTGCAAGTGAGGATTTACAGGATTGGTCTTAATATTTATAAACAGTTTGTTTAACTCTACTGTTTACTAATGATTTCACAGTGATCTACCATTGAGCTTACTGCTACCGTTCCCTCTTACAGGAATATCTGTGCTAGGTACTTGTAAATATTTTAAATAGCTTCAAAATTTCAGGAAACCCTCTATTCCATTTTTTAAAGAGAAAAAAAGTTCTTCCTCCAACAACTGTATAGATTTTGATTTACTGTGCTTCACATTTTCATTTCATAGTTTGAATTTCCACGAGCAAAGTGTTTTGCTCTATAAATTGATGCATGTTAATTCAGAATGTGACTAGTTTTTACAAAAGGCAAAAACAGTATTTTGCTGTAAGAATTTGTTATGCCTGATCTTTTACTCTTAATCTTTATGACCCACTTTACTTATTTCTCTTAGTCTGACACTTGACATGAAAATAGGACAGACGACCATAATTCACTTAGCCACTAGGGTCCCCATTCTCATGTTGGAACCCAAACCAGCATGCTGCATGTGTGTCACGTATGACAGATGGATATAGCAGATGGGATTACAGTGCTGTCAATCATATCCCTTCCTTTAGAATCAATGTCATTATTCCAAAAGAGTTTCTTTAAGACATTCCACTTCCAATGCTATGAAAAAATCTGTTATTAATTGGGCATAATTTTACTATTAATAGTAAAAAGACACTTATTCGTGAAACTTTAAAAACAAGAGAGGAAATACCATATACCTAAATATAATGAGCTGAATTTAGCCACATCTGACCTAACCCTGGAGAAATTCATATACCATTCTGACAAAAACCTTGTATTTTAAGATTTCTCTCTACTCCTGACAGATACTTACAAAGGGTCAAAAGTTCACATTTTTTAACTGTGTGTTAAGTGTTAAAAAAAAAAAATCAATCTGTGTCTCAGTGAGCTAAACATTTTGTTTCAGTTGTCCTTGAAGAGCTGAAATCTCTTTAGTTTCCTACAGGTTTTAATGACATCACTTTCTACTACAGAAATAGATGGAAAAAGTCAAAGTCACCTTAAAGAAAACCATTTATTTCTTAAGTCTTTTCCTATGGTTCATCTTGAGAATTGGGAGAAGCTCACTGCACAGATGTGCCAGACTGTAAATGGGCCACTAAGCACAGAAATATTTTGCTACCTAATGACAACATTACTTGCTAATTATGCACAAAAATTCAAACCACAAGCTTTCACTCTGATTTTTTGGTCATTAATAGAGCTGATGAAAAAAATCATAGTTAGAAACTGGACTCAAGTGTTCTATTTATCTTTAATCTGACAATTCCCTGACCAACAGCCTCCATCGATGTGCTATTGCTATGCTGTACATCATTGCTAGAATAACAATGTTATAGTATTAGAGCAATTTTGTCAAAACATCACAACAGCATTTGATGCCTGAGCCAGGAAAATGAAAGAGACTTGTCTCAGAATTCTAAGGAAATTACAGCTTTGAAAAGAAAGGATAAACTTCTCTTCTTTGATTTGCACTTTGGATTTTCTATTGTGTAGTCTTCGTTCCTCTCCCATGCCAAACTTCCACTGATGTAAATGAGAGTGCAAGTCATGTGGATTAAGTGTTTTCTGAATCATGTGTATTTGAATAACCTTAACTGTTGATTTAAATAGATCTGTTTTTAATTATGGGTATGCATTATAAGAGCTTTCTTTTTTCCTGATATATTCTATTGATTTGTATTTCTTCAGAAAAATATCAATGTACTTCTTTCTGTTTTCAATGAAAATTAAAGATTCATTTAAAAGAATATGCAATTAGATCGGGGGGGGGAGAGATCACAGAAGAAACTTTTGCCTTTTTTTAATCAACCTGTTGTTCTGAAAAGAAAAAAAAAATCTGATTTCCATTCCACTCTTTGGAACATCGTCCCTCTCTAGTTTTTCTGGTAATTATAAATGAAAAAAGTTAAAAGAAGAGATGAGCTCATTTCTGGGGATTTTTTTCCCCCTCTAATGAAAGAAAGAGAAAAAATATATCTTTTTCCTGCTTAAAAAAAAGGACATAAAAGAGAAATGTATTTTAAAGAGAATAAAAATAGATGCTGTCTCAGGTGCTCTTTCTTCTGGCCTCCTTCCGTCCGCCCCGTCTTTCTAATCTAGTCTTTATTCCTTCCAGCAGTGAATTTTCTATCTGTTTAGTTTTGATATGTCTTATCAGTCTCATACTGTTTCTCAATTTTTAGGATTTAAGATTTAGGAGTCCCTCATATCAATAAGAAAGTAAAGCCTATAGTACTTCTAAGGCTTCTATGTTGTTTTCTGTTTTCTATATGTAATTTCTAATTCAAGCTAGGCTTCTTTTAATTGTGCTTCTTTGTAGATTTTTACAATTTACTCATAGTGCTATTTGTGTAGATTTTAATATAAAGATGCATTTCTCTTTCCTCTTCTTTCCCTCCTTCCTATTCCATTCTTTGAACTTTGCTGTCAAAGAATGCAATGACATTTACTGATATCACTGCAAATTTGATGGCAGACCTGCAGTTGTAGCAGATCAAAGCTAGCTTCACCCATCATTCCATATTGGTATGATTGTGTCCCATCAGTGTAGAGTAAGTTTAATTTCTTTCTTCTGTTCTTCCTTGCCTGAGGTCTCACTAAATCCTCAGGATTTACTTCTGAAATTTCATACAAAGTATTGTGAATACTGTTTATATACTGACCTTTAACATAAAGTATGTGCTTTGATTTCAGTCCATAGTCCCATATATAACAAGTGATTATATAAATGTTTGCTAACAATAGATCAATGAGTCATTATTTCCCTAAAGAAGTGTAATAAAATCTTTTTCCAGATCCTGTATGCTGTGTCTATTAAATAGTCATACATCTTACGCAGCCTAAATTTCTGTGATAGCAAACGTCGCACTTCTGTTGTACAATCCCCTTCTCTTGTCATAGAATGAATCAAGGTTTCACTATATCCTAGGTCTATAGTTTATATATACTACTATCTTCCTTGCTTATGGTGCCAGATGGATTTGTTTCTAAAATATAAAGATTCCCTATAGGAGATCACATCTGAGAAATGCTCTGAAAAGATATACCCTCAGATAGGATGCATTCAATAAGTAAAAATACATTTTATAGTTAAATTCTTTTTAGAAGGATACAGCTTACAGGAGAGGAAAAGTAATATAAAAATACTATATACATTAACCGCATTACTCAGTCTGTTAAGAACTGAGGACTCCAACTGTTGTATGTGGAAGAAAACAAGAGACAATTCCACAAAGCTTCAATTCTCCTCTGTCTTTAAGCAGAACTCCCTTGTATTTCTGCCAGTACTCCCTTCTGTGCCTATGCCTGTCTGGATTGCTCTATAAGAGGTGTCTATTGTTAATATGTCTTTGTTGTGTTTCTGTGGTGTAAAATCAACTGTGGCCAAATTTGCTGATGATCCAAGAAATGGAGATGTATCTTTGAGACAATGGAATATTTCATTAAGCAGCAACAGAAGGATATTTTAAAAGAGAGAAATAAAATGTCCAAAAACCAAAAATAAAGTACTACCACCCAAATTGAAGATTTTTTTTTTTTTGGTTATTTAGAATAAAGATAGAATAATACTTCTAGTTTCAGGATACTACTCGACCAGGATCTTGTCTGCTCTAGCACTAATTGAACTCCATTAAAAATGTCTGTGTGGTTATTATCCATAATCCATGGCCAAAAGAATTAATACTTCCCTTCCATTCATAAATGGTCCCATTTCTCATATGTGCTCCAGAGCTCATAACCACCTTTTAAATCAAGACTTCTCTTGGTAAAGATACCTTCTTCAGTTTGATCGAATCAACAAAATATGTGCAATAAAATGGCAACTCCACTAATCAACTCTGACTTTAAATCTCATGATCTGTTAAAAAATAAAGTTCATCCATTTCTCCCAGGTATAAATGCCTTAAGGGCTGTTACAGGGACCTCTGAAGTGAAAGGAGGATATCCAACATAAGTATCGGTTTTCTAACTAATGTGACATTGGTGTACAAGCAAATATGTAAACTTGCAATCAATAAATTGTTCACCAGCCCTTTCTGGGTTTTATCATTTAACTACATAATGGTTTAACTGGTATCCTTTAATCTATGAGAGATGATGGAAAACTGTATTTTATGATGTAAATGGTTTGCAATGTCTCATGTGATTGAACAGTTCAGTCTGAGATTTGCATAATCTTTGACAGTTATTGCAAATATACATGTCTTGGTTGGAAACTTTTACAAGCTCTTGTCTCTTCAAGCTGTAGGAGCCAGCTCCTGTCATGGACTTTGGTGTCCTGATGGAAACCATGGTGCTGTTACAATCACTTGTCAAAGTTTCCCATCAATAAGGATCAATTACAAATTCCTTCATATCTCACTTGCATGTGTCTTTATAACAAACCTTCACATGTCCTGTTGTTCTTGCTCCCTCTGAGAGCTCCCCATATAGTGTGTCCTTATGTAGGCATCCATCTTCTAACCTGCTCAGATGGCCCAGCTAGCACAATCACCTTTGCCTTGAGCAGGACTGCCACACTTCAAAGAACTTCTGTGTGGGTAACTTTATCTTGTCATTTGATGTTGAGTATATGGTGTAAAAGCAGCATAGTGGAAACTGTTTAATCTTTTTTTCTGATGAGCATAGGTTGCCCATGTTTCCCCACCATACATGAGAGTGCCAAGTATATAAGTTTGAAACATTAGCATTTTTGTCTTGATGTAAGTTTTGAGTTGTTCCGTGCTCTTTTAGTAAGGCTGCTAAAGTCTTTCCAATGCGAGCATTTAGTGCTTCATCCAGTGAGAGGTTGCTAGTGACTGTAGAACCTAAATAGCTCAACTTTTGGACTACTTTGAGCTTGTTTGCATTTAAGTTGAGGAAAGCATCTTGTGGAACTCCCAGTCCTAAAATGATATTTTCTTAATGCTGATGGTGAGGGCAAATGCACCAGCAAGCACTTGAAAGGCAGTCCATAAGTTCTTGCAGTAGATCTTCATTATGGGCTATCAAGGCAGCAGCAGCAGCAAATAGGAGTTCCCTAATTAACACCATTTTTACTTTTGTCTTTTCTTAATCATGAGAGATTAAAGATTTTCCCATACAATCTAATATGGAGATATAATCTGTCTTTCACATCTTTAAATACACAGCTCAGGAATACCTAGAAAAAGATTCCAAAGAACAAAGTTTCCAAAGGGGCAAGAACAAGAACAAAAACAAATCTTTGCTTCACTCCATTTTTCATCACAAAGCTGTCTGAAGTAGACCTATCAAACTGGATGTTTGTTTTCATGTGGCCAGGAAATGAACATATAAGACTTAAGAAAATTGATGGATCTTTTCTTGTATTGCAAATAAACCTGCTCTGCTGACTAGGTCAAACTCTTTGGTTCGGTCCAAAAAGGCAATATACAACCGTTGGTTTTGCTCCTTGCTCTTTTCTTGAAGTTGACACACAAAAAATACCATGTCTATAATTGTTCTTCCATCCTTGAATCTGCACCATGATTCATGGTAGACACAATTTGCCAACTATTATAGGTGCACTAAGAAGACTTTCTGCATAAGCTTTTCCTGCTACACTTATTAGTGAGATACTCTTGTATCCTATTTGCTTTGTTTTCATACAGAGTGATGATGTTTATGGTGCCTCATCCTCTTTCAAGCATTTAAGTAGCAACTGATAAAGATAGGATAGTAGGCTTTCTTTCCTATAGTTAAGTATTTCTGCTGGGATGCCATCTTTTCCAGGAGCCTTGCCACTTGATAATAAATCAATGGCATTGCTTAGCTCTTCTGTGGCACCATATCTAGCTGTGGCATGACGAGTAAAGTTGGCATTTGATCCAGTGATTCACTGGTGCTGATCCTTCCTTGTGCGTATAGTTCTAAATAAAATCCAACCCAATGAGACAACTGATTACTTTTATCTGTAATAATTTCACCACTTTTCAATTTAATAGGGGCAACTTTATTGACAATGGTGCCTAATGATCATCTTAATTATTTATCTTTGAAAAGAGAAACCTAACACAGCCAATTTTTAACTCACAATTCTTTTTGCAGATTTATGGCCCATTAAACATCCCTTTAGTGAAAATGCTATGTGTCACAGGATAATATTTTTATGTTTTAAGATTGTTCTAGCATTCATAAAAAAAGCAAAAATTAAAAAGTCTACTGATCAGAAAATTAAAGGAAACAAATCATACCCATTTATTTATATATGCCCACAGTACAAGCTGGCAGTCAATCTTATCCAAGCACTTAATGGAGCATAATACATAAAATTAATTCCTTAGAGATGTATGCTGCTAAAGAGGAAAGGTGTTCTGGGCAGGGGCACAGGCAGTCCCCATTTTCTGGCTGGGCCTCTGCACCTTCAGGGTGGGCTCAACCATGGGCAGCTTCTGGTCATGTGACCAGAAGCTGTCTGAGATGCTCCACTTGTTAGGTAGCAACTGAAGCTCTTGTGACGCAGGCCACAGGTTGGGAACCACTGCCCTAAGAGCTGTGATTTGGAAATTATTTTTCCCGTGGATTTCAGCTTGTTTTGTGGGAACTCAAATCCCTTCATCTGGTGGATGGATTCATCTAGTAGATTTCTGCAAAGAAAACCTCACAGTTTCCCAAATCTTTTATACAACAGGAAGGTAAAGTTCAGGCTTCTGTGATTAAGAGCCACAGATGGTTGTACTAGATCCAAATGTAGAAGTCATTTCTTCCCATGTTAGCATAAGCATAAGTTCAAAATCTAATTAATAGCTTTAAAACTCACATTTCCAGATATCTGTAAGTATTTTAATTCAAATAACCTATTGATTTTAAACACAGATCACGTTAGCTGCGGGAAGAGATAAGGATACTGCACTAGTATCAATATTCAATAGTGTTACAGTTTTGTTCTTCAACAGTTCAGTCGTAATACTCCAGACATAACCAAGCAAATAATGAACATTGCATGGTCAGCACACCCACGCCTTCTAAAAGACTCAGGATTCATTTCTGTGGCTTGTGTCATAATCAGAAATGAGCAAATCTTTTAGTGGAAAAATTCGGCATTTTTCTGTTTGTAAACTATTTGTGAATAGCTCATAATTTTCTCATCATATTCATTGTTCAAACTTCTCAGAGTAATTTTCTCAAGTAATTCTTAATATGTAGATCTGTGCCTCTTAGTTTTGACTGGCCTCATAGGTCACATGATGTCCCTGTTCCCAGAATGGAAGATTTTTTTTTTTTCAGAAACAGAGTTCTATTACAAACATTTGTTTTCACAAGTTCAAAATTTACTTCTCAGAAACTCTGATTAATATTTCCTGAAAGAAATTGTTGCAGACAATATTGCTGTCAATAATTTCTTTCACTCAGAATATTGACTGTTTAATGTAGAGAGGAGACAAATGGGTAAGGAATACAAAATAAGCTGTAATTCATAGACAGTAAGTTAGATGTTACTATTAGCCCATTTCCTTAATACCAGAACAAGGGGATAGTCAATAAAATTGAAAGGTATCAAATTTAAAACTAATGCATAATTAATCTTTTTAAGTCTCTGCCACAAGATATTACTGAGACAAAGGATTAGACGCTCATATGGATAATGGACCAGATCTACAAAACCTCTGTAATTACTGGAGAGACTCCTGTTGACTTCATTGGGCTTTGGATCAGGCCCAATGAGAACATTCACACTTATATTAGATAGGATAAACAGTTATATAAAATAAAGGGGATGTGAACATTCCTGCTTCAGGTATAAATCAGTATGTGAGATGATTAGGAAGAAACATCTGCTATGGGCAAGTTATTCTGTAATTTCCCACTTTGGGTTTCTGATGCCTTTCTCTAAAGTACCTGATCTTGGTCACTCTCAGCACAGAATACTGAACTCGCCCCCTTCACTGCCCTGTTCCAGTGTGGCAATCCTCTTTATAAAACTGTTAAGGTATGAAAATGTGGAAAGAATCAGCATGAAAAAAACATTTGGTCAGCTTTGCATGACTACACTGGAAAATGTGGCTTAACCAAATGGAGAGGATCATTCCACAGCAGAGAACTTCTGGAGTTATACAGGTTTACTATAATGTCACCAATGCCCTCTCTTTCTCTCCCTGTAGCCCAGGTGATATAGCCAGAGGGAAAGAATATGGCAAAGTATTTCTGCATCTCAGTGATTCCTGTCCCAACAGATCCTAGGGCACAATGCAGAGCACCCCATTATGTCCTCACTCTTCTGAGTTGCATCATAAACTTTTAAATGAGAGCTGTGATTTTCAAGGGCTATGTCCACACTGGCAAGTTAGTTTGAATTAAGGAAGCTTAATTCGAACTAACTAAAGCAATGGCTACACTAGGCTTTAATTAGTTCGAATTAAGGGCTTCCTTAATTCAAACTAATAACTTCGAATAAGGTATTAGAAGTAAGGGTTAATTCGAACTGGTTAGTTCAAATTAACCAATGTGGCCATGTTAATTCAAACTAATTTCTTAGTTCGAACTAACCGGCCCATTGAAATTGATGGAAATCGCTAATTCAAACTAAGCAAGGGCCATGAATGGCACTTACTTAGTTCGAACTAATTTTTTCTAGTTTGAATTAAGTTTTCTAGTTTGAACTAACTAATTGGAACTAATTTTAGTAAGTGTAGACATAGCCAAGGATATTAACTCTGCTAAAGTCCTGTTAGAAAAGGTCTTCTAACTTAACTAACACATCCTCTCCTGTAATCCCTGAAGAAGAGGAAAACTGATATAGGATATTTCAATCATCCGTAACCATCCAGAGAATATATTCTTGATCTTACCCCTCTTTGCATTCCTGGCTTGCTACCCCCACCCTCATCTGCCATCTTATATTGAATGATTTATTTTTATACATATAAACGAATGTTTATAATTAAAATCTAAAATGATGACCACACAGTGAAGGTTATTACAGGAATATTAGTGCAGCCAGATAAAACTTAATGGAAAAATTACTTACATAGACCTTTGCTTTTGAAAATATTGTGATATTTTATTAGATAAAAACTTACATTAAGTACTACTACTAATTATCTGATTGCCAAGAGAATGTTGCCAGTATTCATAAATGAGCCAATGGTGCCTAGGTTCAGCCCATTCCTTCACCCCATCATCTGGGATGCCCATTAAGATATTAGGGGTGGGTGGATTGATGTATATAAAGACCTAAGAAATAAGAGATACTGGTAAAGAGATGTTGGTTCTCAGGTAGGAGGAGCATTTGGAAGGAAGTCAGTTACTGTTTCAGAGTCCGTGGGATAAGATTCCTCTCTCACCTGCTCAAATTGGGAATGAGCTGGGAGACGGGACTGCCTTTCCCCTCATAGCATGGCAGAAAACAGCAGGGGAAGACTTATTGCTGATGAGAACTAATGAGGGAAAGGACCAGCAGAAGGATAAGCTGGCTACCTCCCTACAGCTATCCTGTTACAACTCAGTTCCAGAGAAGAGAGCTCTGTTTTCCATTGTAGAGAGAGAGAAAGAGGGAGAGAGATCATTTAAAGTTCATGCCTGGCTCCAGGAAGGAGGAAGAGGGACCTCCTGAACAGCAGCAAGAAAGTTGACCTGACCAGGACTCTTATGTGGACCTAAAGTGGGCCTGAACTGTGGCAACTAATGATGCCAATTGTATTTTGTAGAAAGACTTAATAAATCATACTCCATGAAGAGGATACACGTTCTGAACCAATCTTGTATTGCCTGAGTAATTGACTAAAAACCTGAGAGAGCACTAAGGCTATGTCTACACTTACTAAAATTAGTTTGAATTAGTTAGTTCGAACTAACTAATTTGAACTAATTTTAGTTAGTTTGAATGAGCTTAATTCGAACTAGAAAAAATTAGTTCAAACTAAGCAAGTGGCATTCATGGCACTTGCTTAGTTTGAATTAGTGATCTCCATTGATTTCAATGGGCCGATTAGTTCGAACTAAGAAATTAGTTCGAATTAACATGGCCACATTGGTTAATTCAAGCTAGTTAGTTTGAATTAACCCTTACTTCTAATACCCTATTCGAAGTTGTTAGTTTGAATTAAGGAAGCCCTTAATTCGAACTAATTAAAGCCTAGTGTAGCCATGGCTTTAGTTAGTTCGAATTAAGCTTCCTTAATTCGAACTAGCTTGCCAGTGTGGACATAGCCTAAGTGTAATGTGCCTATGGGAGAAAAAGGGGCAGCACCCCATGGTAGGAATATTCAGCTTCTGGGCCTAAAAATCAATTTAAAAGAAGTTTGCTAAAATTGTAAATTCTATTCTCCCCACACTCATATAGCTACCACTATGATCCCCTCTTCCCAAAAAAACCACATGCAAGAATATAATGTTTTTATTGTGTAAAACTGCTCCATTCCAACTAAAACATAAGAATACAAACATTAATAAACAAATACGGCCTTATACAGCCTCTCTGTCTTTTATTTCACCTCTTCTTATAATGCATGATTTAAAGTCAATGGAAAAATTTCCATTGCCTCCAATGGTTTTGGATCAAGCCCTTAAATATTCATTAGAATATCTGGTTGACCAAGTTAAGTAAATATTCATGATTATACTAGGTCTTTTGCTAATGGACCTGAACTGAGCAGCTATCATTGAATAATGTGAATTTTTCTATTGTACTGCTTCTTCTCTATTAAAGTAGAAATAATATTATACAGCAAGATATAAAACACATGCTTTCCATTAGTGTAGGACTTATAACATAAGAAAATGTGCCATTGATTCCAAAGTATACTCATAATAGTTGTAATTTAAACACTTGGATAATATTTCTCCTTATTATATACTCTGCATGTATAATTAGAGTAGTTCCTACCAGTGGCTATATTTTCAGTGGGACTGTGAAAATGTGTCCATAAGTATTGTGGATGTTCCTATTTGCTATGCAAAATCTAGACATGAAAACAGGCATGAAAAAATATTGCCAGTTAATATGCATGCAAAAATGCATAATGATATGAGGATATGAGGATGGGTGCAAATAGATGTGCTCATAGGAGCATTTTGGAATCCCAAAGGAAATGTAGTGATAAAATGCACCAACTTTAATGTTGTTTCCCCTCCATCCCAACTCTCTAAAAAATAGGAAGCAAACAGTGGTATTAAGTTCCACTCTTTTGCTTAAGCAGATCTACATACTAGATCACCATGTGTCTTCCCTCCCCATCATGTAGCTAACAGGCATATTATTTGTATAAACAATGTCCTGTGTTGGAATATATGAGAGATTTATCTTTGGGCATTGAATCCTTTCCTATTAAAGTCAATGGGAGTTTAATGGGAGCAGGATTGGACTTCTGAATTCTAAAGTATATTTACTGGACAATTGTATTTCTAACTCAATTATTAAACACAATGGTTTGTAATAGTGCTGCAATATTTGCATTCCCATTATAGTAGAACTAAGCTAATTAAGGTATTTGTCATCATATGGTTTCTTATTATTCACTATTTCCCTTTTCCATTAAACTGCGATGGAGCATCTCTGCAGCATATCTTTGATAGGGTGTAATTCTTGCCAGTATTTTGTGTTTCCAGATTTATAACCAAAATAAAACCAAAAAAAAAAAAAAACCAATTCCCCCGCCCCCCCCTTCACTTTCAAGCTGTAGATATTACATAAGGAAACGAATAGACATCTTTTTATACCACATATTTTGTTTTACAGAGCTACAGTTATTAATGCCATACATTACTTCTACTTGGCTACCTCTTTTCTTCAATAAGGAATAAGAACATTGCACAGTTGTTGTGTTAACCAACCATTTTAATTTCCTCAGCTCTCTGTCCTCTCTAAGTAAATTTAATTCCAAATACTGCATGCAGTAGCTTTTTGAAAATAGCCTCTCTTTTTTAGTCCTTGTAATGGTATGAAACAGAGAGACATAGTTTCAAAATTGCTGACATGTACATTGTATAGAACATGAGCTGACTACCAAAGCCTTCTACAAAACGGTTTGAATTGAACTTTGTCATATCTTTGGAGAGCTTATGATTCTTCATAACCATCATTACAGATCAGCACAATTTGTAGGCAAAAATTGTAATTGAGTCAATCCAGTGTTGATTGTTGGGACAATAATCCCATTCTGTGGTTTATTATAAAGTCAAGCATTGTATTCAATGTTTAAGTAGAGTGATTTAGAAACCACTGTGATGTCAAAGCAACGGGAGGCAAAGAATTTTTGCTAGTGATGTGCCTCCAGACAATTTACTTTGACCTTTTCTATATGCTGAATCGAATGACGATAAGATAAAACAGGTGATGGGGACTTTACTGTTGCAGCTTTTTGTTTAAAGTTAAAGGGCCTACTTTAGCTTGGGCATGAGTGTATGTGGGTGCTGCTCCCATTGACTTCATCTCGAGTTTTTCCAAGTATTGTCACAACTGAGTATGAGCCCAAAAGTTCAAGGATCAATTATTAAAACAATGTACAAACTATCTGCAATTTGTAGATTCCATATTCCATGCATGCTATAAAAATCACTATAAAGCTCTACTGCTCATTGTATGGATAAAATAGTGCAATTTGGAATTAAACATCTGTGACAGGGTCTGTCTGGATGGTTTCCAGAAAGTATTAGAAGGCCAATATATCAGCCACAGACTCAGCAAGTCCCTTTTCCCATACTATCTGAGCAGGGGATTACTATAGGCTAATTGGCACATCTGGAGCTAATCAAGGTCCCACCCAAGGCTTGTTAAAAAGCTTTCCCTCCAGAGAAAGGGTGTAGCTAGAGTGCGAGAGTGAAGAGAGCCATTGAAGTTTATGAGAGGAGGCAAGGTATGATTGGAAGGCAGAGAGATCTGGAGAAGGAGCAGAATGCTGGTCAGGAAAAGCCCCATAGGTACAAAGCCTAGGGGAAGGAAAAACTCCTGCCCAAAGGGGAAAAGGATCTTTCCTAGGGTTGGAGGCCTGAGGGAAATGGACTCACCGCTAAAGGGAAGCATGGAACCCACCAAGATAGGGGACGAACTTTACCACACATCATTAACAGAACTACATATTGTGTCATGCCAGAAAAGAAAATGAAAACTGTTGTTGCTATACCATATAGGTTGTATAGAAGTGGACGGTCTGCAAAACTACAGCTCTCACAAATCTGACTGCCATTCACAGGTTGTTCTTATTTTTATTCATTACTATTATTATTACTATTTATTAAACATGTTTCTTGCTAATTTTGCTAAAGTTGCTGATCCTGCTGGTCTGGTCTATTCTTTTCTATTCTGTTCACCATAGGTTGTTTGTTTGTTTGGGGGTTTTTTGTTTGTTTGTTTTGTTTTTAATAACCATGCTTATCACTGTATTACCCAAGCTCCTCCCAGTAAGCAGTGTCACATCCGTCACATGCTCAGAGTTCCACTGTGCCAGAGGAGCAGAATTCTGAGCCACGGTTGCTTACGTATCCTGTATCTGGGCCATGGATCTCTCTAAGGATCAGAACTGAGACCTTGAATTTGATTCAAAATCCTATAGGAAGCCAGTGTAAGAGAGTGGAAGAAGATGGGTCTGATATGCTCGTGGAAGCCTCTGTTCCTAAGAAAGTCCCCTACAGTGTTCAGAATTAATTGGAGTTTTGTAATGCTGGAGGCTTCATGCTAGATATATCACATTTCTGTAGTCCAGTTGAGACGTGATGAATACATGAATAACTGAGGTGGATGGAATGGCAGTTCCTACAAAAGTGAAGATAGTAGAAAGCATCCATTTTCTGCAATAAAAGCCAGCCTTACAGATAGAGGAGAGACAATGTTTACTTAAAATAAAATTTAAAAAAAACCTCAAGTTGGTGATTTCCTTATTCACACTGGTGCATAGTTACTGACATACATAATGCCATTGCCTTCATCATATATATAATTGCCCACTGGCAAACGTGAGGAGCTTATTATATTTGATCTTGCTTTGCATTTGCAGGAGCATTGCCAGCAGATGGAGGGAATGATTACTCACCTCTTTTCAGCTGAGGCCACATTGGAAGTATTTTCAGCTCCCCACTACAAAAAGGATCTGGACAAATTGGAGAGAGCCCAGCAGAGAGAAAAAAATGATTAGAGGGCTGGAGAACATGGCTTAGGAGAGGCTGCAGGAACTAAGCTTTTTTAGTCTATAGAAGAGAAGAATGAGGGGGGATTTGATAGCAGCCAAGAATTACCTGAAAGGGGGTTCCAAAAAGGATTGAGTTAGACTGTTTTCAGTGGTAGAAAGTGACAGAACTAGGAGCAATGGTCTCAGGTTGCAGTGGGGGAGGTCTAAATTGAATATTAGGAACACTTTTTCACCAAAAGGGTGGTGAAGCACTGGAATGGATTACCTAAGGAGGTGGTGGAATCTTCATCCTTATTGGTTTTTAAGGAACAGCTTGATAAAGCCCTGGCTGGGATGATTTAGTTTAGGGTTGGTCCTGTTTTGAACAGGAGGTTGTAATAGATGACTTGCTGAGGTCCCTTCCCACCCAAATATTCTAAGATCTGGCCCCAAGTGAGCATTCAGGATACATCAAAGATCAAAACTAAAAGAAAGGAGAGTAATTTAGAAAAGGAAAAAGAAAAATGTGTTAAGTGTTTGTTGGGAAACAAAAAGGGAGCATTTTCTCTCCATCTCATCAGAAAAACTGCATCACTATGCTCTTAAGTGGGGGCAGAATCTGAGGCTATGTACACACGATCAGATTAAAGCGCAACATGGCAATCGCGCTATAAAAAAACACGTGACCTTTATTGCGGGATAGCGCGTACACACATCGCTCCTTGTAATGCAACAGAATTCTTTGCAGTATCGCAGTGTAGCGCAATGAATTCTGGGCACCTATCCCACAGTTCAATTTTCCCTGATTTGGCACTTGGAATCATGGGATGAAGGAAAGGAACGCAAAGCACCATGGGTAAAATCTCAGTTTCCCGTGGTGCACTGTGTTCCCCTTGCGTCTTCCTCGTTGCCAATAGCAACTCGCGCCTATTTTCAACAGTGCAGTGACGCACTACTTACGAGCAATCACAACAGCGACAGCATAGATCCTTCTCTGATCTCCACTGTCGCCTTCAGCATTCTAAATACATCTCGGTTGGTTGCTCAGTACGCAATGAGCTCCGAGTCAGATGAGGACGCTGAGGAGCAGGGGCTGATTGATGCCATGCAGAGCAACAGCACCGTGTTGCTCAGCTCCTTCACCGATCATCTGCACACGGTGCAACGCCATTTCTGGTCGCGAGAGACGAGCACTGAGTGGTGGGATCGCATTGTTATGCAGCTGTGGGATGACGAGCAGTGGGTACAGAACTTTCGAATGCGGAAAGCAACCTTTCTGGAACTGTGTTCAGAGTTGGCCCCTGCCCTGAGACGCAAAGACACCAACATGAGGTCAGCCCTAACCGTGGAGAAGCGTGTTGCAATTGCTGTCTGGAAGATGGCGACTCCTGACTGCTACCAGTCGGTTGCAAACTAGTTTGGAGTCGGGAGGTCCACCGTCGGATTAACCCTCTCACAAGTCTGCTGAGCCATCAATCGCGTTCTGCTACGGAGGACGGTGATGTTGGGCAATGTTCATGAGATTGTGGATGGCTTTGCTGCCATGGGATTCCCTAACTGCAGGGGAGCCATAGACGGCACACACATCCCTATTTTGGCTCCAGACCATCTCGCGACAGAGTACATAAACAGGAAGGGCTACTTCTCCATGGTGCTGCAAGCACTCGTGGATCACAAGGGGCGTTTTTACGGACATCAATGTTGTGTGGTTGGGAAAGGTGCATGATGCCCGCATTTTCAGGAACACTGGTCTGTAACAGAAGCTGCAAGGGGGTACCTTCTTCCCAGATCAAAAAATTACTGTGGGGTATGTGGAGATGCCCATAGTCATCCTCGGAGACCCAGCATACCCACTGATGCCATGGCTCATGAAGCCGTACATTGGGAACCTAGATCGCAGCAAGGAGCGGTTCAATTACAGATTGAGCCGCTGCAGAATGACTGTGGAGTGTGCCTTCGGCCGTTTAAAAGGGTGCTGGCGATGTTTGTATGGGAGGCTGGACTTGGCGGAGGACAACATCCCTGCTGTGATTGCGTCGTGCTGTGTCCTTCATAACATTTGTGAAAGTAGGGGAGAAAAGTTTTCCCCGCTGTGGGCTATGGAGGCACAGTGCCTCGAGGAAGCATACGAACAGCCAGCCACTAGGAGTATTAGGGGGGCCCAAGGAGAAGCTGCTCGCATAAGGGAGGCACTCAGGGAGCATTTCAATGATGCCCTCCCCTAGTTAACTTCCAGGATGCATCAGGTGCACCTTATGAGATTTTCAATGTGTACAAATAAAGCCACTCTTCAAATTTTCTGTTACTGTTTTTATTAAAAAATAAAAAGGGGGGTGGTGGTTGGGGCATTTTGGAGGGGTTACAGGTGGGTGTAGCTGCGGGTCTCTAAAAACTAGCTCTGGGGGGGACTGGATGTTGCAGTGTACCAGGGGGACGGGTGGCCTTCAAATAAATTCTTTGAAGGACTACGGGGTGTGGGAGGCAGACACGGCTGAACTGTATGGAGTGGAGCCCGTACATTAATCACCTGGGTCTGCAAAGCAATCATGCTCTTGAGCAGTTCTGTTTGCTCCTTCATGACGCTTATCATTTCGTCCCTGTGTTTCTGCCTCCTCTGTTGGGATTCCTCTCTTCAGGCTCAATTCTCCCTTGCGGATTCCTGTGCTGTTTTCAGCAGGTCCTGAAACATATCCTCCCTGTTTCTTCGAGCACACCGCCGAATGTTTCTCATGCGGTCAGCTGGGGTAGACACCGGCCTTGTGAAGGTCGAATCTAAAAAAAATAATTATAATAAAGCTGTTGTTAACACAGAGCCTAGATAACCAATGTAACCTTCCAGTAGCACATTCCACTGGAAGGTGCATGGCAGTCAACATCCTATGCTTCACTGAAGCGGACAAGGTACGTCCTAATAGAAAGCTTACTGGGGGCTAACATTCTGCACAGGGCACACAGATGGAACCCGATATCTCTCTCCTCAGAGTGCCCCTGCCAGCTAGAATACATATCCTACATGCCACCGGTTGCAAGCCAGGACCGTATGCTGCTGCACTGTGTGCTGCCATGGTTCCCAGGGCTGTGCTTTGCAGCTGGCGAGGCAGAGTATCCGTCTTTTGGAGCGTAGACACAAACACTCTCCCATCTAACCTAAGTAGTAGGCTCTGGAGGTAGATTGAGGAAACCTTTACTGACCTAAATACAGATGATTTTTTGACAATCACTGCTTGTGTTGATGGACTTCTAATGAATGCAGAATAAAGAGTGTGCACAGCGGGGACTGAGACAGCAAGCACCCCCACCCCGGACAATGATATTTTAGCAGGAGCCATAGCTGCATGAAAGAGAAACTTACTGGAACCCCCCTCTGCCACCTCAGAGGACACGCTGCAATTCATGTCTTGGGTGGACGTCTCAGCGGGGGTGCAGAAGACCTCCTGGCTACACGCTGTTGCGCTTTCCTCCAGGTCATCCTCCATCTCCTCCTCCTCATCGATCACTTCCTCATCCTGCTCGGGTCTGGCATTCACTGGATGAGGGGGGGCAGATGTGTCCACGGCACTCTTTGCAGTGGTTGTGGGGTCCCCACTGAGGATGGCTTCTATCTCTTTAAGGTACCTGCATGTAGCAGGCGCTGATCCAGAACGGCGGTTTGCCTCCTTTGCTCAGTGATAGGTTATTCTTAGCTCCTTCACCTTTGAACTGCACTGCACAGTCTCTCTATCATAACCTCTCTCTGACATGGCCCGAGAAATTATGCCAAATGTATCATAATTTCACCTGCTGCCGCTTAGCTGCGCCTGCACAGCGGACTCTCCCCAGATGCTGATCAGATCGAGCACCTCTGCCGTGCTCCAAAGGGGTGCGCGTCTTCCACGATGGGCTGCCATTGCTACTGATGGTCGGAGCTGCACTCCACTCCACGAGGAAGAGAACAGGAAGTGAAACAGATGAGAAATTCGAAAATCCCGGGAATCTGATCAGGGCGGGGACTGTTTCATCATGGCCACAGAGTGGGTGCGGGGAAGACAAGAGAGGACAACTTTGGAATACTGGGACAGTTCCGGAGGCCAATTATTGCGCAGTAAGCGTACACACGAGTGGAAAGGCACAACAGCTGTTCCGTGTTAACTGCTACCACCCTCGTCGAGGTGGTTTTTGTATTGCGCTACAACAAGGCAGTTAACGTGCAACAGCCCTATTGCACGTGTGTACACTGTTGTTGGTATCACACGGTAATGATTGTAAATGTGCAATAAAGTGATCGTGTGTACAAGGCCTGAGCCGAAGCCTTTCCTTTGACTTCATGAGTAGGGAAATGAGCCCTTTATTAGAAGCTCTTGATTCCTACTGTCTGTTGCAGTTGAGACTCACTTGGCAGAACAGCAGGGAGAGCTGTCAATGAGCAGGTGATAACTCTTTGATTCTCTGCCTGACTCCACCCACAGCTCAGAAATGCAACCTAAGCCCAGATGTTATTAGCCAAAACACAGTATAATGCATCCACGCCGCTTTCCCATAGTTAGACAGATATGTGCATGATGGCATGTTGGTGGTAAGACCTATCAGACAGGGAAAGCCTAAGACATCAGATTGTTTTCTATCATGTATATTCTACTTTTTCAACCAATCTTGCATTAGTAGGGGATAAATTGGAGGGATGTTTTCAATTTATTTTATGCTCAGTTTAGCAATCACTGAAGTGGCACTGTCTGTGGGAAGATAATGTGGAAGCTGTTTTAAAAGGTTCAAACAGTGCTACACCGCAGTTTAAGAAAGGAGGTAAAGAATATTTCCCCAGTTGAATCTATACTAGTAAGATGGTTAGCCTGCAACTACCATAATCAAAATTTGTACAGACCCTGGAATTGTATCTTTGCCCTTGGTTACGTAATTATCATAAGTAGTTGGGGTCTAGAACCTCAGTGTTATATCTAAGCAATCAGCATAGTGTCCCCCTTACATCAATGCCACGGCTCTCACTCAGCACTGAGTCAATGGTCAATCTCCACTACCAATGCTTAGAAAATCTATATCTTCCTGGGACTGTCATTCCTTACCACACACAAAACTGCCTAATTTATGAGGCCTGACAGTATCACAGTGCAAGAGGTATGGCTGCCTGTACTGTGTTTGTTTACAGATAACCGTAATCTTCTCCTGTCTTCTTTTATACATTATGATCTTGTTGCAGACTGTGGTATGTGTTTTTCAAATGACCTTAGGCAGCTCACTTATTTTTAAGCAGACTGCTCAGTAATCAAAGAATTAACATTGGCCTTTCATCTTCAGTTCCTTCTGAACTCATAAATGAAATGATTTGGATGTTTCAGGTTAATCTTCAGTGGCAATAGTAAATATTATAAAATTGCCAGAAACAATTTCCCATGGCTTTGGCAGACTGTGAAGAGGAGTCCCAAGAGTACATTAGAGCAGAGAATGAACTACCTCTAATCCTTCCAAACTTCAAATTGAAACAATTGGCAGGACATTATAAGAGATTTTGCATAGGTTTCTATTTAGCTTGTGAATAGAAGGTTTCAATTTCCAGCATGAGCAATAACCTTCAAATATCCTCCTTAAAAAAGCAAATAGCAGAATGGCTTGTGTACTTATTTGAGATGTGCTACTATGGTAGTTAATTTCCTGTCATCTGAAATTGTTGCTGCTAATTAAAAAACAATAGTTCTTGAAAACTAACAAAGAATGGGACATAATCTCTCACTTTAGCTTAGCCTGCTGTAAGAGATAAAGCAGATGGATTGCCTGTATTGCAAGAGCAGAGATTTCTTTAAAAAGGGGTTTTTTTTGGTGGTGTTGGTTGGGTTTTATTTTATAAGAAGGGAAATGATTTTCATTAAATGTTCCTATACAAATGTTTTGTTTTGACCATCTCTAGTCATTGCATCAACATTTAAGGAAATTAGTTTTGGTCTATATACAAATACATTTTGATAGCTAAGTATATGTTCTTCCTTTTATGTATGTTGCGATCTTTGGCTGCTTTGATTTATAAATACATAAATTGGCATGTATTCATTAAATAACAACAGAAATGTATGGACCAATTTCCCTACAATTTGGGGGTTCTGGCTATTTTAGTTAACATGTGGAAATACCAACAAGTTATGAGAATAAATCATTAATAACTGTGATTTCCTCAGATACTAAGGTGGTGAGTCCCAAAATAAAGCCTATAAATAATTTTATTAAATTAAATATGAAACTTTGGTTAATCCTGATATTTTATCACTCAGAATACAGCATACAGTGTATCCTGAAATTAAACCTCATTGCAAAGCACACTGGATAGTCGCTTATCTTATAACTTTCAGGTTCTGATGATGTATTCTGATACTTTACACAATGTGCATCACGCACATTTAGAATCAGATTCAGGAAAAGCATATAAGCACATGCTTCATTATAAGTGTTAGAGAGGAGACATATATGTATTGAAACTGCAAGCTCCTTTTTGATTTGTGACATCTATCTTTTCATCTTCTAAATGCTAAATTGTTATCCCAGTTTAGAGAGGAGGGGGCAAGAGAGAGATATTGATGCCTAACTTCATATCTTTGAGAAGGCTCGTGAC
This sequence comes from Pelusios castaneus, assembly GCA_007922175.1. NCBI lineage: Eukaryota > Metazoa > Chordata > Testudines > Pelomedusidae > Pelusios > Pelusios castaneus. The sequence continues at coordinate 7,797,931 of ML685808.1, forward strand.
TTAAATCGGATTGCTCTTGTGGATCAGCTCCAATTATAAAACAAAGTAATGGAGTAACTTCCTGACAGGGTAGGAAAGCCATAGAGGCCCTCAACAAAATAACTGGGGCATACTGTACAGACTATGAACAATTTTAAAGTGGCTTTGGTACCTGAATTTGAAGTGACTCCAAAGGTATACAGGCAAAGATTTTGAGGAGTTCAAAAGAATAAGCTGGTAACATATGGAAGTGGCAGTTTTGGTGGCAGAATACCTTTGTAAATTGGGAAAAGACTGGGGAGTCACTACTGTATGGGTTGTATGAACTGGATGGGAAGGAACAGTTTTATGAATTGTTTTCACATGACCGTGTAGTATGGTTATGGGATAAGAAGCAACGAGATCTTTGCACCATACTGGCTGATGACTCTCTGGATAGCAGGTCTAGTTCCAAGGGGAAACCCTTTAGAGAATGGGACCCAGAAAACTCTGGCTGCTTCACAGAAATGGGAAGTGGGTAAACCAAGTCAGAGAGAGCAGTGTCCTCTTTTCACCCCCCAATGGCTGATCCCACAATCCTGTCAGGAGACAGGGCACAACTCCCCTTGACCATGTATTAGGTGCTGGCAATGGACCCCACAGCAAGCTAACATGGTGGCAGCCTAGCCAGAGGTGGGCAAGGATATTGCTCCAACAGAGCAGCAGGTTATTGCATTGATTACAGAGCTAGAGGGGATGACCAGGAAGTATTTTTTCCCAGTGGTGCTCAACAAGGAAAGGATTCAGGCTGGAGAGATACTAGTGCCCAGGTAACCATAGATGTAGTGGACCAACCTAAAATTTTGACTAATAATCACATAACATTGAGAAGGTTTAGGAGACTTTCCATTTAAGATACCCATGGCTCAAATATATCTTAAGTGGAGTGAAGGGGGGAATGCAAGGAGGTTGAGGTAGGTTTGGAGGTGCTGCTTAGGAAACATGTGGAGTCTTGGCTCTGATAGCACTTAATGCACACTGGTTCTTACAAGGTGCCCCAGCCAGAGAGCTTCATCCAATCCTGATACAGGGGATTGGGTAGATAGAGAAGGAGGCTAAAAGCACAGTGGCTGAGCTGGATAGTGGGGTATTTAAGAATATTTTTAAAAGCATGGGGGTGGGGGGGCGGAACTGAAGCTGAGTGTCACAGTGGCTAAGATGCCAGCCAAAAGGAGGGAAACTGAGACTAGCAGGGAAGAACATGCTACAACACTCTGCCTCAACAGATGAGTACCAAATGGAGCCATAGGCTTATCCATCCTTCCAGAAGCTGAAGGTGACTGTGGCCAGCCCCAGTTCTCCAAGCCCTCTTAGTGAGAAATTCAGAGAAAAACATCCTGTGGTATAAGTAGGGCTTCTGATTGTAGGCTTAATTGATAACCAATAAAACACCTCAAATAGATAAAAAGTATGAAATTGGTGTTTATCCAATAAGCACCTATTAAACATCAGAAATGGTTACTTGTATCTAACAACTTGTCTTCACGGAGCAGTAAATATTACAGAAATAAAATATAATTATATTAATATTCATGGTATGTTCAAAGAGAGAGCCCCCAAACACCCTATTTTTGCGTAACTACCTAAAACTCCAAAATTGCAAATATAACCCCTCCCCCCAATGAAATTGAAAATGAACCCTCAAAAACTGAAGCCAGGGGTGTAAAAGACTCCTTTACAGGAAATGGGTAATCCCAGGGTAATTGAATCTTGGGATATCAGGAAACAGTTGGTGGTGTCCCAGAGCTACACCCTTTAAACCTTGTACTTGGCACATGAACTTCTCAGGAGATCTGGGGTGCCAATGCAGGAAACAGAGGTTGTTGCAGAATTTTTTACTGCTTTAGATATTTTGAGAAAGTTAAAAATCTACCACAAAACCTATGGGTCTTGCCAGATGTTGGTAAAGACTTGAGGTAAGTGAAAAGCAAAGTAGCCAGGATGCTACTACTTAAAATGAAGGGACCTTTTCAGAGAGAGGTCATGGGTATTGTGAGGAACCCCTTTGTAAAGTAGATGGTAAAACAATGAATATTGGTGGTGATAGATGATGATACTTGCTACAGGCGGTGACTCTGTCCTCCATTGAGGCAGAATGAGTTGCCAGCAAGATCTTCATGAACCAGAGAGCCAGGTTCTTCTGGGGCTGTGCATATCACCCTCCAGTCAAGAGACTGGTGAAAAGGTTTAATGGTGCACTTAGAAGATGCTGAAATCTTTTGTCAATCAGCACTCACATGAATAGGATAAATATTTACCCTATCTATTTGGTTATAGCGGAGATCCTCAAACCTCCACAGGGTTTCCCTCTTCTGAGCAGCTCTTTCAGAAGAGGCTTCTGGGGCCTTTGGACTTAATGAGGACTGAATGGGAAGATAACGAGGAGGAATCAGTAATGGAGTATGTATTGTCTTTTAGAAGAAATTTTTGTCTGTGTATATGCTGTTATAAACAAGGGTCTGTGGGATCCAGGCATGTGGCCCCATTGTTTCCAAGCCTATGTTTGAGAGTCCACATTGCATTGTAAACCTGAATTTGCAATTGTTGGATGTATGTTTCACAGCCATGCTAATGTGTCCATACTATTCAGACTTTCTGACTTGTCTATGGCTTGAAGTACATTTACACTGCAACATGATGACTTGAACCTGAGTCCCAGGAGGACTCAGGCTGTGACCCACCCACTCATAAAGGTCCTAGGATACAGGTCCTGAATGCTTCCTGACCTGAGTCAGACTGATTTCTGTGGATGGAAGGGGGACTTAGGCTCAAACCTGGATCAGACTATGGACTTAGTATGAAGTGAGACATATCCACAAAGCTTGTGGATTTTGTTCACGAGAACTTAATACAAACTCAAAACAGAGAGGTCTGTTATGACCACACCATATATGCCAGGTCCTATTCGATAAGGAACAAATTAATGATGTTCACTCCAGCACAGTGGAAAAACTCCAAACTACCCGGGAGAGGGATCTGTTAAAAGCATGAAGCAGTTCACTGAGATTAATTATATTGTTGAGCTGACTGAACATTTCCACCACTGCAGAGTGTATTATTACATGATGAGGCCATATTGTGATAGGCAGAATAAGATTATAGTGATATGTGAGTAAGGAGAGGAGCGTGGAGAGGATCTGTCATAGGATCTAGTGACAAAAACAGGAGACAGCTATTTGCTGAACTCCGTTCCCCTTTCTGAACACTTGATCTCTCCACAGCAAGCATAGCTTCAGATTTACAAGTGGATGATCTTCATTCAACATGGTCACATCATACATGCTGTCCACTTGTTGAATTGTAAATTAGCTCCAACTGCTAGTTTTCCATTTGAGGCAATGGGAAAGTCACTCAGAACCTGGATAAGAAAATAAAACACGTCTGAGTTGGCCTGTTGTGTGGATACTAAAGAAGGACGAGGCTATCTGATTTTGTGTGGATATAGAAAACTTAATGCTTTCACGGTGTCTTATGCATACCTAATTCCTAGTACTAATAAGATACTAGACAAATAAGGGAGTGCATGATATCTTTCCCCAATTAACCTCCCTAAGTGTCATTGGCAAGTGCCTTTGACTCTTATGGCATACTTAAATCTGCATTTACCATATTAGTGGTAATTCTATGAGCTTCTTGTTTTGGGCTGAAGATGATCCTCCAACTTTTCGCCATCTGATAGATTGGAGAAATTTCTCCGGCTCATATAAATGAAACTTGTATCTTTAGTCAGACCTGGGAAGAGCAGGTTTCCCACATAGAAAGGGTTTTTAACCAAATTCAGAGTGCAAGACTAATTATAAAGCTAGAAAAGTATAAAGTGAGGCCGGCTAAAGTAATTTATCTAGGCCATAAAGTGGGAAGTGGTTGCATTAAGTAAGAGCCTGGGCATATGCAAAATAGGAGAAGAAACTGTAATTAAGGGAGGGTGTCCAGTGAGGAGGACAGCCATCCACTGCCAGAAGGCCAGGCTGGGGAGAGAAGGCAGGAGAGGCTGTCTGGCCTGAACTCCTGACCAGGCCCCAGGCTGACAGAAGGGGTAAAATCAAACTAAGGGGCGATGCATCTCAGGACTGTTGGATATTTGGCAAAGATCTGTAACTCTCTAGTGCTTTCTAAAGTGTTCCTGTAACTGTGCTTAAGAAATTCCTTTGCTAAGCTTGTGCTCCTTGTTTGCCTGTTATCTTGTCCTTGAAGGGATTAATAAAGAAGCTTCGTGTCCACAGCAGGTGGAACTCTGAGATAACACCTTTAGCAACTTGGGTTTGAGCTTGGATCTGATTTTGGGGTCTAAAGTGGCTGGGTGTGGTATCCCATTTCCTAAGGAAAGTGGGAGACATAAACTCTGCACCTGGGAATGTGCCGTATTGACCCCGAGTTAAGAATAGTGACGCCGCTCTGCCCAGATCTGATTGATTCAGAAGTACATGGGATACAGCACACAACTGATTGTGCCGAGTTGTGACAGTACATGTGAGTCGTTCCATTGCCTTCAATGGGATTATTGATATGCTTAAATATTTTTTCTAAGTTGGAGTGATATAGCCATTTGTCTTGAATATTTCCATTTGCATAAGCAAACATGAATCCTTTGGGATAGTGGGAAAATTAGATTTAAAAAAAATAGATTTTTAAAGGGAGATTTATTAACTCAGGAAAAAATGTTTTGAAAAGAGATATTTCTCATTGGGTTAAACTCTCCTAATGGGAAGTTCTACATGCAATAATCATTTTCTGCTTATTTTTTTAATCTTCAGAGGAATAATCTACAGACTAAGGAGCAGTAGTAGTTCTAACTAAAGATAAATATATAGTCAGCTACCAAAGTTGTAGATATAATTCATCTCAATCAGTGGAGTTCTCTTTTTCAATTACACTTCTGACTGATAAAAATTGATGTGATGTGATACTAAATGTTATGTCAACAGGAAGACCTTTTAAAATTGTGGTTGTAAACAACATTATTGAGGATACTGTTTTCTCATAAAAATGCTTTAAAACTTTATGTTCAGTCTCTATTTAAAGCAAACAGAAAAAGTTCTGTTAGAAAATATGTTGTAAGGCCTCAGTAAATCTGATTTTAAGAATATATGTTTTCAGCTAATATCTATTGATAGATAAAATCATTTCTCTCCAGTACAGTAGCTGTGACCCTGAAGATTTGTTTCATGTGTTCTTCGGACTTGTGAAAAATGTGTTGATAGATTTCCAAAATTAGGAAAGGTTTTGATCACCCGTGGGTGTTTGGTGACAAATGTCTGAAAGGGGACTTTAGAAGCGAGCTCTTGATCATCATCATTCACACAATATGCTCACTAGAATAATTTGCACTCGTTTCTAGGACTTTAAGGATATAAAGCCACTAGGGAGTTATCAGAGTAAATGCTATTCTATATATCTTTCATCAGCTTCATCAAAGATCCAAATGCAAAATATAATGCTCAAGGACATCCTGTAGATTTGTGGCATTTCGTGGAGAAACTGGAGACCATAAACCAATAAAAGGATTAGTACAGTGAGACCTATTATAAATATAGCAGTTTCATCTGTGACAGAAAAAAATCTTGCCTCAACATTTTTTCATGTTGTTTAAAGTAAAATGTACCCATTTGCTCAGTGTGGTTGTCTGCAAGTTCAAAGATAAAAGGAATATCTTAGCATGAATAAATTGTGAAATGTGTCTGAAAATTAAATTTGTACTATAATGCATTTAAACAGTTATTTCACAGTTTGTTAATGCTGAAATGAATTTAACTTTTGCACTTCTGGGACCAAATTCCTCCCAGGTATAATTACATTGATTATAATTGTTTAAAGGTCATTAACATATAATAAATAAACTTCCATGTTGTGCTGATGAATTCATTTAGCCCTCAGATGACAAGCCTGAATGTAATACATACACGTTTCTTCTAACTTTAGACAGAATGAACACTGAAGTACTAAACTGTCAGTTTTAGCATTCATGAGAGTAAATACATAGTTCCATGTTCATGATTCTTCCTTCAGGTGAATGGGAAATGAGTGCTCAGCACTTTAAAAAAAAAAAAAAAAAAACAGTTTATTTAGGTGCTTAAAATAAGAGCTGTCCAAAAACTGAAAACCGATTTTCACAAAAGAACTAGAAATTTTAGTTGTTTTCATTTCAAAGTTGTTTTGAAATGGTTTGTTTGATGTTTCTATATTTTGATTTTGTTCAATCCTTTTTCCAAGATTTTATTAAAAATGTTACCAAACTGATTACTGATTGACTGTAAACTTGATACGCCAAGAGCTATACAAAGACATAGTATAAACAGTTCCTTTCCCAAAGAGCTTGCAAGCAAGACAGAGGGGACAGGGGACAGAAGTACAGTGAGGTGAAATGATTTGTCCCAGGTTAAACAGCAGATAAGTGAAAAAAGTCTGAAAACAGAACTCACGTCTCTGGCCTAGAGGTGTACCTGGGACAGTAAAGATCAAGACAGAATGCTTAGCTGGTTGTAGCCACGGCAATACAGAGCAACCAAAATGCTCCTGGCCAGCCTAGATTCAAGGGAGCAGCATGGTTGCTTTACAGCCATTCCTGCTGTCCACCAAACTGTGCTGAATGTAAACTAAAAATAGCTACGGATTGAACCCCTGCTGTACAGAACATCATCACAAGGCTATGTTCCGTTCCCAGTGAAGTCAAAAGCAATCACTACCACTAACTTCAATGGGAAAAGGAACAGACCGTTAGTGAGTCCACATACTATAAATGGTCAGTTGTTCAGTATATACAAATGATAGGTGGTGTAGGCAGTGATGTCTCGTTGATTCCCCAACATAGATGACGTGGGTATCATGTGCATTACAGATATTTTTCCTTCTCATAATTTAAAGCAATATCAGTATCTTTGTATTCATAGCATTTTTCTCTACTGAACTAAATATATATTTTTATACAGCCAACTCCAGTTATAGCTATGGTTAATCAGTTTACTCCTGAGCACTTAAGCATTGTTTGCTTGTCAGAAGAATGGTATCTTTCAGGGGTTAAGAAAAAAAGCCCTCTTTATATAAGAAAGAAAATGACAAAATAATCCCTATTTTTGAAAACAGCAGATATGTGTTTCAGTATGCCTTAATGAGTAGAAGACACGGTATTTTTTTTTTTTTGCATGTTCTGCAAGTGAATTATGAGTAAACTTTCAAAATGTCACAAAGCAGACTGTTATCAATATGTATCAACATCCTCAAGCTACTCATTGGTAATAAATGTCAGTAGAAATGTTTATGGGTTTTACGGCTTATCTGCAATTTGTAATAAGCTTTGTGCATGGCCCATTATTTTACGAGTGAGAACAACTGTCAAATGAATGTATTTGTAATGTCAGGAGTTTCATTACAACATGACCGCAGGCTGAAGGCTAGGTGCTAAAATGCTGCTAGGTTTATGTCTTCTGACCGTACTTCGACAAAAAGGTCTATGTAGCTTACTACTTTCATTACTTTTTCTTTACCTTTTTTAATTAATAATTTAACTTACATTTCCTATGGCCTCATTATCACTCCACTATTTCATTAACTAATCATTACAGCATTGCAGTTTATAGCTTTACAGGCAAGGAGACTAGAAGTATTAGCCAGTAGCTTTGAGTTACGTAGCAATAGCTCTGATTTGCAAGCAGAGCCTGCAGCAATGTGGATTTTATGTCATTAGAAATCTTTTCATCCTTTTTTTTTTATTTAAAACAGAAGAAAAGATTTTAATTCTTACTCTGAATGATTCATATCCTGTGGATTTTTTTCTTTTAGGCAATGAAGCTATGATATTAAGATTGAGTATATAAATAATTCTCATAATTCACAGAGAAGAAAGAGAAATAATTACCTCTGAACATTTCATTATGAATGGAATTCTGTCAAAACTTTAAAAAGGGAGCATTAATACAAATTAAAGTCTTAGGGATTCATTTTTTAAATACTTAATTCTGTATTTTATTTAACTTTAGCCAGACCAATGAGAATTTTTTTTTTGATAAGCAAAATGGATGGCTTTGTTGGAAAAATATTAAATGTAAAATGTACCATTTTTGCTATGAACAAGTATTTTATATTTTACTTTGTTTCCCAGTTTAGAAAAGCTGAACTTGTATAATTCTCCAGCTTTGTAGGGAGTTCACTATAAACTTGGGCTCACTGAATCTCATATATATTTGCATAGCCTCCGGAATACAAACCACTCAAACTAATTGTACAAATTAGGTTCCAAATTGCTTTTACTGTCCTTTATGTTAGAGTTAAAATAGAGTGTACATTAAAACAATCCTCTGTGCCTATGTACACGAACAACTAGGAATCTGTATGATTGCTGCATACAACATTCTATCAAACTTTTTGTTTGTGATTGTAGGATTGGGTCTATAGCTGCATCTGCCACCATCACACCCAAATCATTTCTCATGTTCCTCACCTAAATTATTACCAGATGAATTCTGTAGCCTGAAAAAACACACCATACCACAATCTACTCTTCCTTTGCTGTCCTCAAGGCATTTTTGGAATAGCTGGTTGATTAAGATTATGCACAAATTCAAAAACCCAAAATGAGATCAGGAAAAAACACTTCTGCTATTGGCAGAACAAGAATAAGTAACATGTCCTTATAGATTATTTTACTGTACTTCAATCAGCATATCCAGCCTTGTTCTTCCACTGAATTAGTTTAAATAATGTAAAACTTCATATTCTACTATAGTATATACAGATTTCCTTCAGAAGTTGGTTATTTAACACTTACCTGCACATTTTTCCTTATTTAACCCCAGAAAAATAAAAAATAAGGAAAACACGGAGAAAATATATCCCTCTTGTTCTACATAAATCAGACTGTTGTTAATTGTTTTAGGTTTGATCCTGCTCATATTGAAGTCAATAGGAATTTTGGCATTGACATAAACGGGATTCCTTCCAAAGGAATTGACTGCTTTCGATACGTAGATTCCAAGGCCATAAAAGGACTACTATGATTATCTAGTCTGAGCTCCTGGATAACTCAAGCCAGAGAACTTCCCCAAAATAATTCCCAGATCAGATCTTTTAGAAAACCTCCTATCTTAATTTAAATATTGTCAGTGAAGAAGAATCCATTATGATCTTTGGTAAATTATTCCAGTTCTTAAATATCCTCACTGTTAAAAAAAATTATGCCTTATTTCCAGCCGAATTTGATCTCATGAAGATCTTTAAATTGTTTTGGTGACAAGATAGCTAAGCAAAATTTTTATTATGATATAGCAATGCTGTTATAATAATATTATTCCATGACACTGTGTATTTATTTGTGCAATTAAGCTCTTTAAACAGTCAGCACTGTTATCCTGCAATATTATAGTGGCTGCTGTGTCCCCTTAATTCCCACTGAATGTATTTTCAGTTGTTGGTACACAGATCCTCAGAAAATGAGGCCACGTAGGGGGAAGTATCTGTGTGTATTTTCCAATTCAAAATACTCATTGCAAATAGTTGAGTGAGGAGAAGACCACAAAGAGAAAATCAAGCATGTATACATAGACTGCCTGATACAGGAAAATGGCTTTTCTTTCTTCCTCCTTCATTTCTAGCTTTTGCACAGCATCACCAGTTTTGGATTTTTCTGCTTCTATTCTTTTAGACTATTAACTACCTTTCCCAGATTTGGAAGACAGGATTAGCCCAATGATATACTTTGCTGTTTATCATTTCCTTTATTTTGTAGCCATTTGGATTAAATAACAATGTTCGTTAAAACAGAAAATTTGGACTATCGAGCATTTTACCCCATGTTAGATGCCTCCCCCCACCTCGTCCTTTTAATTTGACAAGGTGGCATCAGTTGCCTCACAGACAGAACGAGTGAGAAAAAGCGGCTGTGAAGGCTCCCATGCTCCAGATATTGAGGCAGTTCAGTTGCTCTTGTGCTAGTATGGAGAGAGGCAGGGAGCAAAAGAAAGAAGATGGCTGCTCCCACTGAGCTGAGATAGCTGGAGGCATTGGCATACCCAGAGTCCATACTTTTTGCTTCTCATTCTGAGGTTCCTCTGCTGCTCAGAGTGTATTGTTTAAAAGGCAAGTAATTTGAGCCTCTGGCCAGAGTGGAACACAAAGTCACCGGGTGGTGCTTTTAAAAACAAGGGGAGAAAAATCCTTGAAAAACCTTGACAGGGTGTGTTCTGCTGATGAGAAGGAGCAGGAGACAGAGATGGCTGTTGCTGCTTTCACCTGCTCCCTGGTTTTGCCGAAAGCATTGTTTTAATTCAGAGTGAATTATAACCACCACCATTTGGGGCCACCACAGTGTTGAGGCCTCCTGCATGCTGACTTTCAGAGGAGCACAGATGGAATATCGGCAAGTAACAAGGCAGTTGAGAAACAGCTTATTATTTTTCTCTGTTCCCATCTGCATTGGAGCTTTTTTGGATCCTCCATGCTGCTATACAGTAATCACCGTTTAGCCACAATTAGCACACATTAGCATCTGAGACATGTCAATTACCTCTCTGTACTGACAATAAGGGAATAACAGCAGTTCTGAGATGTCACTGTGGGATAACGATAAGGAGATGGCGATGGTTTGGAAAGTTTCTTTAAACCTGCATCCTTCAGGGATCCATTTCATAGAGTTTCCCAGAATCTATCAGTCTAGACTAGAGTTTTCAAGTGCATGCAGTATTTTGAAATCAATATGTATTGTGTTGGTGACCTGAGTTTTCAAACTCTGACAATAGAAACTTTACACTGCCAAGGATGTCAAAGTTAGCTTTTGCCAAGGAGAAAGAGTATTAGTAGGTTATATGCCACTTCTTAAGAAATACATTTGGAGAAAAGCAACTGGAAGTTGAGGACGAAATTATGTTATGTTCTTTCCCTCAGAATGAAATTGTTCCATTCTTTACCTACAGAATAAAAATTTGATGGGGAAAGACAAGACAGTACATTTGTTTGCTTTTTGAAGAAACTACTATTTGATTTATGGATTGGCAGACATTGGCAAATTAAGAAGAATATGAAGCCTCTTCTCTGTGTGGACTGATAGCTCAGACTTGATAATCGAGTTTATCTGATTATGGTATATATGCTGTAATAGGCATGTGTAGATCCATCGATTTTGAAGCATGTGTTGCAGGGAGGGATTTTGAAATGTATTTTGATCATTGTAGCAGTGGAGATATGTCTGAAGTTTTTGCATCTGTTGTTCAGCAGGGTTTGATGCCACTTTGCTTTGCTGTGTCCTTGTCTGTGGGGAGCTTGTTTCTGATAATGAACTTGGAACTACAACTATATCACATATATGTTTAGCGACTGTTTAATACTAATAAATTAATTCAGGAATGTAAAAAACTCTGGAATGTTCTGACATTTTCAAATTAAAATTATTTGGAATTTCATTTCTGGGTGGGGGATTGATATTTCAATTTTTCATCCCAGTTTGGGATGAAATCAAATATTGAACCAGGAGGATTTCACACTGGATAGAAATTCTGATAGTTATTTATTTGCTTCACTTTATTACCTAACATTATTGTCCATTTTTGGTGACTCTTACCTCCTGTTAATATGTAGTATCTTTGTCCATTTTGGTTCTTGATATAACCAATGATGTTTCTTTTTTAAGAAGCTTCTGAGCTACAGTTATATATGTGTGATCCCAGAGCAATATAGCCTTGCCATTATCTTCCTTTTTTAAAATTTTTGATGCATGCATAATGCTTAGGTAAAATATCTCGTGAGATTGCATGATAAGCATAACAGTGGTACTTCTATTGGTCTGTTTGGCTTTAATAATATTGGTCTGCTCACAGGGACTGGGGAAGGAATTTCAACATGCTATGCGAGATCTGATTATACACATTCTGAATATCCTTTTCCCCCCTCAAATTCTAGGAGTTTTATTTTTTGTTTTCAGACCATTGCCCTCATCTGCAAAACTCCAGCTTTATCTCGCTCTCATTTGCTCCTCCTCCCTTTCCAAGTAATCCTTCTTAGAGCTTTTATTGTATTCTTGTTTCACTTATATCTTTGCAACGTCCATCATCCCTTTCCATGGAACACTGTGGAACTACCTCTCTGCATTTCTGCTTAAGTAGGACTTCTATTTGTGCAGTCTTTCTGTAAAGATGGTGAATTTCACCCCCAAATTAACCACCTATTCAGATCCCTTCCTAACAGTTACCCTTTCAACCTCCTTGTGCAGTTTGAAGCATACTTAGGAGCCTAAATAAATAATAATAAATTTGAAAGTTTTGAGTTGTGCTAAAAGATTTCATTAGCTGTTGTGGTCACAGGAACTTGAATTCTTCTAGCAGTGCAACTGTTGGTTCTTTTGAGGTTTGCTCTTTGTGAACCTAACAAAGAGAAATTAATGATCATATGTACCTTTTTTCAGAGGAATGTATAGGGGCTTATATTTCAGATATTTGAATACCAAGGGAACACCTTATTGCAGCTCTGAGTGAAATCCACTGTCTGCTAAGTTTCCTGGCACACCGAAACTGCATCAGTGATATAGTCTTATTGTTTTCAAATACAAAGAGGATCATGTTGTATAATGTATGTTAAAGGATCACAGAAGTGCAATTCACCTGCCCTTGCATTGTGCTGTGCAGTATGTGTGGAAGAAACAAGAGGCTTGTTAAAGAATAAGCACCATTTTTGCAACAGGAAAACAATGGTGGCTACAACAGTCTTAGGGAAATAAGAAAAGAAATAAAAAATAAAAATAAATAAATAAATAAATAAAAATAAACACAACATTTGTCATAATTAAATGATTTTATCAAAACTGTTCCTAGCGGACAAAAGTACCCTCCTGTACAAACACACTCAAAATGTTTTCAGATGAAAAGGGTTAAATTAAAATGATGGTATATTGACAAAACCCAGCAAGATAATGCCTAGGTTTCAAAGAGAAGGATAAAATAGAGGAATCAAGAAAATGTCCGATAAAGTACAGTGAAGCCTTGTAACCAAACTCAGCCACTGCTGCTTTCCATCCCAACCAGCTTTATTGTATCATCAATCAAGGGACAATTTTAAATCTGACAGCATAGCAAAAAAGTGCTTATAGGGCTGCTGTGGATTGCAGTTGTGTTTTAGTTATTTCTGTGACCCTTAAGCTATAGAGGGAAGTCTAAAGCTCAAATACTTTGACTGATACATTTTGTTTACTGTAACATGTCGGATTTTTAGGTATTTCAATATGGTTTTCTTACTGCAACGGTACCATGCACATAATATCATAAAAACAGCAAATGACACATTTTTAAATATAGGGTAAGAAACATGTATCTACTTATTTCTACTGTTTTTATGTCTTGAAATCCTATAACAAAGACCTTAGAAGGTTCTGTTAATAAGATTTTAAACATAAGGAGGATAATCTTTCTCAGATTTTCTTTTCAGTTTTTGGTAAAGCATAACCATGCAAACTTTACAAAAAAAAAATTCAACTTGAGAGTATAAATATATGTCACACAGTTCAATATTGGTTGTGTTGCCTGTATTTCACATCTGTAGATATGACATTATCTAATCAATCAGATGACATTATATTACATGTTGCTGTGCAAAACAATGAAGAAATATCTTTTAATATTTTTAGTTTAAGCATTTTTGCTTTATGAGAATTTAGGAGGGTAATTTAATTTAAAAAAAAGAGTCTTCCTATCCCCAAATTGGTACATTGTCAGCACTCCTATTGAATCTAAGTTGCTCTTTTATCTTTTATTGCATAGTTATATGATTGCAAATATTTGTGGTGAAAAAATGACACGTAGATGAAGAATAAATAGAACTCGTGCATTTTCTAATAAGTTTCTTTTATTGTCTGTGTTCTTACTAGGAAGGAAAATTCATGGTAAGCCACAGCAATAGCAGCATAAAAACTTCTATAGCAATGCTGGAGCAAAGCTTGTTGAATGATCTAAATACAGTTATCTATGTAATGTAGCATGCAAAGTAACCAAAAGACTGAAATGAGACCAAACTGTCAAGAAAAATCCCATAAGTATTAATGCATCCAGTGCCACCCACGCATAAATGTTCCAGCTTTCCCGAGAAAAAGCGAGGAATCCCAATATTATGTACATATTAAAATGTAGAGTTAGAAAAAACCGGGGGGGGAAGGGGAGAAGGGAAGGGAAGGGAAGGGAAATGAAGTCAGGCTATCTTTCTTGTGTCTTCAAAGTTTGTAACACTCCATAGAGTACTACATGTCATAATAATACACTGAATGGACAAGATTTGAATGAAAAGCAAGTAACTAGAATTTTAATTCTCCTCTACTACCAGCAGTTAGTGCTGCTGTATTTGTGTCTTTTGTGCTTGAACTGTGTCCCTCTATGAGACTTGTATTCCATTGAAAACTGGTATCACTGGACTCATAATGTTAATTACCGTATTTCTGTTAGTGACAGGTATTCCTGTCCTCCATGTCAGTAATGCTGGATGTGTGTGTTGCCACCATAATGTAGTGTTGCTTTATATAGTGAGGTATAGATGTTCAAGAAGTGGTAGAGAATCTTTTTGTATAAAAGGGAAGGATGAAAAAGCAACTCAAGTCACATTTACATATGTATGGACCAGATCCTCAGGTAGTATAAACTGACAAAACTCCATTGACTTAGAGCATCTACTTTGATTTGCGCTAGTTGAAAATCTGGCTGATGGCATCCGGCCCAGTTTTGGCCTCATATTCATGGGCACAATTCTCAATGGCTATATCTATGCTTATCAAAGTTAGTTTAAATTAGTTAATTCGAACTAACTAATTCAAACTAATTTTAGTTAGTTCGAATTAAGTTAATTCAAACTAGCAAATTTTAGTTCGAACTAAGCAAGTGCCATGCATGGCACTTGCTTAGTTCAAATTAGTCAACTGCATTGAGCTCAATGTGCTGGTTAGTTCGAACTAAGCACTTAGTTCGAATTAACATGGCCACATTGGGTTAATTCGAACTAACTAGTTCGAATTAATCCTTACTTCAAAAAGTATAAGCAAATTTATTAGTTCAAATTAAGGAAGCCCTTAATTCGAACTAATGAAAGCCTAGTGTAGCCAAGGTTTAAGTTAGTTCAGATTAAGCTTCCTTAATTTGAACTAACTTGCCAGCGTAGACATAGCCAATGACTTCAAATTGCAGCCATGGGTTTAAAGGGAAATCTGAGCACTGCTGACATGTTGCAGTAAATAATTATTTAAATAAGAGCTGGATGAAATATTTATAGCAATGTTAAAAATGGTCTCTGTTCACATTTTCACACAATATATTAAAAATGTAGGAATATTGTACATACATTTCAGGACAGTGCCTGAAACGCTTCTACATCCTGTTTTTAATAAAAGTTGAAATGAAACCAAAATATACATCAGACATCTCATGCTTTGAAATAGGAAAGGATTTAGATGTTCTCCTGCAGTTTTAAGATGGTTGTCCATAATTAGGGCTTATCATTGAATGTCATATTGGAAAAATTATTATTTTATCTGTTTATTTTGTTTGCCTTTCTAACTGGAATGTGGAAACAGGCAAAAGCAAAAAAAAATATAAAATTGACTGCTACACAAAACCTCATTAAAAGTACCCCAAAGCAATAAAAGTTATTATCTTTTTAAAAAATAATTTAATGATTTTGGAACTGCAGCACTGTAGGTATTAGTATAAATTATAGTATCCATGGTAGAATATAGTTATATGCCCTAGAGACTACTAGGAACTACCTGAAACCAATGCCTAAAACATTAAATCTACTTTGTATATACATGAGCTTTCTGATTTTTCTGTCTAGCATAATTTGGCAGCAGTTTCCATTTCACGGGTTTATTTTGAAAAGATCTGGGGTGACATACTGAGTGATGTATCACATTAATACATATTTATTAAAGTTGGATAAAATTAGTGAAACAATCCTGGTAAATGTGTGCAAATTAATATGCCATTGTTTTCAGGTCATTTGGGATTTCACCTTATGACTCCAGAACTCTTGTGCAAATCATTTTAAAAAGAACTTGAAGTTATATGCAATTGAAATGTGAATCCTTGACAATTTTTGACGGAGAAGAGAACACAAGGAGTAATGAAGCAGCACAGAATGAATTGGCTATATTTGTAATGAATTAT
This sequence comes from Pelusios castaneus, assembly GCA_007922175.1. NCBI lineage: Eukaryota > Metazoa > Chordata > Testudines > Pelomedusidae > Pelusios > Pelusios castaneus. The sequence continues at coordinate 7,814,067 of ML685808.1, forward strand.
ACACAGAGACACATACACAGTAAGGCAAGAATTCTGGAAGTGGTACTTTCCCCCCACAACTTCCACTCTCCATTACATGGCATATAGGACCAAGATGAGATGAGGCAGCAGACTTTTTTGGTCAGTGGCTAGTGCCAGCAGCAATAGGCAAAAAAACTGAGCAAGTACCTGTCTGTTTCACACAGAACTGTGTCGAATTTTAAGTAGCAGTAAAACTGACCAAAGCTGGAGCTACTTCTCAAAAGCCTGTAACAGAGGCACTCAGTTCTTTGTTGAGGTTTAGTGTATTTTTGGTGAGAAGAATACAAAGGATTGTGTCCTTCACATCACTTTCTTCTTTGTTTCCTCAGTCTCTTTCTCTCAGTAACAGAAGATTGAGTCTGTGTGTCTCTGTGTGCTTGTAACCCTGTAATGTATTTTGGTGGTCCTACCAACTGGATTTTTTAGGACAGCTGTAAACATGATAGGCTCAGAGCAGCAAGAAAAAGATGGGTCAACGGTAAGTATAGCAAAGTTACCTTTGCTTCTTCAGCAGCCAGGAAGGCAATGGAAGAATGCAGACCTGCTTTCTAAATAGGGAGAAGGAAGAGTGGGCAGACCAGCAGGATAGAGATGAAAAAGAGAAGGGGGAAAAGAGTGACGTTCCCCCCGTCAGTTGAAGGTTGAGACACATACAAGCCAAGGCCCATATGAAAGATGAAGTCACTCTGTAGGGAGTTTTACTAGTTTTACTATACAGGACTTCACACCAGGGTCACCAACCTTGGAACTTCCTCCCCCACTCAAGTCATATTTCACTCATCCTCTTGCTAGTTAATTCTGGTCCTCTACCTTGTAAACTCCCCAAGCATTAATGTGATGCTTTGCATGTAATACAGGTACATCATGTTAAAAGAAGAGAAAACAATTTAGAACTACCCACAGTTAAAAGTAGCAGTAGCAGGTATTTGAATACCCACATAAGACTAAATCCTGGCCTTTTAAAAATCAATGGGAGTTTTGCCTCCTATTTCAATGAGACCAGGATTTCATTAAAGTATCTTTATTCATAATGATCCCATAGCTATATTCGGCTATACACACTGTTTTCAATTGAAAGCTAGAATAGTTTCCCAGCTATTCAAATTATTGTTGGATAGTGCAGGACATTTGTAATTTGAATCTGACAGCTTCAAAGATGAGGTTGAACAGGGAAGCTAAGCTAATGTGCAAAAGTGATCTATTATATGTAGGGCCGCATAAAATGGTTCAAATTAACCTTTGCAAGCACTGAACATCACTGTTTTAGATTAGATTAGATTGCACTGGTGGGATATTGAGATTGAATGACAGATAAAATCATGCATTAAGGCTTGGATCCAATTCCTATCACCTATTTTTAACTAAAAGTTCAAATAGCCTCTAAAAACGTGCAGCTTATTTTAGTGATTTTAAGCATCCCCACGTGCACAGTTTTATTCAGAACTGAAACAATCTTCCTGTTGGAGGTGACTGCTTTGTGGTATTGTACTTTATTCCTTAACACTCCTTTGTCCCCTATTCATCACCAATGAACTATAAACGATCAAAAACTGAGAATACTGTCCTATATGTTTGAATTACAGACACTTTAAAATGCTCAAAGGTGCAATAACCCTGTATTACTACATATTTTTTAAAAAAATTACAGGAACCCCTGGGAGCAACTCAAGTACTCTCACGCAGTTTCTCGGAATCAGGAAATACCCTGGGAATCGTAACTTGGGCTTTGTTAATGCAGCAAGTCTCAATTTGTTTAATTTTGCATGAAGCTAAATGCTTAACTTTGAATATCAGGTCTGAATAAATTCTAAAATTTAGCTAAAATCCATTCCAAAATCATGAGTCATGCCATCCAAATCATGAAATTGACTTATTTTTTTTTAATTGCTATATTTGAATTCTTGTATTTCCCCTTCTGATTTCTAAGCCATTAGGGTCACACTTTTGCCATGTTTTCAAGCTTTTCTCAGAAACCACGAGAGCTAGACACTTAATAAAAGGCTGACTTTTTTCATGCAGTCTTTTGATTCTAGAAGATACTGTGGCTTTAAGAAAAACATTAAATATCATCTGATTTGAAATAAATTCACAAGAGTTGGCAACACTGGCTGGAAATTGGCCTCTGGCAGAGGAGGAAGAAAACATCCAGCTTCAGCTCTGGTCCTGCTAACCCTCTCTCCCTTGGGAAGGAACTGTATTGCATAAGAGCTTAGTTCTAAGTAGAGCCCTTCAGATCCGCGGATAACCACATTCACGGGTGTGGGTGCGGATATCCGCAGAACCATTGTTGCGGATTGGCTCCAGCTGCGAATTCTATTTTTATGAATGATCCCTGTAGCTGCTACTACATCTGCATCGTCAGCAGCACACAGGGGAGCAAGGAAGCGCTCCAGCCAATCCCTGTTGAGCTCTGATTGGTGGTCTGCCAGCCAATCAGAGTCTCTCAGTCACAACAGGCTGGGGCTTGGAGAGATACCACTCACTGTCAATCAGTTAGCATGCTGGCCTTTGATTGGCTCATTCTCCATGCCTTCCCCGCCCACTTCTCCATTTTCTTGTTTGTTGTTCGTGTGCCATGCTGTCAATCAGAAATTTCATTGGTGGCCAATGAAATCTGATTTACAGCACAGCATGCAAATCACAAAGAAGAAAAGGAAAAAATGGGTGGGACCCATGTGGCAAATGAGCCAATCAAATGCTAAAAAGTTGACTGAGCCCAAGCTCCATTGCAGATGCGGTTCCAGATCCACATAAAACATGGCTTGCGGATTGGATAAAGACTGACATTGGGTGGGTGCGATGTGGTTCCGGATCCAGATTTTTGTATCCATGCAGGGTTCTAGTTTTAAGATAAGTGAGAATGGAAGGGACAGTTGGGCTAACACATTATTACAAAAGGTGAGAAGGAAGGGGGGACCAGAGCCAATTTTCCCTGTTTTGAAAATGGCATATTCCTTCACAATCCTTTTTAAGAGCTTCAGATAGGGTTTCAGCTGCTGCTCTTCTTTCCTCACTGGATTCTGTTTGGTCCTGAGAGCACCCATGAAGGCAAGGTAGGTACCTGCCAAGCAATTAGGCTGAATAGTCTGTACTAGTGTTCATTGCAGGGGGTGGTCAGCACTAATTGTGTGTTGGTCAGAGGGCTATCTTCTAGAAGTATCACCTACCTTCTGGTACCTCACAGGAAACCCAAACAGAGAGTTCTTTCCCCAGAAGCCTGGACATAGATTCCCCCATAGCAGCTTGCATCCCTCGGGCCCCTCACCCTGGCATGCTCCAAGTGAATAACATTTGTAGCACCTGTGTTAGTCATGAGCAACAGACCACAAAAACTTTGATTAAACAAGCAACAAAGTTTTATAAACCGGTTTTCTTCAAAGTATTATTGTGAATCCATGTATTGTTGTCAGAGTGCAGCTAGAAATAAATGCCCTAATATTCTGTCTCACCATGCACGGAGCCCTAGTTAAAACCTCAGATGGGAGAGTCACCAGCGTTAGTATTTCCAGGGCTTAGTCACAGAAATAGATTCTGATTTCGCTCTCATGGACACTGGTGTAAATTAGCATGAGGGCAATGTCAATTAGGCCCACTGACTGGATCTTTCTAGGACCCATTAGAGACATAAGTTGCCATACTATTTCAGTTACAAAGGCACGTTCATGAATGCTAGCAATATATTTTAAAGTCATGAAAAATTGTTTAATACATTAAAATACTTCATATGTCTTCTTCAGTCTTTAATAATTAAAAGCATTTTTAATTTTCTTAGGAAGTAGTGGGAATAGACAAAGCAGGCAGTGGATGGGATAAATCAACATGATAAATTAATTAATGGATCACAAGGGGGACTTTAAATTAGGTCACTTCTTAGATGGAGGCAGCTGGTTATTTGCTTTAGAGCTCGTGTTAGGAGTACCTAAGGAGATGTTTCCTGGCCTCAAACCTCGCCAGCAAAAACAACTCAGAAAAAGCTCAATACCTCAAACATATCACCTGGGAACAGGTCTAATAAAGGGACAAAGACGGTATAGGTTTTGTTCAGCATATGGATAATTTTCAGCATACATAGTTCTAAATTTACATTTTGGCTAATTTTGTCCCAACCAGTGAAAAATAAACCCTCAGTTTATCTATAGATGTTTAGAATGCAAGTAAGTCCATTGTGGATTTTCAGCATTATTACTTAAATCAAGTCAAAATGGGAAGTATTTTAGCTGGTGGTCAGCATGGTGCTTTCTTACCTTTTTCAGTATGACATGTCAGCAATTGCATGCAAATCTATATGAGCAGATTTTGATTTTGGCTGGTCTTAACCTAGACTTTTAACCTTTATCCATAGTCCTCAGTAGACTAAAATCTAGTGTAACAAGTGGGGACCAGGGCCTGGCCACTGGTGGCAGCCCAATCTGGGCCCGACCAGGGCCAGTGACCCAGGGCCTGGATGCCAGATGCCACCCAATTTTGATGGGCCGAACTTTTTCTTGGCTCAGCAATGCCCCTGGTTCTCTGTAGCTAATGCATGTTCTGAAATGCAACACAGATGTACATGCTAGGTCTGCACTGTGCTAGCTGCAGAAAGTGAAGCATGGAAAACAAAATAAAAAAGTAGCCACACTGATTTAAGTGGAATGACAGTATTTACACCCGTTTTGAGGATCTGGCCCATTATGTCAAAAGGATTATGGGCCAGATCCCCTGGCATGGTGCAGTGACGATGTGTAAGGGGAGTTGCCTGGATTGAGCAGAGGATCCAGTTGACTTCATCCCGTGTTGCAGAAAGCATTAACTGGAAAAGCAGTCTCCCACAGCACACCAATTCCTGGGTATGCTTTTATCTCCCTGGGACTGTTTACGGCGGCAGCTCTAAATTATGTTGAGGGACTGACTCTGCACAAAAAGATCCTCAGGCCCAAATTGCACAGAGAATAATTTTGTAACCATCTCCTCACATAAACTGTATGTTGTTTGGCCAGATGACAGAATCTGGCCCATCATCTCATTTACCCTGGCAATGACAATCACTCTGAATGTCCTTGCATGGAAAAATGAACAACAAACTACACACGTGTATCTGTGAATGGATTGGATATGGTACCTTTTTGTATGGGTCCTGATACACAATAGTTGTAAGGTTTGCTCTGTCTTTTATATAGTAACATGGTTCAATTCAATTATTTAAAAGTGATTGTGCACAAACATGGATGTGTGATAACTTTATCATCTTCCGAATAAAAAACTATTCTAATCCTGGTGTGATTTCATGTCAGTCAAGTTCTTGTTGATTGTGTGGCAAAGATATCATATTGGAAGGTTTGAGAGAAAAAACTTCAAGAAGAAATATCAACATGTTATTCTAGAGGGTTTGCTTTTTATTTCTGGTTAATATATCCATATCGGTTTAGTTCTCGTAGCTGATCCAAAATTTATGGACATGACTGAGTGAAATCATTGAAATACATATTGTACATTTATTTCATTATTTTTAGATTATTTTTCTCTCTGGGAATGGGTCTATGTTCAGCTCATCCAAATATTTGCTTATTTAGGGGATTTTTTGTGGTTTTTGTTTAAATCACAACCTTAAAATGTGAAAATTATTAGTTTACAATTTCAAAACTAAAAGGTTATTTCCAGGCTGTAATTTTGATTTTTGTATTTTGAAACGGATTAGCTATTTTAATGCTCCAGTTGCATTAAAAACCTTTAGGGCTGATGTAACTCCTGCTTCTAAAATCAAGCTCCCCTGTGGGGATTTGTGATAACCATCCAGAAAACAAAAACATCAATATTTTAAAAAGAAATGTCGCTCATTTTTATCTCAAATAAGTTTTTCAATTGTTTCTAGTACTTATTTCTTCATAAGATCATTTCTACTATATCTAATTTTAGACAGTAAAGTAGATGCTGAAAGAAACTGAAACTTCCTCTGCAGAGTGGACATACTTTAAGACTTGCCAGCTACCATAAATAACTAAATGAGCTCAGTAGCTCATTAAACCTCAATATTCATAGTATTCAGTTCCAAAGGGGTAGCTGTATTAGTCTAGTTCAGCAAAACAAAAGAGGAGTCTTTTGACACTTTAAAGACTAACAAAGACTAATAAATTTGTTAGTCTTAAAGTGCCACAAGACTCCTCTTTTGTTTTGTAGTACTCAAGAGTATTCCCTAAGAAAATACAGAGAAGAAAGAAGTAACTATCTATTTTACTTAGGTAAAACTGGCAAGATTTTCAGTATTGCCCCCTTTAGATCTAAACCAGGATCTCTGTGACCAGTTCAGCCCTCTACCCACTTCCACTAAAGCCCGTTTTGAGAGGAAGGCTGTCCAGTGATTAAAGTGTTGGTTGGAGATCTGGGTTGAATTCAGTGCTCCTGTGTGACCTTGGGCTTATCACTCAGACCCAGATTCTCCAAAGTTTATATCTAACTCCCAGTGAGGGGGAAGATCTCCGAGGATCTGGTTCTTAGTATATGTGCTTTGGTTCTCCATCTACAAAAGGTGGTGGTAACATGTATCTACATCACATAGGTATTGTAGGCATAAATACATTAAAGACTGTGAGGCATCCAAATACTGCAGCCATGCGGGCCATGTAAGTACCACAGGCTATGTCTACACTTGGAAATGTAAGTTGACTTTTAAGCAAGCTTAAGTCGACTTAATTTACAAGTGTAGACGCAGCCAAAGATAGTTTTGAAGTCAATAGGAAATGGGCATGTATTTCTAAAGTAAGAATTGGGCCCTGTAAACCAAATCCAGCCCAGGGAAAAATGCTTATGACTCCTGACCATTTCAGTGGGAGCTGCACTTGTCTGCTGCAAGATAATTTGTTTAAATTAAAAAAGAACAAGCTATTTAAGTTAACATAGCAGTAGTTACCTAACTTCAAAAAGCTGAGGCAATGAGCTCAAACTTAATAATAACTCTTATTCTGAGGCTTTTTCCTGACTGGAGGAAAAAAATGGGCTGTAAGAACACTGCAAATAGTTAAATAATTTGCTTATTTACCTAGCACTTGGGGGATAAAAACTTAATTACTTTTCTGATATGTGGGTTGTGAGGATTAATTAGTTATGTTTGCAAGAGCTTTCACAATGTAAAGCACTAGGTAAGTACTATTAATACTGTGTGTCACCTGTAGCTTGGATGAGCAAAGAGCAAAAGTGCACAGAGGAAAGTGAATATTTCCCCCTGCTCGCCAGTTTGGTATAAGCTGAGGGGCTCCCACTCAGCAGATCCAGGCCAGTCAGTGGGGAAAGAGGAGGGATAAGGAAGAGAAGGTGGAGGAATTGGGTTGACATTAACTTCAGTCTTAGTAAAGGGTACAGCAGAAACTCCTCAGCACACTGATGCCATTGTTTGAGGCCCTAAACCCAGAGGAGAGAGGAGATAATCAGTCACTCATTCTTCACAGTTTGTGCAGTAACACCACAGTAATTTATGAAAATGGTATAGGAACAATGCTGCATCTAGCTACGTGCTGCTGCAGCATGGCCCTTTTCCCCTCAGCTCTTCCTCTCCTTCCCTTTTCCATCTACTCTCTGTTTGAGTTACTTTTTCTAATGCTAATCCCATGGGTGTACAATCTGGCTATTGATTCCCATGTCTGATACAAGAATGATCTTTTCTATACACACTGCCTCCCACGGCAATAAATGAGAGACCCCACTTAGCATCAAGTAAGAAAGGTCATGAGATTCTATCATTTCTGACACTGAGTCTTTTTTGACCTTGGGTCTCTGGTGTGAATTTTACCTGTCTAAAAAAACCGTGATATTTTCTATGTTGTAGAAGTGTTGTGAGGGCTAACAACATAATGATAGTTAGCTGTAAATGGTTATTAAGGCCAATCAATGACATAAACAGGACTGGACCTGGGACATTCTTGGCTCCCTCTTCTCCTAAATCTCCTAGAAGAGGAGTTCTCAACCAGATGTCCGGGCTTTGCAAATACCCTTGCTTTTCCATATTGCTAAAGGAGAGGAGAATTCCTGGCTCTCTGGGAGAAAGGTCATGGTATGGAAAAAGTTAAGAGTACAGCTTGCTGAAAAACAGAATTCTATTTTCATTAAAACTTTTCATTTTGCCCCAAACTTTACATTATCCTAAAAGAAATTGGAAACTAAAATAAATGAAAATTGTATTATTTTCATTTTGAAATGTAATTTTTCTTTGTTTTTTTTCCTTCCTGCTTTCTTTCACTATCTCTCCCTCGACCTTCCCCAATGACCCAGTTCTCCTCCACCTCCCTATCACTTATGCCTCCCTCGAATATAGTGCATTGAAAAGTAAAACCATGAAATGGAAAATGGGAAAAATCTAAAAAACAAAACATAACAAACAAAACCCACACTTAAACAACCACAAATAAAAGTAAAACTTTTCCAAATAAAAATATTAAAAAAAAATTCATTGACAAACTGAGAAATTAAGAAATTTTGACCAAAAGAAAATAAACCATGTAAACCCAATATGGTTCATAGATGCTCTGCACAGGATAGAATTTAATCGATGGTGATATTGGCTTTAAGTTCTCCAGTGTAGACATTTCTACCTCTATATGTCTCAAGGTATCTTTCCCCTGTGGCATTAATTTTCACTCTGAGGTTAGATAAAATGTGCTTAAGAGATTGTTATGCAGCCAGATGTGATGAACACTCAAGCCATTTGTTTGCTTCTGTGTAAATTAGTACAAAAATTAAGGCTAGAGTAAGTGAAATTCTCATTCCCACATAAAACGCAAATAAGTGCAAATTTCCCAGTGGAGATGGGAAATCATCCCCTCACTCCCAGAAATTGACACACTGAGCAGCCTGTTTGGCAGAATTCATTGCTTTATTCCCTTCTTCACTAGGATTTTTACTCAGGACAGCCATGTAATATCCTGACCTGCTTGCATCACACCCCAAAATTGCCCACAGGCTCTTCTTCATCAGGCAAGCTCTGAGGGGATTATCCTGCAACTTGGCTCTGAGGTATCCATGGGGTTAGGGCAACCCTGCTATGTACACTGCCCTGTCCCGTCTTTGCAGCAGAACTTCATCTGAGGACTTCCACAGCTTGGAGGATTTCACCTGTTGTAGATACTGAAGTTTTTAAGACAGACTTCTCTGTGCCTTATTCCCTGGCTGTGAATGGGGGAGTCCTGTATATTTATGCAGTACCTCTTTGTTCCTTTTAATATTGTTAGATATCTGCAGGAGACCATATAAGAATCTAAATTCAGTGGTGCTTTTTGTTTGATGATGTATTATTCTTATAATAATTAGGACAGGATGTATTTTGGAAAAAAATGCAGGAATATTATTAGGGAAATCTAAACTTTAAAAATAATTTTTATAAGAAAAGAAAAGACCTCTTTGTATTACCACCACAGTGATTTATTCTAAAAGGAACTGATTATTTCTCTCAGAAACAATGTTGATAAATGTTTTTTTTTTAAACTGTTTTTGTTGAATGTTTCATGAGTTGTGCTAACTACATGTAAAAGCGATGGGGGCATATTTTTTTGATTGTAGCACAGTCAATAATCCATAATCAAAACCAATCAAACCCTCTGGAAGAGTAGTTCAAAGGCAGAAGAAAATCAGACTTCTGCTGTTTGCAGATCATTTTTTAAAAGTGCTTAATCATTTGGGAACGTTTTTCAAGCAAACTGTTTACAAATAAGTTGGGGAGTTAGTTTTCTGAGTTTGATGTGGAAACGCAAATGTCAAACTTACTCAGGCATCAGCCAGAAGGTGGTGTTCTGTGAACATCTAAAGGAGCTGTTTGATATCTGGCATCAAGCAGAATTGTGACAAGAAGCTGGTAGTAAATTAGGTTTGGCAACCAGTGACAGGTGTAAATTCAGACAGAATGAGGACTTTTTGAGCACCTAATGGCAGTCACTCACAGTTTATCCTTCCAAAGGTGACATCCATTCATGATGGTATCCAAAATATGGTGATCAAAGTGATGAATAATTAATATGACTGTAGACATTTAAAAGGCAAATGAAAATGGTAGAACGGAATATACGTGTCGCAGTGTCACCTAGAGCTGGAGTAGATGGATGAAATGAGTAAACTAGTATATATAAGGAATGAGTGCATCTTTCTAAGAGAGAGGGAAGGGGGTTTCTGAGTGGCAGTTAATCATAGGGCTGGAAGGGACCGCATGAGATCATCTAGTCTAACCCCCTGCTAAAAGCAGGACCATTCCCACTAAATCATCCCAGCCAGGGTTTTGTCTAACTGAACCTTAAATATCTCCAAAGACTGAGATTCCACCACCTCCCTAGATAGCCCATTCCAATGCTTCACCACCCTCCTAGTGAGAGTTTTTCCTAATATCCAACCTTGACCTCCCCAGCTGTAATTTGAAACCATTGCTCCTTATTCTGTCCTCTGTTACCACCGAAAACAGCCGAGCTTCCTCCTCTTTGGAGCACCCGTTTAAGTAGTTGAAGGTTGCTATCAAATCCCCTCTCAGTCTTCTCTTCTGCAGACTAAATAAGCCTACTTCCTTCAGTCTCTCCTAGTAAGTCATGTGCCCCAGCCCCCTAATCATTTTCATTGCCCTCCGTGGGACTCTTTCTAATTTGTCCACATCCTTTCTGTAGTGGGGAGCCCAAAACTGGACACAATATTCCAGATGTGGCATCACCAGTGCCAAACAGAGGGGAATTATCACATCCCTCGATCTGCTGGCAACACTCCAATATACAGCCCAATATGCCATTGGCCTATTTGGCAACAAGGGCACACTGTTGGCTCATATCCAGTTTCCCGTCCACCATAATCCCCAAGTCCTTTTCTACAGTGCTGCTATTTAGCCAATCGGTCCCCAGCCTGTAGCAGTGCATGGGATTTTTCTGTCCTAAGTGCAGGACTTTACACTTGTCCTTGTTGAACCTCACGAAGTTTCTTTTGGCCTAGTTTTCCAATTTGTCAAGTCTCCCTGGATCCTGTCCCTGCCCTCCAGCATGTCTACCATTCCTCCCAGCTTGGTGTCATTTGTGAACTTCTAAGCACGCAGTCTATCCCATCATCGAGATCATTAATGAAGATGTTAAACAGAACTGACCCCCGGGGCACTCCACTCGTTACTGGTTGCCAACTAGACATCAAGCCATTGATTCCTACCCGCTGAGCCCGTTGATCTAGCCAGTTTCCTATCCACCTTACAGTCCACTCATCATGTTCTTATTTGTTTGTATATGCATATAAGTATTATACATGTACGAGCAACTTGCATATATATGTGTTTAGAACTCTTAGTCTCAAAGGATGCCAAAGCCCCTGTCCCATTTAAAACTTGTATGCAAACTCTATCACGTGTCACATTATCCATCAGAATTGTACAACTACTTCTTTATGTAACACTCAGCAGTTGTTTAATAACACACAGCAACACTGCAGAACAGTACAAAAGAAGAGATGGGAGAACTTAATTAATCGCCTGATTTGGAGTATGGCATCATGTTAGTTTTAATAACTTTTATTCAAAAATCACTAATGGTCACAGGGACACAGGACCTCCCACCTCAGGAACTAAGCTGGAGGGTAGGTTCATTGCTACCTTGAAGAGAAGAGTGCTATCTTCTCCGAAACCGGTAATAATTCCTGAAGCACCTGGGTTTTTCTGAGAGCTGTCCAGTCTGTGTTTGTGAGGTCTGGTTGGATTACATTACAGGTGCTGCGGATATGGAAAAAGATGCCTGCCATTAGAGCTTGTTCTACCTGAAGGAAAAATAATTTCCCCAGCCAATCTGAATTCCCCAGTAAGGTGAGAGCTGCACAAAATGATGTTTTTAGCAAAACCAAGAATACGCTTATGAGAATCCTGGCTTAAGAGGATGAGTTTGACTTCTAACATATAGAAAGAACCTGGGTAGGATGCACAAGAAACAGGGAGGCAGGCCTTTTCTATTGACTCTCTGTGATTAGAAGGGGTTTAACTCTTGGGGTGTGTCTACACTGGCAACTTAGGTTGACTTAATGACGCTTAAGTTGACCTACATAAAGCAGCGTTCACACTGGGCTTTTATTAAGTCAACTTAAGCGCTTCCTTAAGTTGACTTAATAACACCACCTCTGAAGGTCGACTTAAACTTTAAGTCGATTTAAAGCCAGTGTGGATGGGGAATAGCGCTAAGTCAACCTTATTAAGTCGACTTAAAGCCAGTGTGAATGGCTATGTCTACTGTTAAGTCGACTTAACAAGGTTGACTTAAAGTGTAGCCACTCTGTTAAGTGAACTTAACAGAGTCAACTTAACTTTACAAGTGTAGACATAGCCTTGGTGAGTCATTGTGGCTGGTGTTGCTTATGAACATCATTCTCTATATAGAAGAAGCAAGAATGCTTATTTGATCAGAACAAACTGGGCTCTAGAATGGAGAGGTCTTTGCGGGAGAATCCTGAGAAACACTAACATGTCTTGTGATTTGCATACATTATTAAAGGTAATTATGTCAGCCATCGTATTTGTAAGATACAGAATATCATTAACAGGATGGAAGGGGATATCAGAGCCTGATTACTCACAGAAAACTCTAAACGATGCAGTTTGCTTGGATTTTGATTGCTACCCAAAGCTTACTTGAGTCTCCAGATTTTTACAGGCCTTCCCTTCCTCAGTCCTTAGAATTATTTCTGTCCCAACACATGATAAAATCTTCCTCTTCTTCCCAGACAGGCCTTAAAGCTCCTTAGTTTTGACTATGTATTATGCAATAATAACATGCTCTTCATGGGCAGGTTTTCTTCCATCCAGGTGTGTATGTTCTTTTCCTAGTAGGTTCTCTTTTATGCTCTAATTACTCTTGATAATAACTAGATGGAAGAACCCAGTAGAGCTGGGCTCCAGCAGAGCAACTTCATGTTTCTGAACCCCCTAGAGATATGCATAGGTTATACAAGCTTTCTGTATTAATATGACCTTGGTCAGCAACTAGAGTAATATTTATTTAACTTAGAATGGGGTTTTTAGTTTTGGCGTTTAATAGTTTTCCTTTTTCTGTCAGTGCTGGTAATCACTGCTATAAGAGGAAGATGCTGATGATCGATATCTAACAAATGCAATCAAAGATAATTTTTTTCTTCCGAGGTGGTCTTTTGCAAAGTCGCAAAGGACATAACATGGGAGAGAATATGCATCCTCTGGTTTGAGCAGCATGTCTTTATGGTGCATATATTGCTGACTTGGCGATGTAGCCTAATGAGTAGAACAGGTCCATCAGCTTGGAAATTCACTTTTTTTTACCACACCCTATAGCTCTGGAATTGTAATTAGCTCCTTATATAGCATATAGTTGTTGAGATAAGACTGCTGTGAAGGGGGGGAAAGAAAGAAAGAAAGAAAAGGGGCAGCATCCTTCTACAATGCTCTTTCAGGAAATTTGAAAAAAAAATTGCAATATTTAAGGTTTTGTTAAACCTTAAGTTAAAACACTGTTTATGTACTCAGACATGACACACAAGGAGTTCTTTTTAGCTAAAGCTGTACAATCCTAAAGTTTTGTATTTTGATGTTATCCATGTTTTGTATTTCAGTGGAGGACCTGGTAGAGAAATTTTTTATCTATTATTTTTCATCATTGCAAGGTTTTGTGTGATAGAATTGCCTTGGTTGTATTCCAAATGTTATGCACAAACTGGATTATAGTGTATTATGGAAAATGGCTTGGGACTTTCACAGCAGGCAGTTGGATAAAGCTTACTCGTTAGAAAATCTATTGTTGGAAAACGCAAATAAGAACATTCCATGTTATTGGGATATAAAAAGCCATATTTCTGTTTTATATGTGCATCTGGGATCAATTATACAATTATATTGATCCTCCCCCCCCCATTCTGATTTTTGTATGGAGCTTATAACAGTCACCATTTGACTAGATGGTTGAAAGAAACCATGCTGATGAAATATTTACATGAAACAAACAAAAATAGGACACTTGAGAAATGTGTCTGAATATCAAACCCAAATTATTTTAGGAAAAGTGTAATGCAGTCCAGAGGTTGTATAAAAAAAATAAAAATGTGTGAGGAAGATAAAGTCAGAAAATACATAATAAATTAATTCTAGTAGTTAACCTGTTTTCCTTAATTATTCCATTTTGGATTGATGAGATGTACTTGCATTATGTATAAAGCATCTGCATATTAAGCATCTTTTTCTAGCATGTGGCATATAGCTATGAGCCAAACGGAAATGATTAACTTACAAAGAGGGGTTGATTAATTTTATATTACCAATTTTTGTAAGATAAATGAATGGTCTTATTGAGTAAATGTGTTTTCTTTCTTCTATTTGTTAATCAGAAATAATGAGCAGTTTCATGGAGATAAACATGAGGTACATTTATTATAATATACAAATCAAGGAGGAATCATATCCATCTATATTTCTGAACAAGGAACTGATAGAGAAAATATAAATACAGAGATTTTGCACAGTAATATTCACTTTATCCAGATCCTTGGCCCAGAGAAGGCCACTATGACAATGCAAAACTCACAAAAAGTTAACCTAAGTTATTAGCTGTGAGTTTCCTGGCTATGTCAAGCCTTTTTCCACCACCACTTGCCCTTCCCCTGGAGTAGAGGGTGTAGAAGGTAGTATGTGGAGGAATGTCATATTCTGGCTATCTCTGGCTGCTGCAGTGGCCCCTGGAAGAATGTCAACTGGGCACAGTTAAAGTAGCCCTGAGGCTCTTCTAATTTATCCTGTGGACTAAACAAAATCTCAGTAGTCCTGGGGCTAGCTGAGTGCAAAGATGGCAAGAAGCTATCCTTCTTTTCCTGTATCTTGCGCCGAATCCACCTTGGCCAGGGCTACAATATTTATAATGTTATCATTTCATTAGCATGTCACTGAGCTTAATGTTAACGCAATACTGTAGTGTTTATTTCTAGTTTTATTTATTAACCATATACAGAAAAAATGAAATAATTATATCTCTACTGTTATATAGCTTTACATATATGGAAATGTGGATCTGGCTTCCCCATCTGATTGAATCACACAACAAGGAATTCAGCAATGTCACAGAAGCAGTTTTGCCAGTATTAACAGATTACTCCTCCTAGCTCCAAAAAAAGCCTTGGAAAATCCTTAGAAGTGGAACAATATCACAGTGCTTAGCCCAATGATCTGGTGCACACTAATGAGAAAGTAGACATGCAAAGTAGAAATGTGTTTGTGGTTGTTGCCATCACCTATAGCTTCATTTAAGCAAAACCAAACCAAACAAAAACTGTTTTTGTTTTTTGTTTTTTTTTAAACTGTGAATGAAGGAATCAGAATAGCAGCTATTTATGTAACCTGTTCCCACTGACTGAATATATTCCTTCATCTTCTTCAGAAGCCATAGAACATTCTGGGATTTCTGACTCCTACCCCTCACTTTTCCCCATATTAACAGGTGCTACTAATAGAACTTCCAGGTTGAGTGGCTGAAAAGAATAATAAAAGAAACTAAACCATGGCAAATTGTATTAGTTCCTGAATAATCCATGTCAGTCAGTGAGATACATGTATATTCCCATTACAAGTTCCTTCAATGGCCCAAACATTACAAATGGAAACTGTGCTGAAATGTCACCAACCTCGAGATATTATAAATAGGGCTGTCAATTATTAGCAGTTAACTCAAGCAATTAACTCAGAACAAACTGACTGAATTAAAAAACTAATCTCAATTAATCTAAATTTTATATATATTATAAATCTTTTTTGATATTTTCCTACATTTTAAAATATATATTGATTTCATTTACAACACAGAGTACAATGTTAATTTATATTATTTTTATTATATTCTACATTTGTAAGTTGAACTTTTATGATAGAGATTTCACTACAGTACTTTTCAGGTGAACTGAAAAATACTTTCTTTTTTTTTTCAGTGCAAACATTTGTAATCCAGAATAATAATGTAAAGTGAGCACCATACACTTTGTCGTCTTTGTTGTAATATATTTGAAAATGTTGGAAACATCCAGAATATATAAATAAATGATATTCTAATATTGTTTAACAAAGTAATTAAAACTGTGATTAATCGTGATTCATTTTTTTAATCATTTGAGAGTCCTAACTATAATGTGAGTAAAAATTAGGTGGATTACCTTGAAATTACCGTGATTACCAGAAATGCTCTGCCCTCTCCTTTGTAGTCACTGATCTCTGATAAATATCATCTTAAAAAGGATTGCAAAATATTCTTGCAAAATGATCTGCACAGAACTTACTCACTTGCTCTAAATTGATGATTAAAAAGCTAATGACCCTTAATTCCCCTCTCAAATACATATTTGTTGTCTTTGAGGTGTCTAGAAGTATGCCAGTCTGAGCCAAAGAGTTCCCTTATCAATCTGCAACTGTAAAAGGAGCTTTTGTAAATACCAATAGTGAAAAGATTGATTTCTAGCTGGCACTAGCTCTTGCTGAGGGAAATTTTAACTGTGCCTAGAGTTTCGAAGCAGGCATTTAACTTAACTGTTCCTTTCACAAATGCAAATCAACCTCGAAACTCTTTTTTTCCTTTCTGTACACCCAATCTTGACTGATATGCATGAAGGTTACTACTACAGAAACCAAAAGCAATTAGTTTTGCATGTCCATTGAAAGAATGTAGCCATATTTTCTCAATATAACAGGAGGTGAACAGTTGCTTCTATCACAATATGAACCTATGAAGGATTGATTAGTTAGAGTGCACTATGTCATTATATTAATCAATTATAAATTGAGAAATTAAACAAAAATTGCTCCCAAGGACACACTTTTCTTAAAACCAAAAGCTAGATGTCACCAAATGTAAGGTTTTGGAATCGTATGACAAGTGTTCTACATGTTTAATTCCATGAGTGTAATTTGAGGCATTGCTGAGGCCAACATAAATGTCTTCAGAAAAATGCCTTTATATTAGCAAGTTTAGAGTGGAGACTCTAGTGTAATATTGTAATCTCCTTTTTGTACTCCTGGCAATCATATTTAATGAGATTCCACTCATATCTGTTTTCAACGCTGCTTCCATTTGCATTTGAGCTCTTCAGAGGTTGCTGTTAAGTTGTTAACTCTTCCAGACCTGGCCAGTTTTTGGTCAGTGGCAGAATTAGTTGATGCATTTTACATGACGTAGTAGACTAAAGTGCCTTGTTGATTATACTTATCTGTTATAGAACAGACTAGCTTTCAGAGGAAATAGAAATTGGCCTTCACCCTCTTATTTTATTATGTGGTTTTATCACAATCAGCTCTAGCCATGACAATAGTCTATAAAAGAACTGAGGGGAGTAGTTATCTCTAAGCACACCCTCTGAGATATTAGGACTCTTGCCCTTACCTGTCTCATAGGGGAACCTTGCAATTCTTCTGCTCTTAGTTCAGGGCCTAAGTGGATTGCTCCATGTATACAAACTGGTTATCACTATGCAGGTCCAGCTGGGTTTTGAGTATATGTGTTCCCTCCTTTTTGGAACCTGTGGTCAGTGATAGTGACCAACAGACTTCCTAAAACAATCTATATTTAGTAATTGGAACAA
This sequence comes from Pelusios castaneus, assembly GCA_007922175.1. Taxonomy (NCBI): domain Eukaryota; kingdom Metazoa; phylum Chordata; order Testudines; family Pelomedusidae; genus Pelusios; species Pelusios castaneus. Next base: position 7,831,626 of record ML685808.1, read on the forward strand.
AGCATTTTCCAACAACATACAGATTTAATCTCATCTGAGCCTATGCTTCACTACAACTTTAATAATTTAGGCTTTCTTCTTAAATTGTAGGAACAGAACAGAACCAATTTATATTCTCCTAGCAAGGTCAGATCATTTTAGGAGTCTCAATCTGATTTTCCCTCCTATTTTTCAGTGCTTGCTACAGGATTAAGAGTGGACTATGGCTATTATGTCTACTAACCTTCTGTATTACTGACCCTTGAGATTAAGCTGTTAAGTGAATGTTATAAAAGGCCTGTTTCTTCATGCCCTCAGCTCTGATACCTGGACATATCCCTAGGGAAAAATGCCATCCTCGTATACAGAAGATCGGAATGTCATGTAAGTTACAGATAGAATAATCAAAAAGCAACAACACGCTTGTGACAATTGTTTCACAACAGTAATAAAGCTCAGTGTTTTAATAATAACCCTGCCTTTCATTTTGGAAAGTAAAATTTGGTCTTTTATTACAAAACCCTCTGGCCAAAATTGTTTAATTTGTCTGCTTATACATATGAAACTAAATCAATATTTTACTTCTAAATAGAAATGATTACTCTATTTTCAAAGGTGTCTGCCACCAACAGTTTCCATGGGAATTAATGAGAGCTGAGAATGTGTGATATTCCTGGGAACTGACCACTGATTTAAATGCTTAAATATAGAATTTGCTTCCTAATTTTAATCACTGAAGTTTGACATTTTGAGCCATAGATATTTGCTGAGTTGGGAAAGACAATTGAGGAGGCTGCACTTTGGTTTCCTGCAGCAAGTCTCTTTGAGTGAGAGGTGGGTCTTCAGAAGTTGGTTAAAATTCTTGAAGTTTGACAGAATAGATATTTATGATTTACCAGTGACAGAAATGCCTTCCAGTAGGGCTGAAATGGGTCTGATAATGATTACCTAGATCAGGGAAAGTTTGTAAGGCTTAGTAATTTTTTGTAAAACGTTCTAGAATTCTCATTTTGGATGAAAAGTATTCTTAGAACAGACAGAGAGTTAGTACATTGGAATCAGTTCTACGGGGGGTGAATCAGCAGTCCATTGGGACTTCGTAGTTGTCACTCATGACAATCACATTTCTGCAGGATAAGCTCCTCTCATACTAAATTCATTTTATAGCTAAGTCTAGTTAATGTAGATTTCGTTTATCTATATCAACAGTGCTGTTATCCAAAAGGTTTAAGTGATTAAAATTTTTAATTAGATGGTACCAATAATTCATATCTATGATTGAAATTCAGAAAATTAATATAAATTTTACAAAACACTTTCATGAGTGTTTGTTTTGCATTAGGAAGAATGCTTTGTAATTTGTCATCCACACTCAATTGAGTTTTATAAAGGAACAGCTGAAAAGACAGGAAAAGATGATGTAGTTGTCATGTTTACTAGAGGGAGCTGTTTAAATTTGATTACAGTGCATCTCTTCCTAATCTGTCAAACATTTATAAAGGCAATGGCACTTTTCTACATGGATTTATTCTATAGCTTTTCACATGTAAACAGTTAGGACCACAGGATGGGGTTGAGGGATGGGGGTAAATCTTGGGCCATCTTCAACCAATGGGAAATATGCATATGCAGATATAGCAATATTCATTTGAAAATCTATGTCAGTAGTTCTGTGGTTTTCTCTTGCTCATACACATTCAAGAAAGACATGAACTTTTTTTTCTGTCTGCATTGTTAGAGTTGAAACTCAGCAGCCATTGAGTTCTCCATCCCATAATTCCTTTATGATAGAATTAAAGAGAGAATTGGGCAAAGAAATTGTGTAAAACATGGCAAGAGCAATGATTGTAGATATATCAATATAAAAAGATCCAACATTTTGGCTACAAGCATTCTTCACTACATGTGAAATCTAGTCACTCATTCTTGTTGGCTGTGTAGGCAAGTGTAGGAACGTTGTGGTATTCAAATCCAATTGAAATTAAATCCCACTAAATGGAAGTTAAATCTCTTAGGGTGCGCCTACACTTACAAATTAAGTCGATTTAAACTTGCTTAAATTGGCTTAATTTAATCTGCATCTACACTACAATTTCCTTAAGTCGACTTAAGCTGCTGCTTTAAGTCGATTTAAGGAAATTTAAAGTCGACTTTATAAAACCTAGTATAAAGTCGACTTTACTGGCTAAGTCGACTTTATAAAGTCGACTTAGCCAGTGTGGATGTAGATTAGCCCTAAATTGATTTAGAGTTGACTTAAAGGGCTCCAGGGCTTCCCCACTGCCCTCCCTGCCAGGGTGGATGATGCAGCCAGAGCCTGGCATGCCTCCCGCACAGGGCAGGACACAGCACTGCCCACCCCGCTCCTACGCCCTGCCAGTGTCCCTGTCCTGCTCAGCCCCCATTGTACCCAGGTACAATGGGGAAAATGCTGAGCCCCCTGGCACTTTTAAAGGAGTACCCCCCCTGCCACTGTGGACCAGTCCCAGGTCCACCTAGCCCCTAGAAGTTGACTTAGGCGTCCAGTGTGGATGCTTTAAGTCAATTTGGCAAGGTCCCCTTTAATTCAACTTAATTTTTGAGTGTGGACATGTTAAGTCAACTTAAGTTGACTTTAAATTGACTTAGCGAAGTCGACTTATTTTGACAAGTGAACACATAGCCTTTGACTCATTTGAAAATCCTAGTCTTCAGTTTGCACTGCCAGTACTTCACAAATTTTTACCCTTTTCTGTTTCAAACTTTTGTCCCTGAACAGGACATTGACTTTTAGTCTGAGAGGACCCACTTCTTTCCAATAACATAAACTTTCCACAAACTAATCTTGAATAATTCTAACTACATTATTAACAGAAATTTTGCATGACAAAACATATATAAAATAAAACTATGGATCACTTCCTGAGGACTTCATTCTGTTTTGACTCAACTGAACTCCCATTTAAATAGATGAGGATTTTTTGAAGAATTATGATAGTACCTGGTCCCATAAGAATTGTAGGTGAAATTCACCGCTGTACAAAGGGACAACACAAAATCTAAACTCTACTTAAACACTATTTTTGAGGATTAGATGGGACATAGCTGGAGCACAGACCTTGTACTGCAGATAGTGAATTTCACCTAATCTAATAAGGAACTAGTTGGGACCCTAAAACACAGTTCTACTTATTTTAATGCTTTTTTTTTCTTTTTTAAGAGGAAGTAGGTCCAGATCCTCTGTGCATTTGAGGGTTCCCGCCCCCCCCCTTTTAAAAACATATTTTTCTGGCATGCTCACATCACTCTATGGTAACATAGCCATTGCTAACAGGGTAGTTAGCATCACTGATTGAAGAGAATTATTGTGGCAACTGAGACCAGTTTTATAAAAAATACTGTATCCTGACAGACTAATGTAGTTAAAGTATTTGCACATAAACATCTGCTTATGGGGATCATATTAGCCATGTCTGCTGTTCTTCATTTACTTGATATTATGTTTATCTTAATTAAACTACTTATCTAGGACTCCTCATAAATGTGATAGGGCATGAGATATAACAAGCTCTTCTGTGGCACTGAAACATTTATGATTCTTTTGATTGCCAGAGATAATGTTTTTTTCTAAATCAACGTCAGAGCCAACTTTAGAGGACTGGGAGGAGTGCTCCTGTGCTGGCCATGAACTTGTTACCCAAATTGATGGCCAGCTCACTCCACTTTTTCCCTAAAAATGGATTTGGGGATTCAGGGCACTGTCCCTGTTCTTTGCCTCATGCAGATGGTCCTCTGCTGGAACTCTTAGAACTAAAAGAGCAGGAGTGGTGTTACTGTCCATGGTGCTGTTCCAAGAGTTGAATGCAGAAATCTGGGAGAGGTAATGCAGCCTGGGGAGTTGTATTAAGTCCTCGTTTGTCCCCTACATGATAGCTGTTAAGCTGTTCCAGAGAGACTCCAGTCACTCACCTCATGCAGAAATGATGCGGTCATGGAGAAGAGGTAGTGGAGCCACCACAGCCCTTGTAGGATGGGGTCTACTCCCCACACATCCCCAAGAGCCAAAGTCGTCAGTGCGAGTGAGTCCTCCAATACAAAGTCCATTCATATGAGAGTGTCTGTTCAAGGAAAAATGCTTATCCCATGCATTAGAGGCCATATGGTACTGAAAGTTGTTCTGTGATATCCTTGCTTGTATTCAAATTTAAAATGGTACTGAGAGCCTCAATCTAGCACTAGTTAGTATGAGTATGGCTATTAACAGATAAATAACGGAGTGATCAGGAAGACTGAAGTGTTCCTCTATTTGTTTTTGAATATTGTTATTTCTGATGTCAGATTTGTGTCCATTTATTCTTTTCCTATTCTTTTTTCTTTTTATTCTGTAAATTCCCCATTTCAAAGCATCTGACGAAGTGGGATTTTCTCCCACACAAGCTCACATGATAAATAAATGTGTTAGTCTTTAAAACTGCCACAGGACTCCTTGTTTGTTTTGCTGAACTAGACTAACAGGGCTACCTCTTTGGAATTTGTCAATATGCAACACAATGAGGAGTTTTCCATTTAAAATACCAAAATGTAGAGGAAATACATGCACTCTCAGGAATGCAACAGTGATACTTCTGGGTATCAATAATGTATTGCAGCAGGAACTCCAGGGTATAGTAGTTCCAATATATTTGAAGAGTCACCTTTTGACATATCTGAATTATGAATGGGAACATAATGCTTTCCAACGGCAATGTTTCAAGAACTGCTAAGAAATACTCTTCTTCAGAAAAATTGTCTATTGTACAAAATCTGTTATCTTGAAAAATATTTAAAATCATAGTGCAAATATGGGACTTTATAGAAATCATGATGATTTTCATTTCTAGTGTTTCATCCTCGTCTCATTCAGATTTAAATACATGTTTATGGATAAATCTTCAGAAAGGAGGCTTCGCTTTTGTTCTCTGTCTTGCATCTGCAAAATTTACAATGGCTATTAAATGCTTTCCAATTTATCAATATCCTTCTTGTATTGTAGATACCAGAACTAGATACTGTATCCTAGTAGCAGTTGCACCAGTGCCAAATATAGAAGTAAAATAATCTCTCTATTCTTACCTGAGATTCTATCATTTATAGATCCAAGAACCACATTAGTCCTTTTGGCCACCATATTACAGTGGGAGCTAATGTTCAGCTGACTGTCCACCATGAACCCCAAATCTTTTTCAGAATCACTTCTTCCCCATCCTCAGTATCAGGAGTCTGTAATATACCACAGACAAACAGTGTCAGTTTCACAACCAGATTGGTACACATTATTGGCTAATTAAAGAAAAAATCCTAGTACTTACTGCTGCTGGGAATTCCCTGCTACATGAGGAAGTCATCTGTCAGCCACTACACTGCTATTTCCTTCACAGGCAGGAACATATATATATTTAAAACAAACAAACAAAACCCAGAACAGATGAGAATTCTTTAGGCTGTTCACAGATCAACACATACCCCTTCAGAGATACCGTTTTACAGTCATTCCAACAGGAAGGGTATGAAAACTCAGAGACAACTCTCTGCTGTAAATAACTTGCTGGCATAGCAACCTGGCCTAATTCTACTGAAAGGTGCTTGGGGCATCTGTTATTTTTGAAAGGATAACTGCAGAGAGAGCAGGCTAGTCACCCACTAATCAATGGAAAATAATCCCCCAAAACAATTATGTTACTATGTTGGGGGTGGGGTTGGAGAAGCAATATAATCTTTAAGTGCAATTTTTGATTCCCGACTGGATGACTCTGAAACGCTAAAATAGCTTTTAAGATGGCAGCTAGAACACTTCCTGCATGAGTACATACTTGAGTACATACTTGCATTAATATTTCGTACATTTTGTATACACAAATTCTGGAAAACAAAGATTCTGAAAAGTGGATGAAAGAGACCATGAGAGAATGAAAACTAAATTGGTTTTGTTTTAATGAATTGTCACAAATACTACTTTGCATTTGTTGCACAGGTCTAATTTTATCCTTGCTAGAGACATTCATATTTCAGATCTAGCACTAGAGTTCAGAAATCCCAGGCTTCCCACTTCTGTGCTGAGAGCACAATGCTGCACCTGAAGCTTTTTCTAGCTATTAGCATGCATTTTTAAACCAATTAACTTCTTTTGTTTTTTCCCCCCTAAAAGGCACAATGACTAACAATTCATCCAAACTGAAATTTCCTGTACAGTTGAATATTTAGATTCCTACTTTTACCTTAATTCCCCATAGTAACTTAACATAGGACTATTAATTACTATTTTCATTAGCAGCAAGTACTGATAAAAAATGAAGCTGAGGAATTACATAATTCTTTATGTTCCAGGACTGCCAGGACTGCTCCTGAGTCAGCAAGCCAGGTGTTGGCTCTCTTGATGCAAAAGAGTTCTCCAAGTCAATATGACTGAGATACAAAGAATTCATAATAATCAATTGCCAGTTTGAGTACTAGCTGAAACTCAAACTGCGGGAGTTAGAATATTTTTCTTTAATTACTTATGATTTATTGTTTAATAGACAGTATATGGTGCTTGGAGATTTTTTTTAAAGTGGAATTCTTTATAATTGGAATTACCCACTCTCCATGCGTCCTGAATATTGTATTAAGTTCTAGTCTCCTTAATACTAGTGCTAAGAAAATTGGCAGAAAGTATTCATACATGATAACTTGAATTAAAAAACTACTAATTTGCTTTGATGGTATTCCAAACCTTTCTATTTTCTTCTCACAGTGTGTGTATGAGGGAATATTTTATTCACACGAAAGTTTGCCAAAAATAAAGAGCTTCATAAAAATATATGTGAATCTGTATTTGGATGAATGTTTGTGCAACATATGCTTGGCATCCATCATGAAAGCTCTTTGTGGGCTTTGGAGGCATCCGCTTAGTGTGCAGAAACAATGTCACATAACTGAGGTGATCAATCACAGTGGATGAACAGTAAGCTACAGCTAGCAAATATACAAAACAGTAGTTTCTGTGAAAGGTTTCACAGGGCTTTGAAAATTCAAAGACACATAAGCATTGAGCCTCAGTGGCAGAAGGCCTGCTGGGGAAAGGTGACAGTGTTACCTCCTCACTACAGGTTGTCAACAGTCACAAGAAGTGTCTGGTACTAAGGTAGCCAAAAAATGTGCTTACTCAGCGCCTTCCTACTGCTTCTGGTATGGAGCCTCCAGATTTTTAGAGCTGCCCTACCTGAGCTTAACCCATGAGGGAGGACAGTTCTGGGAACATCAACTCAAATGCCCTCCTTTGTTCTCAGGCTTCTGTTGGCATTAAGGTGCAATGCTGATTCCCCTTCACCAATGAGTAGACAATGGCTTTGCAGATGATTATCAAGAGTTTGTCCCACAGGGTTCCTTGTTTGGAAATTTAACAAATTGGCGATGATGGCATGATGATGTTGGGAGCTGACATATCCATCAGGAGTGCAGGGATATAGCTTATTCTCATGTGTTTGGATTTACCTGGTTTGAGACTTTATTTTATTCTGACCTATATTCTAATTTGCTGTTTACTCAGGAGTGCTGATAATGAATATTTGCATTCATTGTTTGACTATATGGCTACGTGAAGAAATCTGTAATCTTACCATCCCATGTTGGGATTATATTACATTAATTCTTTTTAAATATGCTGTCTTTTATTCTGTATTTTGCAGATGCTTGTTCCTTTTCTCTTTCATGCCAATATTATCTTATTCAGGAGTATTTGTGATATATTATTGACTCTGTGAGGGCCATTCGCAACACTAGCCAATGCTGTATTTGACTGGGGAAAAAATTGTTTTACAAATATGAATAATGTTCATTTACTACCACATTACAGTTTTATTCATGGAACCATTGTCATATTGACCATCGGTATCGTACTTTGTTCAAGAGAAACGCATATGCTACAGTGATGGACATAAACAGGCCAGGCAAAAGTTCTGTGAGAGCCTTAATTCTTGTCTTGCTGGTTGCAATTGAAACATTACCACACAATTAAAGTTTTCTATTCACACTTCAGTCAAATCCCTCTGACTTAAAGGAAAAATAAAAGTTATTCCTTTAGTCTTGGAATTCCTAAATTTACTATAAAGCGGGGTTTATTTTTCGGGAGGAAACTGAAAATAAATCCACTAAACTACAAGTATTTCTCTTTCTATTTCCCCCCCCCCCCCAATTTCTAGCTCATGATCACAGGTGACAGCACCTGTGAGATAGTGGGATATAAATAGAAATATAAAATTACTCATTAGGAAACTAGTTTAGTTAGCCAGTTCCACCTGTTGCTAGTTCTTTCTCAGAGGTATGTGATGGGATTGGGTGTAATTTTAAGGTAGCCAAAGTAACAATGATATTGCACAAGAGAAAATGCACAAGTTTGTTTTTTTTTAACTTAACTTTATTATATACTTTTTTAAAAAAAGCCTGACACCAAAGGCATCATTTTTGTTTTGTTTTTCAAATTATCTTTTGACAGTTTACAAAGATAATATGTGTAAAGAAAAGAGATGGAAATATTATATAAGTCCAATCAAACAGCATGCCAAAGGTGGTTATTCAGAGCAGCTTCTTTCCAGAACAGAAAAGCAAGAAGCAGAACTCAGAATAATTCATTTACAGCAAACATTGTCCCCTAAGACTCAGTCACAGTTTTCAGAAGGTGTCAGATAGCTAAATATTAATACTGATTTATGATACAATGCACCTTAGGACCTAAGCAAGTATATGCTGCTGCACAGTAATCACAAAGGAGTCTACATATCCTCAGGAGATTTTCTTCTATTATCCTGAACAAAGTACGCTTTTTGAGACCTCGAAAGACATGAATTGTTGCAAGGCGTAGCATTGTGAAAGTTGCCAGAGCTTACATCTTGTGACATAAATATAACAATAAAATTAATAGCATTTCAGCATTTATTAACAAGCCCTCTGTATTGGGAAATTCATAGCTCTTAACTCAAAAGAATATAAGAGCCATGTCTCCACCCACCAGCATATCCTATAGGTTTCTCCCACTCCTTGGTGCTACCTTGTTAGCTACAGAAGGTTTTCCCTCTTTATGTAGACCCTGTACAAGAAGGTATTGTGTAGAACCTGGGGCTATCACTCTTTTTTGATTGCTTTCTTAAGTTTAGTGCCTCTCTGTAGAGTCCCTTATGTAAAATACTTGCTATGCTTTAATTAAAATCCTCATGCTCAGTTAAAATTATAAAATATATATGTTGCAATTATATGAAAATACAGAAATACTAACTTCCTGAAATCCAACGGGAAATTGGATCATCAATCCTGCATTTTCAGTTAACCAAACACAAGATTTTAAAAGTATACTTGCTTATTGTGCATATGTGTGGCACATGACCACACATAAAAAACCCTCGATCTGAGTAATATTAAAAAAAAATGCTTTCAAACTTGGTTTGAATGAGGAAGCTTTTAGATGTTAGAGTTTTACTTGGATAAGTGGAAAGATGTCTTTAGGGATGAAGAGGCTTTAAAATAAACAAATCTATCTGATATATTAATAATGCTCAACATTAGATTATACAGATTGCTTATTAAAAAACAAACAGAAAGATGGAACTAACAAAGCTATAGGTATTAAGATAATTTTGATAAGGGTTTGAAGTTTCAGAAATCAAAATGATGTCTAGAACATGTAATTTCATGACTGTTTTTAAAGGGCTAACTCATAAATCTATTAAATGCAGACTAAATATGAAATAACAGCAAAAGAATGGAATGATATAATGCAGAGAATAAATATTGACTCTAATATCGAGCAAACAGGTCAAGCTCAAAATGAGTTAGTTTACAGAATATAATCTCTATATAAAAATGCATAATATTGCCCTAGATACCTGTATGAAATGCATAACAGGCAGCCCCCCACTCATACACATGATATGGGACTTCTGGATGATAAAAAACACATACTTATAGAAATAGATTCTGAAATCAATAATTTTTAAAAAGGGGATATAGAACTCAGAGGACTTAAAAACTTATGTGTTGGGAGCTGGCCTTTTAAAAAGATTCAAGCCAAGAATAAGGAAAGAAATTCCTGGTTTTTTTAGAAAAAAAAAAATTGCCACCATAAATGAGTGGATCAAGGAAATGATTTTTACTGTAAATCAGTAGGGGGAAAAAAATCCCTTATTAAGAGAATATCTTATAATGGAAGAATTAACATATTTTGTGAGAAGTATGTCAGGAAATTTCACAAAATAATAATACTAAAATAATAACCAAAATAATAGTATGGAGAAAAGAAATAGTCTACCTTGCACGGGAAAACACTGAAAGTCACTGAGATATTTTGATCTAAACACAATAATTGCATACTTCTAGAATAGTCAAGAAGAATATACAGAAGATAAAATCTGAATTACATCTCCCCTTCTTTACCTTTCTTTCTAATTTCCTGACATTCTTTCTTCTCTGCCAGAAAATATACATTTCCCCTTCTCCACCCAGCAAAATATGAATGCTTATATGCTTACACAAATACCATGTTCTCTTTAAATCGTTTGAAGAAAAAAGTGAAAGCTTAGTGATAGAATAGTTAAATAAGTATGGCTGATTTATGTAATTAGCACTGTGACATCTTCACATTGGTATATGTAAAATATTTATAACAAAATTATTGTAGTGTTGGTGCTGGGCACAAGCAAAATAGTACATTCTTAAAACTATATTTCATCCAAAAAGGTTTGAAAAGCAAAATATGTTACCATCAATAATTTAAAGTGAGCTCCTTGGGGTTATTTTTTCCACAGTAAAGTAGCTCTTATTGAAAATATACCACCAAACGAATAAGCACTGCAATTTTCCAAAAGAAAGCTTGTTTCGAGAGAACAGGTAGACCATACAATTTGTAATTGTTTTCCTGAGATTTTAGTTTGCCAGCAGATCATGTGCATGATTTTGAATATAATAAATTGAACTTTTTCTACAAAACTAAAACATGCACTGAAATGCTTTGCATTCAGGAGTTAGTCTGTAACAGATGCTTTGCAAAATTAAGTGTTTGGACACATTTCAGAATTCATCAAAACATTGTAAGCTTTTCACTAAATCTGAAGTTTTGGCATCCCATGATGCCAAGCATTTGTCAATAAAATTAGTTTAGTGCAAACATTAAAATTGTGTTTTCTTTATCACAGAGCAATGAAGATCAACAGATTTTTAATTAGCTTTCAAAATCTAAATTTGGTCTGAATTAATGACTTCTGGAAACAACTATTCTATTGGACTGTTATCATAAATGCACAAGAAAATATTTTTTTCTTGATTTTTCAACAAAAATGTGGTTATATTTTGCAGTATATGAGAACTTAGTTAACTTATAGCAAATCATGTAAGAGGAACATGTTAATAAGGCTGGGAACTGGCTTTCAGAAGGACTGTCTTGTACTGATACTCTGTGATGCAGCTGTGGTTACATGTAGCTCATTATATCATAGTATGTTGTAATTTAAGTCTCTTGGCATATAAATAAATATAAAACTGTAGTTTAGGAATTAAGGTTTGAAATTTTGAATCATTTTTTCTATATGCGTATCCCTATTGATTGGGAAGACAGGGAATAGTATTCTGGAATGCAACTGAGTTTACTTTTTGTTAAGACAAGATTAAATATTAAATACAAAAGATTTGGGATGATCTTGCATAGATGAAATGTGAAGACAGAAATCTGAAGTGTCAATGGCTAGAGATTTATTCAGACTGACTGGGTAGGAAGGGATTCTCACACCATGATCCTTGTCAAAATTGTCCCCAGTCTTACAAATAAGTAGCAGAAAGAATGAGGTAGCAGGAAGACTACATATGCCCCCTTCCTGGCTAACCAATTATGATACTGGGAGACCAGGTTATGTCAGAGTGTATTCGGGTCAATTCACTTGTGTGTTATCATAGATGGAAGTGATTAGTGTTTTGGGTGTTTAAACGCCATAACATTAAGTGCGATGTTACATGCATTGTTTGCACTTACCTGTTTCTGTCATACTGTGATAGCAAACATCTACCCTGTAAATACCTCTGTAACTAAATAATTCATAAGGCATCAAAGAAGCCTTGAGGAATGCAAACAAAGTACTTCTTCAAAAAAGGTGCTAATTCCAAAGCAAATGACTATTGTGGTGATGACCACCAGTCATCATTAAAGGAAAAGCCCACATGGGTAGAGACGCTGTTAGCTTGCTTTCTGTATGAAGATACTATAAACATAAATTCAAAGAAAGATACTTTTATCTCTGGACTGTTGGATTCTAATAGGGCAGAACAACTGAACGAGAAGTCAGAGCCACAGAGTTATGCTAGGTAGCCCTGAGAGACTTTTGAGAAACTAGCAGATTGCTACATTTCTGCTACCATTTGGAATTATAAACTGTGACTCACCTGTGCCCATATTTTACCTGCTTTACCTTTTTTATAACTTTCATTCTTTTTTGTTAGCTAATAAACTTATAATTAGTTTACTATAAAATTGATTGCCAGTGTTGTCTTTGGTGTAAAGTCAGAAGTACAACTGATTTGAGATAAGTAACTGGTCCCTTGGGCCAGGGAGAAATGTCAGATGTTGTTATTTTAGGTTAAGTAACCTTTTATCACTAAGTTCAGTTTGTCTGGGTAGCAAACCAGTTTGGGATGTTAGTTCTCGTTTTCCAATATTCTACTCTGAGGTTGGCACCCCAGTTGTGAGCCGCTCCAGACAATATAACAGCAACAACTCCAAGGAATACTCCAAGGGACCTTTGCTGACATAGCCCAGTCATGATGAAACACGTAATAATCTTGGCTGTTCTTAAGAAAACAGTTGATGCCAATGACCTCATTACCTACTCTTGTTTTGAATGCAGTCCTTGCTATAATTATCAACAACTTTATTACTTCAAAATTATTCTACAGGAAAATGTTTTATGTGTGCCTATATCTGCAGACCATTTAGAGGCTACAAATAATCTAGAATGTAGTAGCTATTTACTGAGTGGTGCTTTACATTCAAAATATGTAGCACTTCATTGGCTGCCTATGAGCTTTTGGGTGGAATTCAAGGAATTGATTTTAGCCTTCTGAAGAGTCTGCATCTTTCATTTTCAAAAACTTTTACATTACTTTTCAGTGGAAGTGCTTTTCCTTCCTGGACTATAGAACAAGAGGGAGCTGCAGGAGTTATGAAGGCTCCTTGACTCTAACACATACTACTCTTTTCCACAAACCCTAGAGCCTATCTTCATTCTGGCTGGGAATAGGAAGGAAAAGAAAATGCTACTCTATCCCACCTTCATCCATTTTTAAGGTGGTCCTCCCAATAAATTGCTCTGGTTCTTGCTTTTCCTAGTGCTCATTTCTTTTCTAAGCAGTATGCACAGAATTGACATGATTGTTAATAGTTTCAGGTCTGCCTACATGGTTGAATGTCAGCAGTAGAATTAAACACTAGCAGTTAAAGTGACCAGTCCCGCCAGTAACTCTGCTGGTTAATACAGCTAAAACCATCAGCAAAGGCACTAGAACTTAATCTGAAGACTAAGATGACAAGTGAGTTTATGTGAATTATTCTTTTCACCATTGTTAAACTCTCATAATTTTATTGAGGTTTTTCTTAAAGCCTCAGATCTTAGAGTTGAGTGATTTAATGAAAATCTTTACATTAAATTAAAACAATTTCTAGTCCTCATACTTGTGAAGAAGAGTTCTTTTAAAAACAGAATTCTCAAGGTTCAAAAACCAAAATGCAAATAACAAGAATTCTTTGTTTTATTTTAAAAATGCTCTTAATTTTTATGCCAGTTTCATTTTTGGATACTTCTCATGGTTTTTGTACACTGAAAGTTGGCAATAATATTTCATATCACAATCAAAGAGATAGAGATATATAAAAGAGCAATACTTCAGGAAAAGTAATAGATTAGGCTCCAAAAATTCAGCAAAGATTTTTTCAACCCTGACTTCTTTAGTGTAACATTGCTATACATTTCAGCTATCATTCACTATTACTATTAGCTGTAGGCTGCCAGTGATAATCTACAATTGTAATATTTCTTACAATTATGTTTTTCATAAAAAATGATAAACATTTAGCAGTTTGCCATATATTGTATACTACACTTAACTTAAAAGTACTTCAAACACAATTCCAAAGATTTTTTTTTAAATGAGAGTGATGAAGTAAATTGTTTTCTTAAGTACAAAATATTGGGATTATATTCAATATATTGGTGATATGCAATAACACATTGAGATGATATGCTTTCTTGTTAGTTGAATTTCCTCAATCAAAAATAGGAAAATATTTCAATTCATGTGTAAGGTTAGGATGTTAAAAACAGTTGAATTCTACATGTCAGTAACTTCTGAAGTATTTTTTTCAAACAGACAGTTTCATAACAACCTTCTTTTCTCCTGCACTTGAGAACCAGCACACCTTTAGGGAATAACAAACAGAAGGTTGAGGGGTCTTGAAGTGGTTTTTAGGGTCCTGCGCTGTCTTTGCTAACAAGGAAGTAGTCATATCATCTGCACATATTTGGCGTTAAATTTGAATCATACAATTTCCTGTAGTCTGTCTTAATTTGTTTTGCCTTCCTTAATCGTTTGCCTTTTTGTTGATGTGATAATTCTTTCCAAAGATAAAGAGAATGTTGTTTTAATTGGTCTAAAACTAATGGGATATACAATTTAAAAGCTGCAAACAAATGAATCAGTGGGGATCTGAACTTTTCTCCATTCAAAATGCAATGGAAAATGCATGTGTGAGAGCATAAAATCTGGTCTTCATTTGGTATCGTGTCTAAACACAGGGCCACTGTCCTAACTTTATTAATACTTTTTAATTAACTGTTGTAATCATTTTTATATATAATTCTTTCATCCAAAGTCAGTTGCCCAGTTCAAAATGTAGAATATGCAAAGATGTCACAAATAACACTTTGCATCTTCTCTAATTCTAATTAGGTTCCATAGTGATAAACTCATCATGGGTTTGAAAGGTGTTTACTGTAATGCAGTTTAATTTTCTTAAAAGTTATTTTCCAATAGCTAGATCAGATAAATGTTGTCAGGTACTCATTATTTAAACATTCGGAGATTATCAAACATTGGGAGCCTACCTAATTAAGGACATGTTCTTTACTTACTGACAACAGTAGAATTAAGTAATTACTACTATTTGTGTACTCCATATTTCTAAAGTTTTGAATGGCAATGGAATTTGTATAGTGCAACACAACTGGACATTTCCCTACTGATTTGTAGAAACTGTTGGTAGCTTGCCTCTGATAGCTATGAGATACAGAATGATCATGTGTGGGTCTTCAGCCCATACTACTAGAATAGGTATATGAAAAAATGCCTACCAAAAATGGCAGTGGCTAGTTACAATACCTTAAAAATAACCAAATATTGGTTCTATATTATCAATTATTTGTCTGTATCACAGTTCAGAGAATGAGGCTAATATATCTGGGGGGATGCCCTTTTATACAGAAGGTTCAACTTTATGCTTTTCAACAGGATCAGGAGTCATTTTAGTGCTGAGAGAATTCAAAGTTTTTCCTGTATGTGTGTGTTTGTCAGTCCAATCTGACTCATGATATCATCAAAATGACAGCTGCTATTTGCCAGATTGTTTAACTATTCCTTTGTTGTAAATGAGACCCTTTATTTCATTGATATATTTTTCTTTATTCTTATAATGTAATTGGAAAGTATTTTATAGTGTTTTAATTTAATATAGAGGTACACAATTTTAGAGTAAGCCAACAATGTATTTGAAGCAAATTTACACTAGCTCCTGTCAGGTAACAAGAGGGTGTATGCAGTTACCTTGGCACCTTCATCTAAACTGAAATGCCATTTTGTATCTGAGGGGGAATATTTTATGCATATCACTTCCTTTAGATGTAGTCCTAGAGGGTAGACAGGGAGGGCCTGTTTTTCAGAGGGCAGAGCACACCCACTCCTATTGAATTCAAGTAGTGATGTACATACTCAGCACTTCTGAAAATCAGGCCCTAGGAGTTAATTGCATACCCTGTTCTCTTGAAATATTCTCTGGAAAAAAGTTTCAGAAACAAGTTTGCATATATGACATTTAAAACTAAAATCCCAATGAGTCATATTAACCTTGTCTTTGAACACAGTTTATGGTTTATGTGTATATCAGATGCTTTGTGAAAAATAAATGATAAGCATTGGTTTGGCATAGAGACTGCTATTACACCTTCATGATTTTTATATTGTTTGCTGGTGTATGCGTGTGTGATGGACTGCACCTGACTTCACACCCTATACACTATTATACTAATCTTAGTACCACACATGCCTTGTGATGTATCATTTGAAAACTCATAACTTGCTAGTCAATATTGTCATGGTGAAATTTATGTAGCATAATTATGTGTACAGTTATGAAATTTCTCTGTATAATGTTATTGGCCCATGTTCAAAATCCCTGCTAAGGCAGAAGTCATCAAATGGGTCTGTATTGAACAAAGGAATTTATTCTTTTCTTAATTTGCATTTAAGCTGTAAACAAAGTTTTCAAGCTGAAAGAGGAGAAAATGAGGCTCTCACATGGGTGAAAAAACTTTACAGGGAACATCCTGCTACATATAGACTCTTTGTCTCCTGATTCTCAGCTGGAAATGTTTTTAAAGAGAGGGACTGAAACTTATTTTAAAAAAAAAAGCAAAAGAAGAAGAGCAAACACCTCAAGACATCCCTCTTCTCCCTTCTATCATCCTGCCCATTTCATTTCCTGCACCTGAGAAAACAAAGTGTAATATTCCCCTCCCTAGGGGGACAAGGTTTGAGGATTCAGCAGCAACAAACACCGAGACACAAATGACAGAATAAAGTGGATTTATTAACTAACAAACTATTTAGTGGATCACCTATCACCCATACCAGTATGATTACTGGAATCAGAATTAAAGATGCAAGAGAAACAGCTTATGCCCCTTCTGCAGTTGGGGACTCCAGGCGACACGGGCTTCAGCAATGGAGTGTGTTGTCCGAGGCCTCTTTTTCCAAGATCCTGCAGTGAAGTCCAGTTTGGGCCTGGGAGTGAGCTATTGTTATAGCCCAGCACTCACAGGGAGGGGTGATCAAGCCCTACTCCTGGTCACGTAGACTGCTGATGGGCGTTAATTGCTTCTATCAAAAACTTCAAACTACTTAACACTAGGACTATTATTTGATTACTTTGTTTACTAGGAAATGTGTCTGGGGGGCCCCCACCGCCCACTAATGCTCCTCCGTCACAAAATCTTCCGTTCCTCTTACACAAAGTAAGCAGTCATTGGACTCTGGGGGTGTGGTCCTAACCTGAATCGTTTGGTCAGTGATGTTGTTGGAAGCATGTAGTGAGAAACTTTTATTTGAATCTAATATAGTTTCTTAAGCTAGACAGCAGAAAGCATTTTTATCTTTATTTTCTTGTAACCATTTCTAACTTTTATGTCTCATTGCTTGCACTCACTTAAAATCTCTCTCTTTGCAGTTAATATACTTGTTTTTTGTTTGTTTTGTTTCATCTAATCCATTGTGTTTAAACTGAAATGTCTGGGTACTGTTTAGGGTGGGAATTGTGTATATATTATTTCCACAAATGAATGACAGACTTAATATATTTGGACTGTTCAGAAGAGGGCCGGGCAGTTCAAGACATACATTTCTGGGAAGAAAGCCAGACTGGGAGTGTTTTGTGGTCACCCTACAGTAAAGGAAGGTTGAAGAGAGCCAGAATGTCACCTAAGTAGGGATGGTAGGCTGCAGTGAGACACAGATATTCAAGATGTGATTTGAATCCTATAAATTGCCAGTCTAGATGGGAGCTATCATCAGCAAGACCTTGTAAGACATCAAAGGTAGCACGGTAAGGGTGACATAAAACCCCACTGGTCTGGTTTGCGCCCTGGTATGTTACAGTGTGAATTTGGAGTTTTGAGAAAATAATTCTCTATAATATTAATGATACTATAATGCTTTCTCTCATGGATCTCAAAGAAATTCACAAAAATGAACACATTTAGGCTCCCCAAACTCCTTGTTAAGTAGGGAGGTATTATGATCCCCAATTTCCACATGGGGAAATTAGGGTTCAGCAAGATTGTTACTGAATAAAGATACCATAGGAAGTCTGTGGCAGAACCAGGATTAAAATAGTCATACATTCAAATCCAGACCATATTATCCTAGTCATGTGCATTAACTACAAGATCCTTCTACCTCTTTATTCAGGTAATCAAATAGTCTTCATACACTAATGTCCCTATAGTTTTCCGTTGTATATAACCATGTCTCAACGATTTTCAGCATTTCGACCAACATATCAAATAAGTCTAGTTTTTAATATTCTTCTTCAAAAAGGGGAGTGACCAATACTTTTATTTTGAAGTTGGCACTTCTAAGTGATACCAAGGTTTTTACAAAATATGAAGAAAATATTTTTCACAAAATATGAAGAAAAACACAATCATAAACTGAGAATATTAATGGCTCTTGTAATGATGCTGAAAGAAAATATTATAAAGATATGGGCATTTGCTGAAAGACTATTGATTGTTCTGGGCTTCATTTGAATATGATAATTCCTTGCATAGAATATAATGTCTTATCATGATTTACTATATATCCCATTAGTAATAAAGAAAAAAAATGTGTAATTTTATTGCCTGAGTAAAATCAGACTGTTCTACGGGAAATGATGATAATGCAATTTCTGGAAAATGCTAAGTGAGTGCATTATCTTTAAACAATCTGAGGTCCTGATTGCTGGTTGACTAAACAATTTCAAGAGAAGGTCAGAGTAAATGGAAAATTGTCCTTTAAATGTTTTATTGATTTGCAATCAGCATACTGAGACAAGGTAAAACTGTCTGTCTCAGTGGGTCAGTCTGATGAGTTTGTGGATTGTACTGTTATCAAAGCATTCTGAATTTGAATGCCTGTCACTCATTTGATTACCAGGACAATCAAAAGTGAGAAAATCATCAAAATAACATAATCTTTTTTCAGATGAGTGTATCTTGTGCCTTTTCCAGGGTAGCCCCAATTAGCCAGTTTCAACAAGAAGTTATCCCCTATATATTTATTATCAGATTATTATCTTTGATATATCCAGTGCACATGATATACGATTACATCCATTGTGTGAACTTTGTTCCCTACTGCCATTTTTTAACCCACTTGTCTCCAATGTCACAATGTTGATTAGCAATTAGGATCATAGATAGAAATTCAGCATTGGAAAATACTTCAGGGAATACTCAAAATAGGAGGATTTTCAGTGTGTGGGAAAAGAAGAGGCTTCCATGTCATAGGAAAGATATATTATTACAATGAAGATGGTAAAACATCTGGTTGGTCACACAGTTCTGTAAGGAAACATCTGTTTCTTAACCTTCACTCTCTTTAGCAGATAATGCTGCTGAGCCATATAATCCCTAAGTACAAATAGAAGCTCAGGAAATAGCTGACAATGGGCAAAAGTAAATTTTTCCTCCACTAAATTTCTTTACTGTGCTTCTGGATGCAAATTTGTATTCATTACTGTTTTAAGCTGGATTTGAAGAGTAAAATTGAGTTTTCATTAGTCAATTGACAACTTTTGTCTTTGTCATAATATATAAACATACACACACACTCACAAAACCATAATATATGACACGCATATTCAATAGATTATACTCACAAAACTATACCTACCCAGTGAACACTTCTGAGAAAAGCCCAAATGAGTGTTAAAAATAAAATAAACTATTCATTAGTTTAAGTAGACCCAGACTAAACCAACTTGTAACTGGACATGCAATTCATTGCTGCTCAATATCATCTGAACTCAGTGGACTTATACCTACTTGTGCCAGAGCTGTATTTGGCCAGTTTGTAGAC
This sequence comes from Pelusios castaneus, assembly GCA_007922175.1. Classification (NCBI taxonomy): domain Eukaryota; kingdom Metazoa; phylum Chordata; order Testudines; family Pelomedusidae; genus Pelusios; species Pelusios castaneus. Next base: position 7,851,519 of record ML685808.1, read on the forward strand.
ATGAATGCAGGGCAGAAATCTTTTTACCTACAATTCACTTCCTGAGCACATTAAGTTTTTAAAATATAATAATTAAGATGGACGCCATATACAATTCACCTATCCTCTAAAACAAAACAGAAAATAATTGTGTTCAACATTCTGAATCTTGATGTCTAGTTTCTTGAACTGTGGGCTGCATGACTGAAGACATAAATGTAGAGGATGATTTTGAAAATTTAGCCCCTAATTAATTAGTAGAAAGCCACACACTGTTCAGTGCCAGGTAATCTGTCAATTTAAAGATGTGAACTTTAAATAATAAAATGACTCTCTATTGTCACTTGGAAATTCCTGAAGTTAAAATGGTTCATTATTTTTGAAATCTTTGCTAGTTAAATGAGCTTGATCCTTGATAGAAGGTCAATTGCATGGAGCTAACAATATTTCATCAATGCTATCTAAAAGAATAAGGTAGTTTCTTAATATTTGAGTCGTTCAAAAATGTGCTCAAATTTTAACCACCATAATTCTGAGGTCAGGTTACCTGTCAGAAATTAATATATTGTATTTCCTACACTTCAAAGTAGAGGTTACAGAATCAATTTCCACTACACATTTTCTAATATTCTCTTTCACAACCTACAGTATTTTCTTTGATATGCATAATTTTGTCTCTTACCTAGGGTTTACTACTGCAAATCCTTGCCAAAAGGAAACACACAATATTGATACCACAGTTATCATAATCTATGGTTTCATTCTTCCTGGCACATAATCTCTTCTTTTGTAACCTGAGTTTGGCCAACTATTAAATGGCAATTTATATGTGATCCTTATCAGATTGTTACTATTGCTGACTTGGTTGTTTCAGAGGCTAAAAACCTCCAGCATATAAACTACCAATTGGAAAAAAAATGTAATTCAGTGTTTATATTTTATTAATACATTTTATGTAATCACAGACAGCACTGTGCATTCATGTAAAAATAAAAGGCACATATTATCTGGCTATTGAAATTGACAAATTAGTATATTGGAAATAGCTTAAAACAGAAACAGAAATAGTTGTGGCAACTTGTTCACGAAGACAGCTTTGTTGTTTACAGCCTGAATTAGGAGCTGCTGCTATGGTGGTTTCTTCCAAGTGCCCATTGTAGACAAGTGGATTTTGGGTTCTACTTCTTTAGTCACTCTTGGTGGAGACCATCTCTTGGGAATTAGGCTCCTGCCACTTGAGACTTTGATTCATGTAGTTCCATCCCTTACATGTTGCTAGAAACAGCACATCCCCACTTTTTGCAGCTCATGCTGTCTCTTTCATTCTCTTTTTAGTCAAGACTTCTATATCCTCAAACACCAACAAAACAACTAAATGACTTGCAGAACACAACTAAGGAAAAAATTACTCCAGGGGTATCTTTCAGACTGGTAGTTTGCTACTTAGAAAATGAATTTACAAGGCAAGATCAAACTATTTTTCTTCCAGGAGCACACTTGTTCTAGAACTGGGCAATATCTACCAGTCCTACCTACCTGGCTGAAGTGACAGTTTCTAACTGATGGCCAGAATAAAGAAACTAAAGTCTCTGAGCTCAAAGAAAGAGAAGCCTCTTCAAAATTAAACTGTGGCTCCAGGTGGGGAACCAGAAGACATGGCGTAGATATGTTTTAGGTCACCCTCTTGAATCTGATGACTGACAAGTGGGTCACATGTTGTTATTTATTTTTTGCTCTAAGAAAAATTGTAAATACTTAGAAACAGTACAAATTAACATTCCATCTTCTTTGTTTGTACAAAAGAGGAGTATTTTCCATATGTGGTTGATAGGTTCTGTTATTCAAAATCTTCCTACACTCCGTGAAAGTGAAGGTAATCCTTTCTTTCAGATCCTGATGAGTTAACAGTCTAAGCTGACCATATTTCCTGGCTCACAGGATCAATTCTATGAAGCAAGGATATTAGCTTGGAAGACCTGCATAATGCTTTTGGCTGGACAGACAATCAGCTTTCTTTTCTACTCTCATTGTATGCTAGGCTCTGAATCATGTCACAGACTGTCCACAAGAGACCCATTCTATGAGAATTATCCATCTGTTCTTGACGTTCACTGTGAGTATCCATTATGAGTTTCACACCCAATTCAGTCTTCAGGGATAAAGCCAACTCAAGTGTTCTGTTTTTGAACTTATTTAATTCAGTTACTGATGTAAGGTTAGAACCGAAATTTGTGCTGATGGAGAGAGTCCAATACCATGATGCTTGAGAAGAATCTAGGGAGTGACTCCAGCCCAGGTTAAGTCTAGAGTAGCAAAGAAGTGTAGTGCAAAGATCTCAGACCAGAGCAAAGAGCAGGTAATTTTGATGTGAAGGCATAATGGTAAACTGAGCCCATGTAATTCAAGGATGATGGTCATATCTCTAAACAAATGTGAAATAATTAGCCAAGCTGTTACCGGCTTAGGCTATGTCTACACTTGAAAAGTTGTTGACTTAAAATCGACCTTATTAAGTAGACTTAACACTTTAAGTTGACTTAAAAGGTGGACTTAGGTGTTAATCCCCATCCACACTGGTTTGTTGACCTAAATCGAGGTGTTATTAAGTCGACTTAATTTTTCCTTAAGGAAAGCCCAGTGTGGACACAGAGTAGTTTAAGTCGACTTAAGCCTCCTTAAGTTGACTTAATTTGTAAGTGTAAATGCACCAATAGAAATTGTATTTATCTTTCTCTATGGACCACTGAACTTTGAGTAGTTGAGCTTGGAAATGCTAATAATGTGCCTCTGTTAAAGCTGGACCTGATACTGGAATATGTCTAGTTGTCTAAATACATTTGAGAGAGAGCAATTTCTTACAACTGCCTTACCCCACTCCTACAAATGCACTGATTTAAGGTGTTAATTTATAGGTAACCTACAATTTTCAGTAAAGTGTAAATCTCCTGGGGATTTCTGCCCTTTCGCTCCATCCTTTTCTCCGTTTCTTTACCATATTATTCAGGTTCTGCATCCTTTTTTATTGCTATCTACTTTTCACAGTTCCCTTTGCAAGTTGTCTGGACTTGAATATGATGATTACAGCAAAATGTTAATTACTATGGTATTTGACTAAATTAAAAAAAAACACCTCATAAATAAGTGGAATATATGATTGTGGAGCTCAGTTGCAGAATATTTACTGCAATAGCTTAGTTTGTTTACTATTATTTCCAATAAATAATTATCTAGGTTCCTCTTAGTTTGCTAGAAAATGCATTTTCATGGAAACAAGTCTGCAAATGGACCATCTATTTCTGTTATTTACCTGGGAATTTAAAAAAAAAGATTATAAAGTTCAAATATGTTTTAAGGACTAGAGTGAATACCTGCTATAACTGAAAGTTTTCCAAGTGTTTCTAATAGTGATAATTTGCTATCAACATGTTAGAACAGCTGAGAGAAGTTCATTGGTAAATAATTTTTAGCGTGGGTCACTTGGGGAGTATCTATAGCTCTTCAGCATCATCTAATGATCAATCCATTCCCAGTAAAATGAAATGAATCACCTTTGTTTTAAAGGAATGGCTAATTTACTAGCCTAGAAATGTCATGACAAGATAATAACTGTTGCTTTTATTAATACCTATTTTTTCCTATATTTAGAATTATCCTGCTGCTACCAGAAGTTGTACCTTTGGGACTTTTATTTTGAATAGCACTATCTGTGCTGACTTGTTCAGGGATTCCCACAAGCCATTTCTATATGGCAGCATATGTCACAAATGGCAGGAATGCTCTGAGAAGTTGGCATATCATTTTCTCTTCTGATGCTAACGATCTCAGGGATGTTTGTGCAGTGACTTCAATTTCCTCTGTTTGACAGACCTTATCTTATCAACAGCTTAAAACGTGTTTACAAATAAAATACAATCATGGTACTCTACTTTAGATGCCAAATTATTCTGTAAGCCATTGATCTTTATTGCACTTTTGTAATATATTACTAAATAGGTTAATAATTATACATCTGAGTTGTCATAGCATCTACTTTTGGGCAATCTCCTTTTATTTTGTATTTGATTGATAGTGTACTGTAGGCCTGAATCAAAATTAATTTAAAATTGTCATATTGGCTTGTTTAACAATTTAAAGTATTTCAATATTTCAACCTAAACACAAGGTGGGAGGACTGTCGGTGGTGATGGGAAAATACCTAGTGACCTACAAAATTTAACACACATCTGCATTCATTTATTTTTCCAAACCAAGCATTAAAAACTAGGTTTATAATAAACAAATGTCTGCTTGCTTTCAGGAGTGTAGTGGCAGTAAATATTTGTTTAGTAAGCTAAAAATAATGGTAGAATTTGTTCTCTTCCTTCTTTTCCATAGAGGTTAGTGGAGATTTCATAAATAACCAGTCTGATAAAAAAAGAAAATATAATATTTTTATTAATTTTGTATAATGGCTACTAGTTACTGTAAATGTTTGTGATTAACTTGATTAAGGTTCCCATGGCTAATTACTCTGAAGACTTATCATTTAAAGTTGAAATTCACATCTCAGAATAGAACCCGTGAATGGCACTCAGCAAAGTGAAACCTCCTCAGCTCTCCTACAGAGGGTCATGAGGAGGGAACAAGGGGTACACATTAGTGGGGTGGGCACATGTGGGAATTGTGCACCACTTGCATATGTCAGAAACAAAGCTCCTATACAGCTACGTGTAACCTGAGGTGGGAAGGTGATTGTGTTAATAGCATGTTGGCATACTCAGTACATTCATGATTATGCACATCCAATGGCCACAAAGCCCTTCAGATGTAGTGCACAGCAGAGGCGTCGTCATCGTCAGGCTGGCAGAAAATCCTGAGCCCCGAATCTATTTTCCCCAGCAGGCACATGTGCACCCAGGTGGAATGCTGCGTTCTGCCCAGGGGCCCCAGTGAAGCCGCAGACTCCTGCTGCCGCCAGGCTGGGGAGATTCAAATCTCCCGCCCTGAGCATGCTCAGACAGAGCATGCTCAGGGTGGGAGTGGCCTGGCCCAGAAGCAGATCTGCCGGCCGTCCCTGCAGCTCCAAGCCTCCGGCCAGGTAAGGGGGCTGGGAAGGGACTGGAGGGAGGCCTGGAGAGGGGTGGAGGGGACAAGGAGACTGGCTGAGGGCTGAGTGGTGGTGGAGAGGACTATGGGCAGCTGCAGGGGGACTGGGTGGGGAGCTGGGTAGAGATAGATGGAGTTAGAGGCCTGGAGAGGGGTGGAGGGGACAAGGAGAGTGGATGGGGGCTGGGTAGTGGTGGAGGGGACTATGCATGGCTGGAGTGGGGACTTCGTGGGGGGCTGGGGAGGGATGGATGAAGTTAGAGGCCTGTGGAGGGGGCATGGGGAGAAGGAGACTGGGTAGGAGCTGGGTAGCAGTGGAGAGGACTATGGGCAGCTGGAGGGGGACTGGGTGGGGAGCTGGGGAGGGATGGATGGAGTTAGAGGCCTGGAGAGGGGTGATGGGGAAATGGGGACATGGAGACTGGGGAGGGGTGGAGGGGATTATGGATGGCTGGAGGGGGACTAGGTGGGGGGCTGGGGAGGGATGGAGGAGGTTGGGGGACGAGTGGAGGCTAGGGATAGAGAGGCCTGGGGAAGTGTGGAGGGGGTTTGGGGGCTGAAGGGGGGTGGAATGAAGATGAGGGAAGCTGGGGAGTTTGGAGGGCTGGAGTGGGGGGTTGGGGGCAGAGGTGGGGGCAGGGGTTTGGGGGCAGCCCTGGTTCTTTTGGCTATCCAGGAATGCCCCTGGTGCACAGGAAATGGAGCCCCTATTTCAAACCAGAAGCTGAGGTAGTATTAGTGGTGGTTGTGCTACGCCACTCCCTGCCCATAGGTTGGGTCTGAGATTTGGTAGCTGTTATTTTGCATACACGTTGTGCTATAATTTGCATATGCAAATTTGTTTGTGCAGTTTAAAAGGCAAGTTGAGTCCCTTTGAATTTTATTGTGGTTCATAAAAGGAGAGATTTGAGCCACAAGTCTTATATCTGTCTTTTAGATTGCTGCATATTGCAATTAATCTTAGGGTTTTTTGTTGAAATGCAGTTGTAAATAATACAAAATGTTTTAAAGCATAAAAAAACCATTGCTTTTTAAATAGAGATACAAGTCAGCTCGAGATGTGTTTAAATTCTACACAGGCTCCCAACAAGATTGTGTACTCCCATACATGTGTTTAAATTCAACAAATATCTTACTTCTGTGCAGCTCTTAAAGAAAATTGGTTTCTAATTTAATTTGTATGCCAAGTTTAAATGCTTTTGTTTTTTACTTATAGCTGTATATTATTTTTATAAATTTAATACAAGAAAATCCTCAACCCACAGCACCTTTTGTCTCTCTCAAGAAATGAAGTCATTAAAATTTTAACACCTTAAACACTAAATTTACCTGTATGGGAAGTCTGAATTCCATTAAGGAAAGGTATAAAGTACATTAGAATGAGAGAACTTACAGAAATCATATTAATGACAATTTAAAACTTTAATGCATAGTCTCCATTTCTTTTATTATATTTCATTAATATAAAAAATTATCTCTTTCCTACCTTAAGAAAAAAATTGAAGATATTATTTGCCAGGTAATAAGTTTATCAAAGTTTTCAAACACACATATTCACCTTCAACTATGAATTTATTTTAAAATATTGAAGGTTCTGCACCAGAAATAATGTTTTTTAAATCTGTTTTATAGGTATATTTTAAGTCATGCAGGTCTGCTGCATTTTATATATATATATATATATATATATATATATATATATATATATATCAAAGGTTGGGTGGATTGGTTTGTTTGTTTGTTTACTGGTTAAAGTTTTAATTAATGGGGTAGGAGGGTTGAAGAGGGGGCAGAAGTGAGGCTTTCAACAGATGTTTTCATTCTACAACAGGGTTAACGTCACCAAGGTTGCTGGTAAAGAAAGCAAAAAAGAAATGAAGAGAAATTAGTAGGTTTCATAATGAGCTGTTTAGCACACCAAAGTCAACTAATGTTCTGTCCAAAGTATTTGCTAATGGCATGAACTTGATTAGATAGCAAGCTGAATTGCCTTGGGCTACTCTGGAATTTACAGTGTACTTGACTGCTTCATTGTATCATACAGTAGTGGGATTATTGTTTGTTGTAGGTGAAATTGCAACAATACTGAAGTAAATGGGTGCTTTGCCATTTAATTTAATGAGACCAAGGATATGGCTCTTAATTTATACAGGTATATTGGGAACAGGATACAATATATCCATGCAGTATATACATTGGAAGGCAGGATTTGAAAAAGCCTGATGCAGCTCTGCATGTGCTTCCTGTACATGCCCCTGCTGATGGATTTACGGCTGAACAGGGGGATAAGCAGAAGTGGGAATAATGAATCACTTACTGTTTCTCAATCAGCAACTGTCCACCAAGTGGGACTACTGCCTCCCGAAGATCATGGTATTTTCTGCTGAGCAGCCTGGTGGGGAATATTCTTATGCTGAGCCTGTAACTCCTAGAAATGGTTGTTTTGGCTAGTGATGGGAGAAAGCAATCAGCACTATGAAACTATGACAACAGAGATGGAGAGAGCTGCTCTCCACCAGCCTGATATGAGGACAGAGTGGCTTTCAACCACTATCAAATCAAATGAGCCTTCCCTTTTTCAGAGCTAGGGTCAGCAAATGGTTAGACAGTCTGTACAACAAGCTTTCCCTTTCTCATGGACTCCCCTTGTTTTGTGGAGGTGTATATTATAGATTCACTTGTTTCTAGTCTTGTCAAGATAACACAGACTTCACTTTCATTAGGAACAAATGTGCTTCTGGTAGCAGTACTGTTCTTAGACCATGTACACACGATCACTTTATCGCGCATTAAGAGTTGTTACCGCGCGATAACAGCAACAACGTGCACACGTGCAATAGGGCTCTTGCGCATCAACAGCCCAGTTGTAGCGCAATACAAAAACCACCTCGACGAGGGTGGTAGCAGTTAACGTGGAACAGCTGTTGCGCCTTTCCACTCGTGTGTATGCTTACCGTGCAATGATTGGCCTCCGGAAGTGTCCCAGCATTCCAAAGTCGACCTCTCTGGTCTTCCCCCCACCCGCTCTGTGGTCATGACGAAACAGTCCCTGCCCTGTTTCGATTCCTGGGATTTTCGAATTTCTCCTCTGTTTCACTTCATGTTCTCTTCCTCATGGAGTGGAGTGCAGCTCCGATCTTACCTAGCAATGGCGGCCCATCGTGGAAGACGCGCACCCATTTGGAGCATGGCAGAGGTGCTGGACCTGATCAGCATCTGGGGAGAGTCTGCTGTGCAAGTGCAGCTATGCAGCAGCAGGCAAAATTTCGATACATATGGCATAATTTCTCGGGCCATGTCTGAGAGAGGTCATGAGAGAGAAACTGTGCAGTGCAAATCAAAGGTGAAGGAGCTAAGAATAACCTATCACCGAGCGAAGGAGGCAAACCGTCGTTCGGGATCAGCACCTGCTACATGCAGGTACTACAAGGAGATCGAAGCCATCCTCAGTGGGGACCCCACAACCACTGCAAAGAGTCCTGTGGACACATTGGCCCCCCCTCCTCCACTGAATGCCAGAGCCGAGCAGGATGAGGACGTGATCGATGAGGAGGAGGAGATGGAGGATGACCTGGAGGAAAGCGCAACAGCGTGTAGCCAGGAGCTCTTCTGTACCCCCACTGAGACATCCACCCAAGACATGAATTGCAGCATGTCCTCTGAGGCAGCAGAGGGGGGTTCAGGTAAGTTTCTCTTCCGAGCAGCTATGGCTCCCGCTAGAAAAATCATTGTCTGGGGCGGGGGTGCTTGCTGTCTCGGTCCCTGCTGTGCACGCTCTTTACTATGCATTCATTAGAAGTGCATCAACACAAGCAGTGATTGTCAAAAAATCATCTGTATTTAGGTCGCTAAAGGTTTCCTCGATGTACCACCAGAGCCTCCTACTCAGGTTAGATGGGATAGTGTATGTGTCTACGCTCCCGTATAAGGATACTCGGCCTCGCCAGCTGCAAAGCACAGCACTGGGAACCATGGCACCACACAAGGCAGCAGCATGCGGTCCTGGCTGGCATCCGGTGGCATGTAGGATATGTATTCTAGCTGGCAGGGGCACTCTGAGGAGAGAGATATCGGGTTCCATCAGTGTGCCCTGTGCAGAATGTTAGCCCCCAGTAAGGTTTCTATTAGGACGTACCTTGTCGGCTTCAGCAAAGCATAGGATGTTGACTGCCTTGTACCTTCCAGTGGAATGTGCTACTGGAAGGTTACATCGGTTATTTAAACTATGTGTTAACAATAGCTTTATTATTCTTTTTTTTATTAGATTCGACCTTCACAAGGCCGGTGTCTACCCCAGCTGACCGCATGAGAAACATTCGGCAGCATGCTAGAAGAAACAGGGAGGATATGGTTCAGGAGCTGATGAAAACAACAGAGGCATCCGCGAGGGAGAATCGAGCCTGGAGAGAGGAATCCCAACAGAGGAGGCAGAAACACAGGGACGAACTGATAAGCATCATGAAGGAGCAAACAGAACTGCTCAAGAGCATGATTGCTCTGCAGACCCAGGCGATTAATGTCCGGGCTCCACTCCAGACAGTTCAGCCGTGTCTGCCTCCCACACCTCGTAGTCCTTCAAAGTATTTATTTGAAGGCCACCCGTCCCCCTGGTATACTGCAACATCCAGTCCCTCACAGAGCTACTTTTTAGAGACCCGCAGCTACACCCACCTGTAACCCCTCCAAAATGCCCCAACCACCACCCCCCTTTTTATCTTTTAATAAAAACAGTAACAGAAAATTTGAAGAGTGGCTTTATTTGTACACAGTGAAAATCTCATAAGGTGCACTTGATGCGTCCTTGAAGTGTACTATGGGAGGGCATCATTGAAATGCTCCCTGAGTGCCTCCCTTATGCGAGCAGCTCCTCGTTGGGCCCCCCTAATACTCCTAGTGGCTGGCTGTCCGTATGCTTCCTTGAGGCGCTGTGCCTCCATAGCCCACCCCAGGGAAAACTTTTCTCCCCTATTTTCACAAATGTTATGAAGGACACAGCACGCCGCAATTACAGCAGGGATGTTGTCCTCGTCCAAGTCCAGCCTCCCATACAAACAGTGCCAGCGCCCTTTTAAACGGCTGAAGGCACACTCCACAGTCATTCTGCAGCTTCCGGTACAGTCCAGTGTTTCTGAAAATGCGGGCATCATGCACCTTTCCCGACCACCCAGCATTGATGTCCGTAAAACGCCCCATGTGATCCACGAGTGCTTGCAGCACCATGGAGAAGTAGCCCTTTCTGTTTATGTACTCGGTTGTGAGATGGTCTGGAGCCAAAATCGGGATATGTGTGCCATCTATGGCTCCCCCGCAGTTAGGGAATCCCATGGCAGCAAAGCCCTCCACAATCTCATGAACATTGCCCAACGTCACCGTCCTCCGTAGCAGAACGCGATTGATGGCTCGGCACACTTGTGAGAGGGCTAATCCTACGGTACACCTCCCGACTCCAAACTGGTTTGCAACCGACCAGTAGCAGTCAGGAGTCGCCATCTTCCAGACAGCAATCGCAACACGCTTCTCCACGGTTAGGGCTGACCTCATGTTGGTGTCTTTCCGTCGCAAGGCAGGGGCCAACTCTGAACACAGTTCCAGAAAGGTTGCTTTCCACATTCGAAAGTTCTGTACCCACTGCTCGTCATCCCACAGCTGCATAACAATGCGATCCCACCACTCGGTGCTCGTCTCTTGCGACCAGAAACGGCATTGCACCATGTGCAGATGATCGGTGAAGGAGCTGAGCAATGCAGTGCTGTTGCTCTGCAGGGCATCGATCAGGCCCTGCTCCTCAGCGTCCTCATCTGATTCGGAGCTCATTGCATACTGAGCAACCAGCCAAGATGTATTTAGAATGCTGAAGGCGACAGTGGAGATTAGAGCAGGATCCATGCTGTTGCAGTTGTGATTGCTCGCAAGTAGTGCGTCACTGCACTGTTGAAAATAGGCGCGAGTTGCTATTGGCAACGAGGAAGACGCAAGGGGAACACAGTGCACCACGGGAAAATGAGAGTTTACCCAGGGCGCTTTGCGTTCCTTTCCTTCATCCCAGGATTCCAAGCGCCGATTGAGGGAAAATTAAACTGTGGGATAGGTGCCCAGAATTCATTGCGCTACACCGCGATATTGCAAAGAATTCTGTTGCGTTGCAAGGAGTGACGTGTGTATG
>ML685808.1:7862755-7878893 GCA_007922175.1 Pelusios castaneus
TATGCGCTCTCCCGCAATAAAGGTCACGTGTTTTTTATACCGCGATTGCCGTGTTGCGCTTTAATCTGATTGTGTGTTCATAGCCTTAGATTGTTATGAAGGCTTTTCAAAGTTGGTGTCCAATCATGATTCTGTTTTCTTGTCTCCATGAAGAGTGTTCCCTCACCCTCTCGCACCTTTAACTGGATCTACAAGAAACAGAACATGACCGTCAGACTTCAAGGTTCCATATGAAGGCCATAATACTGTTGATCACTTATCAAACCACAGAGAGTTACTGAGACATTGCAAACATCATCTGTAGTGCATACAGGAAGGACTAAACTTCCTAACTCCTCAAATCACACCATAACATCATACATACAACCCGAGTCAACAATTTAGCACTACAATGAAGATGTAGCACCATCTGTTGGGGTAGGTTCTGTCAAAAATGATGTTTACAACAGTGTTTCTCAACCTGCAGCCTGCATGCTGCTTGCGGTCCATCATCACTGAACTGCAGTCCATGTGATATCCTCAGGGCCTGACAGGTAGCATATATATTGTATGGATGCAGCCCATATTACACAGATAGAGCTGTATATGCGGCTCACAATGGTAAACAGGTTGAGAACCAATGCATTGCAATAGCTTTATCACAACCTTCCCTAAAATATTTGGGGGTGGGAACTACCTGCTTACCAAGATGTTTCCCAAAAATGCCCTCTGTTTTGGTCTATTGTACAGATTGGAATAATTGTTGCCATAAGCAAGCCTTTTCTGCCTGAATGGTTTAGAGTCTCTTAGGTCTGTGCCCTGTTTGGAATTAAACATGGCTGCTATAGTATGCAGGTAAAACAAAGTAAACTGATTTGAACATGGCTATGCCTATAACCTATTGCAGGCCGTGAAAAAAGCAAGAAAGAAGTTTCCTCAGACAATGAGCTGTTCAGTGTTTCTAAAAACCAAGCTGGAAGAATATGCTAAACTAAAGGAAGAACTCTCAAAAGAATGAATGCTCACCATAAAATAAATCCCAATTGTGATAGAAAATGTGATGGGGGGAAGAATAATAACAAAAAAGAGAAGTTTGACTCATTGTACCCATTCACACTCATTTAAAATATTGTTAAACCACTGCACAAAACAGTAAAAAAACAAACAAACCACAAAACAAAACAAAAACCCATTCATTTTTGCATCAGTGTACTATACACAAGTGTATTGCATAGATGCACTATATTGTAAATGACTATCTGTTGATTTTCTGTAGAGTACAAGTTTGCTAAAGCAAAATGAGATTCTTCTCTCTGTTGTTAAGCATTATGAACCAGGCATGCAATCAAACATTCAAAAATTTGTAAACTCTGACAAGCAGATTTCCCTGTATATTAAAGTGAGCTACAAATATGAAAAACAGTGTAATGCATAGTGTCAAAGGTAATAATTATAAAATCAAATACACTTTTATTTAATGATGTTTAATACAAAGTGTTTTAAATATTCAACTGCTTAGATTTGTAAAATGTGTTAATATAAAATCAAAGCCGAGACTGATATCCATATTATTTTATCAATATACCATTTTCTTTTTCTGACACAAACTATTTAAGTAAGATGGAGCACTCTGAAGCACTCCTCAATATATGTTAGTAAACTATAAGGACAAAGTTATTTTCTGCCTCACTGCTTACTAATGAATTGGAAGCAACTCAGTTAGCTAAGTTTTGATATTGGACAACATATTTTTATTTCGAGAATATATGCTAGCCAGATTATTATAGGAAGTGCTGCCCATCACAGGTAAAACCAGGTGCAGGTTTAGAGTTGCCTCGGTATATTTTTCAAAGTGATTGGCTGGAGTGGAGGAATGAGATAGAGAGTTCAGGGACAGGAGCATTTTCATCTCAGGGGAGAGGACTGCTTGTATAAATTACATCACTTGCCCACACATTGTAGTGGGACACTAATAATTATACACACAAAATATTCATTTTAATTCTTTGACCATAAACACAGAAAATTCAGTTGAGACCTACAAGTAAAAAAATTTCTTATAAATCTTTTGTAACATCTTTTTTCATCTGCCTTCTTTGGTAAACCTTCTAGTACATTCTGTGTGCTCTGTCATGGTGTTTATACAGCACAGATTGTAGTGCTGAATATAGATTCAGTTGCCCATCAAGCACAAGGGAGTGGCTACATGCTGGGATTACATACTGGATTTACAGGCCCAATATTGTGTCAGTGCAGGAAGGAGTAAATTTTCTGTGCTGCAGGCAAGAATTCAATCATCCCTTCTCTGCAGCATCTAGTTGACAAGCCTGAAGGGAAGATCTTGCAAGAATAGTTGATCAGGAGGCAATGTAAATGGGAGTTTAGTGAGGGGACTGCTTTGCCAAGAGGAAGACATGTCTTTCAGGTTCTCAGGGAACTGGATCTGCAAGACAACAGAGTCCTGTGGCACTTTTAAAGACTAACAGATTTATTTATCGCATGAGCTTTCGTGGGAGAAAATCCCACTTTGTCAGACGCTTTGAAGATAGGAAAGTTACAGAGTGGGAGGATCTGCAAGGTTTGAGAACTACAGATCTCCAGTGAAACGGGATTTCCTGAGAAAGGGAGATCTTCATTTACACACTGTCTGACCATTTGTTGACTGTGGCTCCTAGAGGCAAAGGAAGGCTTAATTATGGGCAAAGCTGATTTGGGGCCTGACCTCAGCCCATACCTAACCAGGAGTAGTGACCCTTGCTTAACTAGTGAATTTAAATAAAGAATTCTTTCTTTTCCCTAATTTTAGAATGGAGCAATGTTTCTCTCTTCAGTTCCAGTTGTAGCCTGTTAGGATTCTCCTCAAGGTACTCATGTATGTGCAAGATCACTCATGTGTATGGGTTCAACCATAACTCCAGATCTAAACATCTTAGCATCAACACTTTTGGAATCCAAACTCTGACCTAGATCTGAATTTCTCAGTTTGCTGTTTTAGTCTATCCATGTAATGGACTAAACCAAGACTCTGGATCTATATTCATTCAGACCTTGGTGTGCTGGGAATCTGAGGATCCAAAACACCATCTCCTCTCTATTTTAGATAATGTCTGGCGTGTCAGGTATTAGCTCATTCCACATTTCTCAATGGCTATGTCTACATTTGTTAATTTAGGTCGACTTAGCATGTCTACACTTAAATTTTAAGTCGACTTAGGGGGGACCCTACAAAGTCGACCTAGAGCATCCACACTGGATGCCTAGGTTGACTTCGAGGGGCTAGATGGACCTGGGACAGGTCCACGGTGGCGGGGGGGGGGCACCCCTTGCCAAGTGCCAGGGGGTTCAGCCTTTGCGCCATTGTACCTTGGTACAATGGGGCAAAGGGGGATAGGGACCCTGGCAGGGCATAGGGGCAGGGTGGGCAGGGCATGCCAGGCTCCCTGTGCCAGCCCCCCTGGCAGGGAGGGCAGTGGGGGAGTCCTGGAGAGCCCTAAGTAGACTTAGAGTCGACTTACGGCTACTCTAGGTCTACACTGGCTTAAGTCCACTTTAGAAAGTCGACGTAAGCCAAAAGTCGACTTAAAAGGAGGTTTTACAAAGTCAACTTAATTTTTCCTTAAGTTGACTTAAGCAGCTGCTTAAGTCGGCTTAAGGAAAGTGTAGTGTAGACACAGAGTAAATTAATTTACAAGTATAGACGTACCCATTGTATGGTTCTCATCATGCAACTTATAGGATATATTAATCAAATTACTTGTGTATAGGCAGCAGGTATAATAGGTCTGGGGAGCCTAAGCCTCCCCACACAGCTGCTGCCAGAAGCTTTTGTACACCCCTGCTCCATCCCAGGCCCTCTTTTCAATCAGCCCCCTTTCCCAAAATTCCTCCCCTGCTTGCTGCTCATGCCTCTTCACCTTCTCCTCTGAGAGGCATGGGCAGTGGGGTAGCAAGAAGCGAAGAGATGTGAGTGGCAGGCAAGGGAGGGGGCTGAGTAGGGGGTGGATCATGGGTGGGGGCTCAGGGAAAGGGGAGGAGCAGGGTCAGGGCCTGAGTGCCAGCACCTCCCTCTGCCCAGCTTCCCCTAAGGCAGGAATCACATGCTGCACATGTAATTGTGTAAGTAAGTATTACTCTCATCAGCAAGATCTGCAGGAGCATACCCTCACAATGCATGTATGCATGTGCCCTCAAATGAAATGGAAAGACTCCATATATTGCTTTGGAGGTAACTGTCGGCAGTCTAGCAAAATCCACCCCTGCACCTTCTCCCCCCCAAACCTTTAAATTCTAAGGTTCAAGTGTCCAGTTTTACTTCCTTTTAAAAGTTTCTTAAAAGGGTTGTAGAAATTTAAATGGTCTCTTGTTGACTTTTTAAAAATTCATAGATAATAAAATTGAGTCAGTCTTTGCAATAAAAAAATGCTTTGATTAAAAACCACAAACAAATTACATAAGATTTATATGGAATTGCACTGGCTCCTTGTCTGCTTATTTTGTAATCAAGCAGACTATACTCTATATCCTAGTAATTGATGATAAAGCTAAACACATGCCCAAAAGAAAACAATAATTCTGAATTCCTTACATGGATTTTTATCCTCCACCCACAGAGTTCCCAATCCATGGGCAGTTAGACTTTTCATCATTAGATTTAATTTTTCTGATCTTCCTTTGCTTATTATAGAAAAACTTCTGTTCATGCAGGAAAATAGACTCAGTTCTCAAACAGCTGCATTTGTAGTGTCTTCCTTAACCTCTCTTTAGAAGAAACAAACCTCAAAACTAGGATCTTATTCTGTCACTCTTACTCTGAGTGACATATACCCAAGCAATCCCATTGACTTAAATGTGAGATATCCCTGGGCTTTTTTTTTTAAAGGGGCTGGTACTCAGTCAGGGACCTGGGCTGCCAGCGGCAGCAGCGGAGACAAGGCTGCATAGCTGTGAGAAAAAAAAAGTGCCGTCACACACTACCCCTGAATACCATTTAAAAAAAAAAAAAAAAAAAAAGCCTTCCCTGGTGACATCAATGATACTGCTTAATTATATAACTAGATCTTCTCATAACTGAGCATTGCAGAACTGGATGGTTTTAGTAGCTATGGCACAAACAAATGAATCTCAGATAATAATACCACTGACACAATTTTCTGTTTGTGTTGGTTAACTGTAGTTTCTCTGATTCAATGCAGCTGAGGGTCACTGATGTGCATTGAGTAAGGCCGAGAGTTAAACTATAAGGCTATGTCTACACTAGAAAAGTTAAGTCTACTTTGTTAACTTGACTTAATAAGGTAGACTTTAAGTCGACTTAGTCGATCTTATTAAGGCAATTTAACAATGTCAACTTAACTTTTCTAGTGTAGTCATATCCCCTTGTCAACCTTATTAAGTCAATTTAACGCTTTAAGTCGACTTAAGGTCGATTTAGGTGTTAATCCCTGTCCACACTGGCTTTAAATTGACTTAAGGAGTCGATTTAAGGCTTAAGTCGACCTAAAACTAGGTTAAGGAAATGCTTAAGTCAACTTAATAAAAGCCCACTGTGGATGCGGCTTTGTTTAGGTCGACTTAAGCCTCTTTAAGTCCACCTAAGTTGCCAGTGTAGACGAACCCTAAAAGACTAATTAACCATTCAGTGGTTATAAGTGACATTTACTTTATAAGTGACATTTACTTTATCAAACAAATGCCTTTTCTGATATCTAAATTAGAGTCAATCGCATTTAAAGTAAACTGTTTACTAAAAGGCCCTCTACATGTCACTTACCCAGAACGTTAATGATGCCATTGATTTAAGGAATTACCAGAGGCAGACATCCAAGCTATACAAAAACGGCTTCAGGGTTGAGTAACATTTTGTATTTTTACATTGAATTTAGTTGTCATGAAAAGTGGCAGATTAATAGACTAAGAATAGGAAAGTCTCTGTCTAACCATAGAGTGCATACTGTAAATTGAAGTTAGTATTTCGGTATTTGTTTCCTACCTTTCATGTGGCTCATCAGGGTTTCTTATGTCTATTATAGTTACCACTGGATACCTTATACATATTCCATTTCACAGCAAAAAGTTCAGAACTCTCAGAAGAAGGTCTTAGTGGTCTCTGTTTTTGTTATTACAGCTGCTTTGTCCTTCAGGATCGAATCCCACAATCAGTCTTTGACATCTGGAAATTTTGCTGTGTTTATAGCCAGCATCAGATGCCACACCAAGAAAACTGGACTTGCGATGGATGGAAAAGGATTAATTCTGATGGTGTCCATTTCTCTAAAATACCCCTGTAATATCTTCAGACAATGCACTCTTCATTGCTCATTCTCAGTTTCTACTCTAGGCAATGTCATTAGACAGCAACTCTCCTTGGTCAGCATCCTACTCTTCCTGCAGGCTTTCTTAACTGAACTAATTTTATCCTACAGTTCCATCATGCCATAGAGTTCTATAGCTGGTTCTTTAATCTGTTTATTTTGGGCCATGTATTTTTCCTTTAGCTTGATACAAATTCTGCTGGAGCACATACTGAAGGATGAACATTTTCCCCCTAGTCTTGTATTCTTCTTCATCTTTCACACTGTGTGACATCAATTGCTTTTAGTATGCCTGATTTTGGTGAACAGATATGTTTGATTTGTTAGAGTCTGAATTGCCTGATGTTAGCTTGAAATTCCGGGGGGGGGGAAGAAGGGGTGATGTATATGGCTGAAAAGTTCAGAATAGCCTACAGTGAGCAATGTAGAAACTGGCAGACTTCATGGGGGAAAACAGTGAGTTTCTTCACTCCCACACCTTATCAGACATATTGACCCCACCCCCACTCCCACCCCCAACATGCTGTAATGGATTCTCAACTTCTTTAGGAAGATAAAGGAAACCACAGGGCTTACTCAGACTCTGCACATCCAGCTTCACTGAGAGTCCCAATCAATAGACCTGCTGTCTGACGTGGTTCCACTACAAGGGTCATCCAGAAATCGGAGGAAGCTCATACCTCACAGAGTTTGATTGTCATATCAAAACTAAAAACTTGGTGTCAATGGCTATGTCTACACTAGAAAAGTTAAGTCGACTTTAAGTCAACTTAATAAGTCGACTTAACTTTTCTAGTGTAGACATAGCCCTTTGTCGACCTTATTAAGTTGACTTAACGCTTTGTTGACTTAACAAGGTCGATTTAGGTACTAATCCCCGTCCACACTGCTTTAAGTCGACCTAATAAGATCGACTTAAGCGTTAAGTTGACCTAAAACCAAGTGTTATTAAGTCGACTTAACCTTTCCTTAAGTTGACCTAAAGATATGCTTAAGTTGACTTAAGGAAAGCCCAGTGTGGACGCAGCTTTGTTTAGGTCGACTTAAGTCTACTTAAGTCGACCCAACTTGTAAGTGTAGACGTACCCAATATGTATATTCTGTACAGACCTTAATAGCTGTTGATACTGTTTTTGCTGTGTTATATTTTGATGTTGACATCATTGAGATCTATACCTCATTGGGGTTCAACAAAATCTTGAAGTCTTCAGGATGAAACCAAGAACATACCTGATTCCCAACTTCCCAAGGGGAATCCTGCCATGCCATTATTATTTACAGCAAAAACTCTGTGATAATGAAAACCATGCAAAGACCAAGTGTCCACCCCCCCTTGCAAACTCCGGGAATATTTCAGAGTTTGTATTCTGCATGTTTATAGTGGGGTTTGCTATAGCTTCTGTTTTCTTTGAATCCATAGCAGAAGCTGATACATGGTATTGTGTCCCAGATAGCTTCTTTGCTTTTTTAAATCCTTCATTTTTCAGTTATTTATCCTGTGTCATTGGCGACCACAATGTTAAGTTAAATGTTGAAATGGTAGCTTGTTCTACAGTATTAGATTTCATACCAATACTGAACATCTGTTCTCTACAGCTCCCTTATTGATGCCTTTCTTTTAATCACAGTCATCTAGCCATGCTCAGAGCAAGTCTCCCCTATTACAGCAATTAAAACACTAGGAACCTCCCCTCCCCCCAATGCCTTATCTATTCCAGTGAACTGCACTGGGAGTACTAAAGATGGGAAATTTGAAGAGAAACCATGTATGGTAGGCAAGGCCGTTATTTGCAATAGCTTTCTCGGTAGTCCACCCAGCAGGAGATTGGAAGAAACAAATCTCAGACTCATTGTTGAAATGCTAATGACAACAGTTCTTTGTTTTCAACACTGTCACTTCAGCTGTTTTCAATACCACTGCATTTATGCAGCAAAGAGATTCAGTAAATAATTTCCTAGTGTGGACAATATTCATGTACCTACCTCTGTTCCAGCTACACAGATTCAGTCTGCCATGCTTTTTTTTTTTTTCCTCATTGGGAGGAGAAGTGACAAACATATTAGTTGTATTTGCTAGTTCTAATCGCCAGTCTTCTCTGCATGAAGTTATAGTAATGAGGGAAGTTGTGCATCGGCATGTGACTGAAGTCCTGGCTGTTGGGATTTAGAAGAACCATTTGAGGAGCATCCAAAGAGTATATTCCAGGGGTGGCCAAAATTACTGATCTGTCTGAGACAACCCCTCCCCACTGGGCAGAATACTCTAGCTCCACCATAGAAGTGCCGAGCTCCCCACTCCAATCAGAGAGGTGAAAAATGGAGGGGCAGAAGGGGCTCTGCGAGTCACAGTTTAATTGTAAAAGAGCCTTATGTAGCTCATAAGCCACAGTTTGGACACCTCTAGCATATTGGATATCCCTGTGGTAGTGTCAAGGAGACAGTACTATGTAGATACAGCCCCACATTTCTCCCTCCACAGGAAAGTAGATGAAATGTGATTCAGTACCATTTAACAGTGTAATATGGAGAAGACCACCAGGAGTAAAACTAATGACACCAGTAAAGTTTTTACTGGGTGACTGTGGGGAAAGGAAATGCATGAGAACCAGGAGTAGTGAAAGAGTATTTCTTTCTTGGTCATTCCTGTTTTAGAATGCATATAGGTGTTTTACAAATGAAGCCCTATAGAACTGCCTATTTGTTTTCTCATTCGAAGATCATCAAGGCAAGTTCCTTCATTTGTTTCCTCTTTCGCTTCCAGGCCCCTTCTCTTGGTGAGTAATGCTCCTGACATTTTTCACCAGGCTACTTTCTGAACCTTACACTTGCTTACAACACATTCCATGCCAATAGCCTTCTTGCGTAGGCTTAAAACACCACTAACTGTATGTAATTTTCTGCAGGCACTAGCACAACTTAATGTGTCACCCTAAAGTATCACTGATGGACAAAATGCAAAGAAATCACAGAATGTTTCTCAAAGCTGAATCTGCCCTCAGATGTATGTGACTCCAAAAAAGATATGGCTCTAATGCTTTAGATTCTGGAGGAAATTTCCAAGTCAGAATCTCAGTGTGTAGGAGAATTGCTCATGTTTTCTCAGTGCCATTATAAAGGGAAGAAAATCCATACATGGCATGGCACTAAGAGGATATTTCTTACTTTCATTTTGCATTATTGATATTTATATTCACATCAGAACTTACTTAAATATATATATTTAAAAGGGGAAGGGATCTTTCCTTACATTTTTGAGACCATAGAGACTTAGAATTCCACATATTCATCAGATATTAAATCTAATAAAGTGAACTTAAAAAATACAAAACTTATGAAGATGGGAATTACCAGTCTTAATAGATCTTAATGAGCCATAATGTTTCCTTGAGTGATTCATATTAATTGGTGAAGTTAAAGGAATGATGAATTTGCTTCAAAGCCTTTATTCATGACTATTGGCAATCAAAAAGAAGAATACACATATCTATATGTGTATATCTATATACACATCTTCCACTGTTGTGAAGGCAAAATACACTTATTTCAACTTTGAATAAAAAGAAAAAACAGCCAGTTAAGCCTATATTTGTGTGTGGTGTGTTTGTGTGAAAATTAATAATATATAAATTGACAATGCAAAGTACAAAAGATAAATGCCTTACAGTTTGAATATATTTCCAAATACTGCATGTTTCTCGGGATCTCTGATAGAATTATGGAATTACACAATTTTGCAACTTGTGAAGGCTGCCAGACCAAGCAAGGCAAACCAAACAATACTACATAGACATAACATTTTTGTCTCTTGAAAGCACAAATGCAAATGAATATTAACTGGTTTTCGGTGCTATGTCAAAACTTTTGTAAGGGATTAAGATAATAAGAGAACAGATCACAAGGATGAAAAGGCTTTGTGGTTTAAAGTTGTCTGCATCCGAAAACTAAAAGAACGATCAATATGCTGCCCTTCCTACATGCTTTATAGAATTGTAGCTCTCTAAGTCTGTTTAAGAATTGTAGCATTTCTTTTTTGAGATACACACAAATCATAACTTATCAAAGGCAGTCTTGCATAAAGTGACAGTTGTTTATTTAAATTATACTAGCCTCAGTGTTCTACCATCTCTCTCTGACAGACATATGTTCAATTAGTGCATTAGAAACAGATGCACATATTGTTTGCCATAATGTAATGAATAGGGACTGGACAGTACCAGTTGCTCAGACAGTTGTACTATGTTTGGGACGTATTTAAGAAGCATTATATTTTTATTTTCTATTTTAATCAAATCAGTATTCCATATGTTTCCAGAAACATTTTGACAATGTTTTTGTAACAAGAGATGAATAAACTATTATATTAATACCAAGTAAACATGTAAAAACCCCCCCAAGAAATAGTAGTCTTAAGTTTACTAAGAAGTCATGATATGAGTCTGTTAAAAACATGATTAAATGATAACTTTCATATCAGTTCATATGGATGCATGGGAATTAAGATAGTTGTCCACATTAGAAAGTTTAATATGGAAATTAAAGGTGAATTAAAATCTCTACCATTTAAAATTTAATGGGATGAGTTCTGAGTTATTACAGAGAATTCTTTCTTAGGTGTCCGGCTGGTGAGTCTTGCCCACATGCTCAGTGTTTGAGTGATCACCGTATTTGGGGGTGTAAAGGAATTTTCCCCCAGGGCAGATTGGCAAAGGCTCTGGGGGTTTTTCCCCTTTCTCTATAGCATGAGGCATGGTTCACTTGTTGGTGGATTCTCTGTGCCTTAAAGTCTTTGAACCATGATTTGAGGACTTCAATAACTCAGTCACAGATTAGAGATTTATTACAGGAGTGGGTAGGTGAGGTTCTGTAGCCTACATTGTGCAGATCAGGCTAGATGATCATATTGCTCCCTTCTGACCTTGGAGTCTGAGTCTATAAAATAAACTAAATACAGTATACGGCATTAAAACTTATCAAAATTTACCTCCTTATTATACTGTTCAATAATATTTCTTCTTGCTCATAGGACTATGATATCAGGAAGGTTCCATTTCTCAAAGCTGGATTTTATTAATTTACCCTTTTGTTGGTATTTCCTGAGCTATATGGTATTTGTAGTCCTTTTCCTTTTCTTGTTTCTGAGTTTGAATGTAGTGTTCAGGAAAAATATGGGATATCTTGTCCTAGAGAGTAAATTGCTCTCTTTACCTGCAGAACAGAATCACTGGCAGTTGTGATGTAATCTTCCTGACACTTATTGGGCAATGTTCCTTGCTCCTGACCTGAAGTGGGGAAGTTCACCTTGAGAGGAGAGTGGGTTTTCAAGATACCAGCTTATGCCGATGAACTGTCTGGCAAAGCACTCCTCAGGTTGGCCCTGCCAGCTACTCTCTGCTGCTGCTTTTAGTCCCTTTCCTGAGTACATTGTTTCTTCTCCTGAACATACCCTTCCCCCTGAAAATGCTGCATATACATAGTCTCAGGCATTATCAGTACATTGTTTAATATGGTTTTATTGGGGGTTAGTTCACACTCAGAATGAAACTTGGGGTTCAGTGTGTGCAAACCGATACAGGTCAAGTTTGAGGGAAATGTTTTTATGAAGCCCTATGAAACAGAACATCTGTACTTATCTCCTGGCTACCTCTTTTAGATGCATACATTATGGTAACCAGACTAAATCATTTTAAAGCTGCTATTTTACCCATCTATAGAAACTTCATTTTGTAACAGATTATAGAATTTCACACAGGTAAGTGAGAAAAGAATTATAGTGAAATTGGTACCCATTCCAAAATGCACCTCCTGTACCTGTTATGCTGTATTTCTTACAAGTAGCTTTAGAGGTGTATAGTCAGCTGACAAAATCTTAAAAAGGGAAAATTTATCAATGAACTCTAAGGTGAGATTGCATGTGTGGTAAAGCATGCTCTCAAACAGTGACAGTAAAGGAATATGAAATAAATTGGGAGTTGCTCTTCAGATGTTGTTACTAAGGTTTTTTTTTTTTCCTTTTTAGATTCCAATGTGCAGCCTTCCTAGTTGCACACAATTATCTTCCAACTTACCTTTTGTCTGCAGGAAGTTATATTATCAGCAGAGAATACAGCAGAGGTACTCATACAAAATACAGTGAAACCTAATAACCTTTCAATCCATTCAAAGTGCTTCAAGGCAGACTAAACAATAATAAACAATGAACAAAGAGGGTATATTTCTATCCAAGGATTTTATAAAATACAGAAAAATAATAATTGTGTTGGGAAAGAGAAAGAATGTGTCTGTGCAAGTGGGCTATTCAATGAGAGGCCTGTCCTGACTGACTTTTTGTATCACATCTAGCCTTTCTTCCCTTCCCTTCCCTTTCATTTCATTTCATTTCATTCTCTTCTTCCTCCCCGATTGTGCAGTCAAGCACTGCACTGTTTTACACTTGTGCCATCTCATTATTGACTCTTGGTATACAAAGATGGAAGAAAATCAGAGAGCTTTTGTGTATTCTTCTCATGCAAAGTCCAATGAGTTATAGCATAGAGTGACTTTAAAGACAGATGGAATGTTTTCTGTGGAAATGAAGAAAGCTTTAGTCTCCTTCTGATGTTGTATGATTAAAATATAACCAGATATGTCATTGTTGCCTCCACCATTATATAATTACAACAAAATTTATGCAAACTATCCCACGTAAGGTGTCAATAGAAAAGTTGTAATTTGCTGCTTCTGTTTATCTTGTTCATATGTATATATCAGTCTGTATCTGAAGTTGTAGATATTGACTATGTACTGGCATTCTGTATAGGTGCTACGTTTCTGAGTAACACCCATCAGATAAAATCTTCATTGATAAATTAACCCAAACTCTAATTTGGATGTTGCCCTATCCTACCTCCTCTTCATAAACTTTCTTGCATGGTGGTGCGACCTGGGTTATTTAGTGCAGCTGGAGCTGTAGGCTAAAGCCTTAGTATTGCTTTCTCGTGGGTTACTAATCACCTACGTTGCAGTGTGGGCCCAGGCTAATCCACTCAAATACTGATAGTTCTCCAATCCATTCCCACAATTCTTACCCCTGCCACCAACCTGCATGCTCAGAATGAAAAACACATTTCCTCACTGTTCACTGGGAAAAAATCATAGATGTGCAGCACAAAGAACCATGGAATAGCTGTCCAGAAGTCCTAGCAACATACACAGGGGAGCATAGTGTCAGTGAGGACACAATAACTAGAGCATTTTTTTTTTTTGCTCTCTAATTGCTGATATCCCACCAGGAAAAAATAAAGAAAAGAAATTGAGGCTAATCTAGGTAGTAAATACATATCTACTTGTAAGTGGACACAATATGTTACAGGCAAGTGGAGATTTCCAAAGTTCTCAGCTGCTCCTATAGTCAGATGCAGATTGGCAAAGGTTCTTCTTTTGTAGCATGGGGCATGGCTCACTTGCTGGTGGATTCTCTGTATTTTAAAGTCTTTAAATCATGATTTGAGGACTTTAATAATTCACTCATAGATTACAGGTTTATTACAGGAGGGTGTGGATGAGGTTTTATGGCCTGCATTGTGTGGGAGGTCAGATTAGATGATCATATTGGTCCCTTCTGACCTTGGAGTCTATGGCCACATCTACACTTGCAAGTTAGTTCAAATTAAGGAATCTTAATTTGAACTAATTTAAGCCTTGGCCACATTAGGCTTTCATTAGTTCAAATTAAGGGCTTCCTTAATTCGAACTAAGAAATTCAATTGCTTAGTTCGAACTAATTCTTAATTCAAAATAGTTAGTTCAAATTAAGTCAATGTGGCCATATTAGTTCGAACTAATCAGCAGATTGACCTTCATGCAACTGACTAATTCGAACTAAGCAAGTGCCCTGCATGGACATGGCTAGTTTGAACTAGCATTCTAGTGGGGCCATGCCAGTTTGAATTAAGTTAATTCGAACTAACTAAAATTAGTTTGAATTAGTTAGCTCGAATTAGCTAATTCGAACTAGCTTTTGTAAGTATAGACATAGCCTATGAGTTTATGATGCCTTCATGGAAGCTTTTGGGTGCTGAGTTCCTTTAAAAATCTGGGACAAAGAGAACAGCGTACACTTTAGACATGGTATATAATAATATCTAGACAACAATGATATCATTGAGATAAACTGCAGATTTATGTGTCAAATGGCATGTATCATGCACCTTTGACTACCTTTTCTGCATTGTGTCCACTTATCCATCTCCCTTAGGAATACTTCTAAGAACCCAGACCTTACCACAACAATTTGTGTGTATGTGAAATATGGAAACATGATGCCATACTAAGTAATGAATGACTGCAACCTATGTATGATGTGTTCTTATACAAATGAATTATTCTCCCCTGTAATGTGTTCATATATGAATAATAGCAATACATTTATATATAAATGCCTACTACAGTGATGAATGCTGTAGAAATGCCTATAAATAAAATCCCACC
The DNA here is from genome assembly GCA_007922175.1 of Pelusios castaneus. Lineage (NCBI taxonomy): Eukaryota > Metazoa > Chordata > Testudines > Pelomedusidae > Pelusios > Pelusios castaneus. The sequence continues at coordinate 7,877,512 of ML685808.1, forward strand.
AATGGTAAAGATATTTTGCAGGTGGATTTTCAAATTTAGCAAGACAAATTTGATGTCAATAGTCAGTAGCCTGCATAGTACTTCTGAGCAGTATGTTGCAGGAAGAGAGAAAACGTGTGTTTTTAAGAATGTGGAGTGCTTGGAAACAAAGAGTAGGAATACCTTTACTACCAGAAGTGATCCCAGAAGCTCATGTTGAGAAAACATTAATTTATTTAAAACTTCCCAGTCTGGTTCCTTTGAACCCACTGGCAAAACTTTCAATGAGTTCAATGGCAGCAGATTCAGGCTCAAAGTGACTAGTCAAATGGTCTGTAATTCTGAGCAATCAAATACATTTTTTTTCCCAATTCAGAGCTTGCCTGTTCCTTAGAATCATAGAACAATAGGGATGGAAGGGACCTCACAAGGTCATCTAGTCCAACCCCCTGCTAAATAGCAGGACCACTCCCACTAAATCACCCCAGCCAGGGTTTTGTCCAACCAGGCCTTAAAAATCTCCAAAAATGGAGATTCTACCACCTCCCTCGGTAGCCCATTCCAATGTTTCACCACCCTCCTAGTGAGATTGCCTTAGAAATGTATTTTCTGTTTCACTGGCTATTCAGTGCAATAACATTAATCTTGATGGGTGGTATTAATGGTGGAATGTAATATGTATTGAACCATTATTATAAAGTTTTACCATGTTTCATCCTAATGACTTAATGAAGTACTTAAGTACTTCTATCACTATTTTGGTTGATATTCAGCTTCAATGTTTAGGGTTTTTGTTGTATATGTTGTCAAGATAGACTAACACTGCCTAAATTTGCAGATATCACCCAAGAATTCATCCACTTAGACTGTGTGACTGATTAAGCACTGATTCCACTTCGGTAGGGTTTATACTTCAGCAAATGAAAAGCAGAATCAAAACAAGACACTTACCAAAAGACTCTATTGTTTAAGCCCTGATCCTGCAAAGAATTTTGCATGTGCTTACCTCATGCACCTGGAGTAACTGGGACTACTCACAATGCATAAAGAGAAGAACATGTGTAGCCTGTACTTTAATCCTTCAGATACAATTTTGGAGAAGATGACAATTTTTCTATGGCTCCTAGATGCTCTGATAATACAAATAATAAAACTGTGAGAAGCAAGGGGTCCCTTCTGAGGATCATCTATTCTACACATTGTTTGATAGTGCTGAAAACTTGGTGACTGTAGTACACTGCTGAGGATAACCCAGAGCTATAATAGTCAAATTCCAAAGGGGTAGCCGTGTTAGTCTATTGTAGAAAGACAACAGAGTCTTGTGGCACTTTTAAAGACTAACAGATTTATTAATCACATGAGCTTTCATGGGAGAAAATCCCACTTCGTCAGACGCTTTGAAG
>ML685808.1:7879293-7889937 GCA_007922175.1 Pelusios castaneus
TTCCTATCTTCAAAGCGTCTGACGAAGTGGGATTTTCTCCCATGAAAGCTCATGTGATTAATAAATCTGTTAGTCTTTAAAAGTGCCACAAGACTCTGTTGCCAGAGTTATAAGCCTCTATTGCCACTCTGCCTCAGCAAGAGTGAGTTTTGCTAGAGATTACACTGTCAGCTCACTGCCATACCACTGTCTTCCTCAACAGTCTTCTAGCTCAGACCTCACTAATAGGTAACAAATTTCAGCCCCAAACTCCTCAGACACACTTCTCTCAAATGCATAGACTGTAGCTATCTCTGTGCATTCATAAAGGATACTAAATGCTGCTCTGTTAAAGTTATTACATAACAGTTCCCTGAACTGGTTTATTGTAAAAGTAGTTTATTAACAAAAGAGCATAGATTAAGTGAAAGAGATAAAAGCAGAGATGGTTGCAAGCAAGTAAAAGTGAAAACATCTAAAAAGTATAAAACTAATCTAGTAAGATACAGTCTTGGTTCAAGATGGTTTCTTTTACCCATAGTCTCCTTTCCAGACTTTTACTGGCCAGCCAGGCCAGGACTCATCACAGAGATCAAATCGCTGGTTTCCTTGATTCTTAAGGTGAAGTATAAAGCTAGAGTCTCTTTCTGTTCTTTATATCCCCAAAGGGATGTCTGTCTTACAAATAAGGAAGTCCTCCTCTGGATTCAGTAACCAGTGTGTCTCTGGGGTGGAGGAGCCATGTTTATTCTTTTCCTTTTGGGTTCAGGAACAGCATAACCTTTCACTCCCTTGATATTGTGGTTTACTGCTAATATATAAATTGAGGTAAACCATGATTCCTTTGTCTATGACAGACCTGTTTATAACCTTTACTTAGACTAGCAGTTTTCTCTTAAATGTGATCTAAGTAACACAATACAGAGGGAATTTAAAATATCGCATATACGGTTAACATATGCATTTTCTTAATAACCAATACATTATTATTTTTTTAAATGATATCTCACTAGGCATATTTTGTACAAATATTATTGCAGTAATATGTAGGATGTAAATACAAGTGTGCCCAGGATAACATTGGTCCAGGGCAAAAAAAAAAATCAGATTTTTCTTTTCCAAATAACAAAAAAACCAAACACAATGAACATATGTGTATGTCCTATGGCTAGTTACTTGGACACCAAGGAGAAATGTATTAGGGGAAAATTCTAAAATGGAATCCCAGCGACAATCTGCCCCAAACAATACAGCAGTAATATAATACATAATTATGACATCTACATTTTACCCAATATAACTAACATAATATGAAAATTAAATTTTACAAGCAAGATCAAATATAACTATATTTTGGATAAGGATAACTATATTTTTGATAATTCAAGGCAATAGAAGTAGGAGGCATAGATTGTTCAGAAAGATGTGGAGAATCCTAGTGAGAGAGATTAAATGAGGAAACTGAGGTATGGGGAGACATGAGTTGCCCAAGGTCAACTGGCAGGTTAGTAGTAGAGATGTGATTAGAACCTAGGGCTCCTGACTCTCAGTGCAGTGGCTAATCTGCTAGGCAATACTCCAGTAGAAAGATACAATGCAATGTCATATTAGTTGCTTCTTTACTACATGGTGCCCTGTAATACTATAAATCAGGAGCATGCCCAGGCCCTGTCTGCATGGTTCAAAATTACTTTCAAAAGCTTTTGGTTTTTCTACATAGTTCAGAAGATTCTGCCACCGAAAGCAATGCTTCTGTAAGGTAAAGAAGAGCCCCACTTTCCATAGTAGAGGAGATTTAGCACTGAATGTTTTTCTTTCTCTGATCTACGCTTTCCTCACCTTGGTTTGCTCCCACTCCATTCAGTTCTGGTACCTTGTTTCAGATGGTCCCATTTCAAATACTCAGCAGCAGAATTTCATTCATTTCAAAGTACACAGAAATATAAATATTTAAAGAGAGTTAACAAAGTCAACATGGTGGCCTAATAGTGTTGACAACATTTCCAAACAGGAGAGAACCAGTTTTGTTTTCAGTTTGTAACCACTTGCCCCAGCCCGTAATCAGAGAATGCAATATTGTGAGGGTGTACCTTATTGCTCAGCACTGAGATAACTAAAGAGCAATACTGGTAATTGGAAGGATTCTCTTGATGTGGAAGAATGCTTATTACAAAGTGGTGAGCAAAGGGCTAGGGGGAAAACAGGATCTATGTAGAAAATTATTTAAAAACAAAACAAAAATTGCAGTGAGGAAAAATAGCTTCAATTCCAAAAAACTTGTATAATGAGCAAGCTTCATTTTAAAATCAAAGAGCTTTCTGAGCTCAGAAATTCGCAGGCAGCATTTTTCAGTGTCTCAGCTTTACAACAGCAGCTGAGCCAGAGGCATAGACTTCTGGGTTTCATACCAGGCATTCAGTTCAGCCTGTAAAGGCCAGCTTCAAAATCAAAATGTTTCCACAGAGAAGTGACTTACGAATACTCTTTGTTATTTACTTCTATTTTTGCACTCTAACTTGGGCTGGGGATTTCCAACACACAACATTATGAAATTAAGTGTTCCTTGATAAAAATGCTAACACCAACTTCTAACCTTGAAGGTTGAGAGTTGAGGTACATTTTTTCAAGTACATTCAGGGATGACAACAGATTGTTCGTCTTACCAGTGATAGACATCATATTCTGCAAAATGAATTTGTTTATTAAGATTATTAAGGCAGCTGAGCTTCATAGAAGAGATTCTTTTTTTTTTAATCTTGTTAAAAAGTAACCGCATTCTAGACAGATCAAGTTTGTTGCATATCACCTTGTTAGCTTATCAGGGAGTCAGAGATCCAAACTTGACTCGAGGTGATAGAAGAATATACTGAGGTGATGTAAAGACTTCTATAGAGATTGTTAGTATTAATCTTTATTACTGGTGCATAAGGGAATTGGTTAAGCCAAATGTTTGAAATGTAAATATAAGGAAGTTGAGATCCTTCAAAAGATTTGGTTTGTTTGCTCATCGTTAATCCCAAAAGAGAAATCCCACATAAAATTTTGGAATATATATACAAACTATGAGAATTTAGTACGATGCCAGAAAAGTATGTGAAGGTGGTGGGATGAAAAGATTAAGTGCTCATTTAAAGCTTTTGAATAATAAAATCTTCGGGATTGGGTAAAACCTGTCATAAATCTTTTTCTCACAAGACATCGTCTCCTTCAACAAGAAGCACCAAAAGTTTCTTGCTAAATGATCTTGTGCCTGTGCAAGATATCAGCATTCACTCTCAAATCAAGAATTCCAGGTTCTCTTTAAAGTTTAGAAAGGACACATCTAAGGACACATGAATAATGCCAACTCCTTTTCCATAGAATATCTCAGTGCTTGATCTCCTAGTAAAATTATCCATTTTATGACTTTTTTGTTGCATAGCTCAATCATTCTCTGCTTTATACAGTCAATAGTACTCTCAAAGGAATGGAAGACTGGTTATTTTCAGACCCAGCATTCCCGTGAATGACTTGGGTGGCTTTTGAACTAAATTCAACAAGCCAGTAGCAGCCAAGGCTTGGAAAATGTCTGGATTTCCAGTTTTCTATTGAAATAGATGCCATTCCAAAGAACTGAAACTTTATTCTGTTTCCTGCTTGTGACCTAACATTTGTCCAAGTATATAATCTGCTATTGAAAGAAAGTTATGGACTGTTTAAAAAGAAAAATAAAGAAATAAGCAGTGGAACAAGGAGCTTTGGGAAGTTTGTCCAATAATATCAGAGTTCTGCAGTTTCAAATTAATTTATAGCTTTCAATAAAAAAAAAAATCTTTTAAAAAAAATTCTGAATTGTGGAATGAATGCTGTGTATTTCTGTCATTTTCCTTGATTTGCTATTCTTGCTTTTAACTCAGTTCTCTTGAATCTTATTGATTCTTACATTAAGAGTTTGAGACCTTTTCTCACCTCTTCCTTATGGCCTCTGCAATTTGATTTTCAAAAATCGATATACTGTAAATAAAGAGATGTTACTACTCTCTGCTTGCCAAACTTAAAACCCAGAACAAATAAGAAAACTTACACAGAATGTTAAATGTTACAGAAGAATTTTACAAGGACATCCAAATGTATACTTTTTCATCATAACAGAATAAGGCTATTATAAAAATTATATACTGTGGGAAAAACTTTGACAGGCCATTTTCCACTGGAAAATACATTTTTATTGAAATTCAAGTGCTTCACAAAATCATGTTGATTTTGTTGAAATTTTGTTTTGGGAAAAAAAAACTTTTGACACTGTCAACACATTCCAGTTCAGCATATGCAAAGATGTATTTCAATTTTTCATTTTGAAGCTATTTTATATCGATTTCTTAGTGTATATTATAATTTTAAAATTAGAATTGAAACATTTTGAGCAATTTGAATTATTTTTTTAGAGAATTTGCATTTTTCAGGATTTGTTCAGAATTGGAACAAAACAAATTTGAAAATCTCAAATCCCTTCCTGGAAAGGAGTTATGTCCTCTGCTCCATTGTAGTATATAGAATTTGTCATTCTTGTTTTGAGAGGTCTATATTTTGTTGAAGGCTCTAAAATTGATTTTTCATTTTTACAGTCTCTAATCATCATCGGGCAGATGCTCAATATTAAATTAACAGTCAAAATAGTAAATGTCCATAATAAGAATGAGTTGTCAAAAACAAAACACAAGAAACCCTCCAGAATATACTATTTCACCCACATTATCTATAGAAAGACAGCATTTTCCTATCGTTAGAAGTCAGATGATTCTCTGTCTTTGGCAGAGTCAGAGGAATCTCTCCAGTTTTAAGGAAGAGACATTTCTCGTTTAGAATAAAAATCCTATTAATCCAGATTTGTTAAATATATTTTATCTCCTATGTAGGGGGACATTAAAGGTTTTTAAAAATACAAAAGAAATAAGTGGAAACCCAGTAAACTTAACTCAATTTCACAGATTTGTTCGGGCAAATCAAATTGCAATACATTTTGAATAATTTATAATCTCAGTTATTGACAGTGCCAAGTGAGTGTAATTACCTGGTTTGGGACAAATGGACTTTGATTACCATGAGTTTTTTACTGGTTCAGGAAGAGCTGTGCACAGGCCTTGATTTACCTGTCTCTGGGTGCTAGGTAAACGTAAACTTCTGGACCCCTACCTTCAAAAATGATTAGCAAAAAACATAAAATAAATGGAAAGAAGGGAAAATACATTTGCATGATATTCCTTCTCCTACATTTCACTACAGTAAATTCCCATCCTAACCTGTTCACTTCCTTCTCTAGCAGCAATAAGTGCTCTTCTCTCTCCTTAACTCTGTTGGGAATGGTAAAGTGGGTCCCAGACCTGTGTGTGACCCTGCCAGCTGATCCACTGGTGCATATTTATGTGCTAATTGAAAGAAAATCACTTTCTTGAGTGATGGTGGTATAATCTGGTATATGGGATTTTAATACCAGTTTAATTTGCCCAATTTCTCCTTTATCACGATGGAGGAGCCACTGTGCCAAATCTGAGTGCTGCTGTGAACATGACTGTATTTGCCAAGTGGCAACGCCAATCACCTTCTTTCAGTTTGCACACAAATCCTGGGTTCTGTTTTATTTTTTAATAACCATCCTTTTCTTCCAGAATATTGGCCCTAGGCATGTGTCTAGTTTGTTTGAGTTAATCTAGCCCTAGTTATGTACACCCACATTCTCAAAAGAAGAAGAAGAAGAAGAAGAAGAAGAAGAAGAAGGGGGGCGGGGGGACAGTCACATACTACATAGTTCAGTTAATATAATTATTCTAGTACAGAATAGAATTAATTTTTTCCCATAGTTGTTAACATTTGTGGAAGAGATTGAGGAGGGGGCCAATTATCGATTGTTACTCTTCTCAAAATCTTTAGGTAGTGTTTTATTTCAATGCTATTTAAGGCCTCTGTCTGGAGGTTTATTCTGTTCTTAAAGTCTATTGTTCCATGCTAACCCTTTGAGCCTCTGAACTATTCCTTTATATCTTCTTTTCTGGTAAGTTCCCTTTCTTGTGGGTGTAAGCTCAGTCAGGAAAAAAAGGCTAATTAATGGCCCATAATTCCTAGGATCTGAGATCCTTGCAGATACTTTCTAGAACAAATGTTATTTGTTTCCCAGTTCATGGACAAACAAGTGAAAACTTCCATCAGAAACATCCCTTGGTTGGATAGAAATATTTCTACTCTTCAATAGTGACAGCTAAGGGGACCATAGAGAGGCTGTGGCCATCTATTTGAAAAAATGGGGAAGGAGAAGGATTTTGTTTGCTTTTTTGTCTAAATTTACAGTTTGGTGGTGGCAGAAGAAAGGGGAGGAGGCACAAATGAACCTAGAAATGTATATTTATATAAAATACAAGGTGTAACAAATTGTTCTTGTCCTACAAGTGGTGCTTCCAGAAGTTTTATAAGATAGGCAGTCTAACTGGCAGTCTAACCAAGGTTTATACTCCAAACTTGTATTTGTAGAATGGAGACAGGCTTGAATTGTACAGGCAAGACATTTTCCCATGCTAATGGCAAGGGATACAAGCTACATACAGAGAGCTATAGTTCCAGGAAATTGGCTTGCTTCTTCCAACTACTCCTGGCTTCAAATCAAAAAAGCTGTCAAGATATAGGTCTATGAGTCTAAGGCTGCATGGCATCTGTCACAACTTTTTTTTTTAAATTAATTGTATTGAATTTCACGTTCCCTTTGAAAAGAAACTGCTGTACATGAAATGCAACTTTTGAAGGTCCTGAAGGTGTCAAAGGAAACGTAAAATGGTAATAGGAACTGTTATTTTATTTCTGAGGTCAGTTATCAATGGTATAAAGCATGAAATCTGGGGAGAGGCATCTTCTGGTTTCTTTTAGTTCTGAGTTCACTCCCTCAACAGTCTCATTATGATCTCTCCAGGGCTTATAGAAAATATCCTTAGAGAAGGATACTGCGGCCAGTAATTTATATGTGGAGCCAAATGTAAGGTATGAGGGGAAGATGTTACAGCAATGTGCTGGTCAGGAAGTTAAGGGCAGATCTTAAGATTTAACTAAAGTGTTTTGTTTTTCTCATTTTCTATCAGAGCCTTTATTTACTTAGTGCTTTGTGACTTAATACTCTACAGTTAGTATTAGTGAAATCTCAAGGCAGCCACAGCATTTCTGAGGGGAATTTTGCCTTAGCCTTTAGGCTACATATCTGCTGAATGTTTCTGCTCAAATAATCATTCAGGCTGCTTTGCTGAATGGGAGTATTTAAAAATAACTATAAATCTTCAGAATTAATTTTATGGAGTGTTTTTAGGTATCTGTAACAGGTTGCCTTGTTCTTGGACTGGAGAGCCTGGGGCTAAACAAACCCTGATCACAAGATGAGCCCCACCTGAGAGAAAGGGGATACTTCAAATTTAGTAAACAGCAGGAAAGGGAAGGGGAGTAGGTGAGAGAATGTCACAAATCATGGCTAGGAGAAAGGAGTTCACAACACTAGAGGAAGGAGGGCTGAGCTCCAGTCAAAAAGTGCTCGCCTGGACTGGTGGCTTCAGATGGCTTTGGATATGGCTGAGGACTAGAAATAAGTATGAACTCTTCAATTATGATTTAGGACTTTGTTTTGGGCTCATTGATGATTGTTCATATTATTTTATGAATAATGACTCTAAGGTCTGTGTGAACTTTATTTGATATTAAAACAGCACCCCTATTTGGAGTATGTAAAGGGGGTTAATAGATGCAGGATGCCTGTAAAGTAATCCTTGCTCCTGAAGGCAATCTCAGTCAGCAACTGCACTGCCACAGTATTGTCAGAGTTTACTTGCTAAATAAAACTGCAAGATAACATTAATTTCCTAGGATTTGGAGCTAAGGTGGTCTGAATTATTTTACACTGCTGTGCTTTGTAGTTTAGGTATTTCCTGTATTTTTTCTTAACATTTCCAATAATTGTGCATAATATGAGAACATTGGAACAGTAAGCTCCAGTATAAAACTGCTGCCCGTATCATTATCTGTGGAGCTACTTAAAGCAATTTCATACTGTGTGGTGCCTAACACAAATATTTTTAATAAAAACCTGCAAAGGTAGGTTAGGATTTTTTTCTAATAATAGAAGTAAAGTCCTTTTCAAACTTACCTAATTTTGTCATAGCATACTCACATACCTATGTATAGTAAGACATAATTGCTATAAAATTCACATCTCAGATGAGATTTATATTTTTGTCACTGAAATCCTGAATGACTGATTATAGGGAGCATGTTAGAAGCAGGTGTGAATTATTTAAGCTTAATTTTGACTTTATATTTCAGATTTAATGGTTCTTCTAACATGTCATACTACAGTGAGGAGTACTATTATAGTAGTGCTTACCGGCTGCTTGAAATTTATTGTCCAATTTTTTTTCTTACTGGAAACTGTAGTTTAAGGGAATTCTCCCCCCCTGCCCCCTTGGAAGATGCTGATATCAAGAAATTTTTGTTGTGTTTTGTTTTGTTTCCCCTGATAGGAAAAAAGTGAACACATCAAAACCCAAGACAATGGGAGCCAAAAGAAGGATATCCTTGAAATAATAAGGCACTTGGGTTAAGTTATAACAGTAGTTCTAAACTTGTGGCCAGTCAATGCACCTCTGTGGCCCCTGTAACATTTGCCCAGAGGTTCTCAAAGTAGTAGCACACTCCCCCTCGATGGATCAGGATGCATGATTTCCTGATTTTTCTGGCAGGGGTCAGGCCTGTGACTGACTGAGGGAGGCCTGAGCCACTTCCTGCTTTAGATCACATGACGTGAAATAGGAAGTTCGGGAAGTGACTGAGCAAAAAAATTAAGCTGTAGGATACTCCAGTTACCTTGGCAACTTCACGAAGCAGGAACTTCATGCAGCAGGAGTTTGGGTAAGGACTCACTGAAAGCTGCCTGATGCTCGAAGCTTAAGTGGAGCATTGGCAACAGAAGCAATGCATTAGATAGGCCTGCTTTCAAAGTGGGTGATCAGGGACCATACAGGCACACCTATAGCTATGCCCCTGTGGTGCGCTGAGACTGGGGCTGGGTGACCCTTCGGAGGGGAGCAGAGGTGGGAGGAGGGGAAACTCTTGGCAAGTGTTGGAATAATAAAGTGATCCCATTGCAGAAGTGGCATGAGAAGACTCTTCTCCGTGATAGTTCAACAGATTTGTTGAAAGCCTTAAGAGCAGCACAGGAAAGGAGAAAGTTTTCCTCTGAATTTCTTCTGATCCTGAATGATGATGATTAAAAAGAAATAAACATACTGATTTAGAAATGAAGAGAATTTCCTATCTGTGTGTGCGCGTTGGGGGGGAGGGGAGGTAGTATAAATAAAATAATGAAAACATACTGGTAATGCTTTTGATCCAATTGCTATCAAAGCTATGCATTTATATTTATATTGAAATATCTACTTATTTCTTTGTTGTTAACATTTTGGGGGTCCTTGTTCACTTGTTTATGAATGTATACAAAGTATAAATGCATACATCTAAATAGATATGGATAAAGAACTATCTGGTGGTAAGCATGCCACTTTTTCCCTTGCTTTTTATACTGTGAGGCTGCTAGCAACATGGAGACATTTCTATACTCTTAACACCCTCCATCTTTGCTTTCCAATGTATTCCACGGTCTCGGCTCAGAAAACAAAGTTGTGTTGTGTATTGTTGTGCACAGCAGCCTGCAATTATTTGATTCATATTCCCTATAACCTTGTCAGGGTCATTCAAAGAGAGATACCAGCCCTGGACTGATAAGACCTTACCTTCAAGAATGTGCTCTCAAAGAGTATTTATTTTTTCTCTTCTGTAAATGAGTATGAAAGGAGGGAGAGGGAGGGAACGGTTTTTGCTGACTAAACGTTAAAACTTGCTTCTAAATGTAGCAGTGTGGTGCTTGTTAGTGATAACATACAGGTGTATAATTACAAGGACTGTGTGATCAATGCACCAAACCCAGGAGTCTGCTAGGTTCACAGAATATGACAATGAACACTGCACTGTAGCAGGTACAGCTTTCAAATTTAATCAAATGAGGTTTCATTTTAGAAAATGAAGTGTCCTTCATTCATTTGCAAACAGCCAGTCTCTCATGCTATTTTATCCAGTATTCTATCTTGTCTGGAATTTATAGTTTTTACAATTAGCTGTCGTCTGTATGTTTTTTCTGTCAAATCAGCCTTTGAAGTTACTTGACAAAACACATCGCCCCTTATTTTCCAGTGTTCTTTACTGGCTTTGCTTGTCTTTGAGAATGTTCCATACCTCCAGCAGTGTCAAAGCCCCAAGCCTCACTCCAGCATTGTCAAATCCTATTGAGTGTAATAGGATCAAAACCAGAATTTGGAAGAACAGAATTATACATCTTTGCATAGTTATGCCTGAATGATGACACTGGCTTACCACTCCAGAGTAGAGAATGAAATTGTGGGTCTCTCTCTTTAAATTGGTTCAGAATGTAGCTTCTTCAAGCAAAGAAATAGTCTATCCTGTAGATAATTTGAAAATAACTTTTGGTAGACTAGCTTTTCCCATGATAGCTAAAGAGAGACCTATTAAGTGAAACCTTTCTTTCTTTCTTTCTTTCTTTCTTTCTTTCTTTCTTTCTTTCTTTCTTTCTTTCTTTCTTTCTTTCTTTCT
>ML685808.1:7889947-7934218 GCA_007922175.1 Pelusios castaneus
TCTTTCTTTCTTTCTTTCTTTCTTTCTTTCTTTCTTTCTTTCTTTCTATGCAGTTTGCCTATGTCTTGATAGCTTTTAATCTTAAAGTCTTTTTCCAGACCACCCTATTAAAACTAGCTCCTCTTTATTCCAGGAGATAGTAAATATTTCTGGCACAGATGAAAAACCACTGAGGTCCTTAGGAGACCAGGCTCCAGCAAGCATAGGAGGCTAGCCATTCTTAGATAGGCCACACTGCCAATTTCTTTCCATCAGAAATAAACTGGATTGGCTGTCTTCAGGTAGCAATTGCACACCTTCATTGTGCTGGTCTGGTGTTTAACTGTGGGCTCTTAGTTTTGCTGATTCACTCACCCAATCTGAAGTAGGTCCTACTCATTTTGTCCCTTATAGCTGGCTGTATGAATGCTCAATGGTACATTCATCCACAGTAAAGTGAGCAACTATAGGGAAGAATGTTTTACAGTCTGATCGTATGAATCTGGGACAGAGAACACACTTGCATGAAGTGGAAATGAAAGCTAGAAAGTAATTACTCCCAGCTGCAGAAGAGGCAGTGGAGGTCCTATCACTTCAGAAGCATGGTAAATATTCTCCATACTTGCAAAAAATCATGTAACTTCTTAATGCTGTGTGTGAAGGCATGCCGATATATAGATGTGCTACTCTTCCAGTGGACGGACACTTGTGTCAAGGTGAAAATGGGTTGTGGACAAAATTCAGGTACTAGAGAGAGGATCCTAGAGAAAGGCTTTCCTTTCAATATACCATTACCTTGGGTGACTATTGAGGAATGCACTTCTCGCTATAACCAATGCCTGGCTAAAGGCATTTAAACTCCCTCCAGCATCTTGATACCTGATGCAGCACAGTATTTTCAATCGCACACTGCATGTGACAAGATAAAATGCAGTGCTGTGCTCCTGAAACTTTCTATTGTATTTTCATGGAAATACCAACCTTTTATGGAACTGGCTGTTTTCCATTGTGACATTAAAAGCAAACCTCACATACATACTTAAGAAAACTATTATTTCATATACATTATTTGAAGAGAGAACTTTTAGGAGAGTCTATCAAAATCTGGTGCTTTAAAATCTACACTAAAATGTGTATAGCCTTGTGAAAAAGGTGATTTCATTTAGTGCTCTCATTTCTGTAAAAACAGTGTCTTTGCCATGTCTTCCTAGACTAAAATGATCATAACAAAGTGACAGCTTGATGGTGAGTACATATAGTTAACTACACATGCCTTGTTTGCTTAGTTTACTAATCAAACCTCCCCAACCATGTATCGTTCCCTACGTGGTTCATGTTCAAATACATTTTGACTGTCAAATATAGTGACAAACTGGGTGAATCTTAAATTACATTACCAACTGCTGTATATTCATTTGTCAGCATTTTGTACAGCTGTGTAACATTTTTCTGTAATACTGTAAACATTCACATTTGAAAGGTGACCCATGCGTTACCTATAAATTTACCAACATCATACTCCTCACCAATATTCTGTTTACCATTTGTTCTGCTCCAGTCTATAAACCATAGGAAGAGAATTTTATTCTTAATTAGTGATGTCAGCAGGCACACAATGAATATATTTCTATTAAAGTAAGTATTCAACTCTTAGTAAGACGAACCAAAACTCAGCCCATGAGGAGACCTTCACAGATATATCTTAGTTGATTCTGTCTTGAATTTTAGTGTATGAGACCCTACAATTATTCCAAGTCAATAAGATCGGAAGGAAGATGATAGAAGCATGTTTCCAGCTTAGAAGCATGGTGTTAAAGTCTGAATTAGAGCCTTGAGATCAACAATATTTTATACCTGTCAGGAGAATTTCAGTCTTTAAAGTATTTAATATAAATTATATATTTATAGCTTTTTTCCCATTTGTTTTTAAGTAAGTTCAGGGTCTAACTGATCACCATGTTTGGGGTTGGGAAGGAATTTTCCCCCAGGTCAGATTGACACTGACTGGGTTGACTGTTTTTTTTTGTTTTTTTTTTTGCAAATGATTTATCCCCTGTAACTGGAAGTCTTTAAACCATAATTTGGGTACCTCAGTAACTCAGTCAAAGGTTAGGGGTCTATTAGAGGTGTAGGAAGGTGAGGAGCTGTGGTCTGCAATATGCAGGAGGTCAGATTAGATGATGATAATGGTCCCTTTTGATCTTAAAGTCTGAGTCTATGAACTACTAAAGAAATTGTGGCCTGGTCTATACTGCAAGGCTAAGTCGACGGGAGATAGGCAGTCTGCATGTTGCAGAATATGTATCTCTCGTTGACATAGTTACTTTGACTTACCACACTGTCTTCACTCAGCTGTGTCAACCAAAAATGCTCTCCTTTTGACACAGCGTTAATTGAAAGGGTGGACTTAGTGCGTCAAAGGAGGAGAACATCTGGGATCGCTTTGAGTGGATCTCCAGTGGCCGCTCAGTCAATTCTGCTGTGTCAATCTCTAGGGATCAACTCAGAGTTTTCAGTGTAAACTTGGCCTGTATCTACAAGTAATGGAATCCACTTCTAACTTGCTGACAATGCACAATTTTAACTGGTCTTTACCTCAGACAGCCTATTTCTCCACCACTGCTAATAAATAAGATATTTTTATAAAGGGCTATTGAATTAGTACCACTTGGCTCATATACTGAGTGACATGATTTGTAAATTCTGTTATATTTTACATTAATTGGTGCTAATTGCCTCAGAGTTGTTAACATTAATGTTTTAATTTGTATGGTGGTGGCTTGAATTGCACATGAAATTCAGTATGTCATTTGCTGTGGTACGCCTGCACTATATAACTGCTGAGGATGGGTAAGACTTTAAAATTTTGGATATTTGTAACAGATAGTATTCCAAAGCTAGGGTGCATCCCAATATTTCTTGAATATGCCAGATGGCTGGAAACAAGTGTCTAATACTTTTTGGTGCTCTTTGCTCCTTATCTCCGTAACTTATCACTAAGTCACTTTGGAACAAGGGAGTACAGCTGAGTGAATAGTAAATACATGGGTGCGTTGGGGGTTAATTGGTTGTAAATATTTACTTTTATTTGTAAATAACAAAGTTTGGCTGTTTGGCTTACTCAGACTCATGGGCTCCCACTATCCTTGAGTATTAGGAGAACTACGAGCTAATCATGAAAATACTTTCAGAATTTGTATCTAACTTACCCCCACAAAGAGCTTTTTAACTGGGAATTCATACTAGAAGTGTGTTAGTTTTTAAAATTGTCTGTCAGCATGGGGTAGAAACAATACCATGTGATGTTTGTTGCACAGCTGTGCAAAACTTTAGCCAAAGCAAGCAGTACACAAACAGTCAATAGACAGAATAGTTGTGTAAACTATTAAGTGAATAATTATGAAATTCTTTCAAAATCTATTTGTGACCTATGCACTAAATAAACAAGGGGCTAAGTCAACAGATAAATGTAAATCATTCAACCAGCTTAACTGGGGAATATAGACATGCAAAATTGAAAATTATGTGGCAGAAGGGATATTTCAATTCTTTTGTCAGTTCAATTTGTTTAATCTGAGTTTTGAATAAGATTATTGGTTAATGTATCCATATATGTTCTTTCATCCCAAAAATGTCTTCTTTGATCAGTCTCTAAAATGTCAGGGTCCACCCTATCATTTGATAGTCTGACTAATGTTATCATTAAAGTGTGAGATTATATAATGTCTGAATACACGGTCACAGAGTTTTCACTTAACCTATATTATATGGTAGGTTTTTAAAGTCAATGAGCTTAAAGTACATTCTTAAGTGCTTTGCTGTATCAGATAATTAAAAAGCAATGATAAAAGAATATAGGCATGATAAAGAATTTTTGGATGAGCATTGATGAGTGCATAGGGGTTATGTTGGGTAGTCTCTTCCTCCTCTGTTTTTTCCTAACAATTTGGAGACTAGCCACTTCACTATTTAGTCTTGACTTTTTTGAGAGGGAGATCTCTAGTTAGTGTTTGATACAAGTGAAATATAATGGAGTTTAAAGGATGCATTTTAATATTTTATTTTTGCTACCTTTCACCAGTAACTCCTAAAATAAGCCATTAAGTTTAACTTAGACATGATCTAAAATAACGTAAATTTACAGCCAAGAAATTCTTGCAAAAGAGTAAATCAAAGTTCTTAAGCCTAAGGAAAATCAATAAGTATCATGAAACACTGATTTTTAAAATTTTAATGTGAACCCTATATGGATGTTGTATTAGCAAGATTCAACTTTTCCTAATCCTTTTGGCCCTGAAATTGTGAGTTACAAACACCCTAACAACATGCAAATAAAGATTTGAAAAATCTATTTTGATCTTTTTTTTATCTTAAAATCTTTGCATACAGGTTCCTATATCATGCCACAGAACAGTTGGTACCATCAAGGAGGTGTTTCTATAGTTTCTATAACTTTGTAGTAGTATTAAAAGATGCTTCTTGAAACTGTGGTGCTGAGCAGAGGTGACTTTTGGGGTAGGCAAAGCAGGCGCATGCCTAGGGCCCCAAGCTGTAAGGGGCCCCCTTGCCTGCCCCAAAAGCCGAGTCTGCCTCAGTTGGCAGCAGGCGGAGGAGCTGGTCCCTGTGTCTGGGGTTGGTGGGGTAGGGGGCAGGGCCGGGAATGGTGGCGGGGAGCTGGGGCTGGCAACAGGGGGCCCTCATGGACCTATAGAGGGCCCCGTGGGCCTATAGGGGCCCCGCAATGTGCCTCCGCCTAGGGTCCCCAATAGCCAAAGGCCACCTCTGGTGCTGAGCACCGACATCTGACATAGTTGGTGAAGTTGGCAGTGCTTAGCAGCTTTGAAAGTCAGGCCCCGCTTAATTTTGAAACCAGTTGTTTCTTGTGCATTTATGTGTAGATGGCTTAAATAGGCTTATTCCTCTCATTGTCTTCTCTTGTCGCAATTGTAAAAAACATCAGACTAAACTTCAAAGTTATAGGAAAGTAAGTTTGCCAGTGTTTGGCACATGCTTGCACAAAAAAATGTGTGGTAGGCTTGCTGTCTCCACTGTGAAACTGCAGAGCTGGAATTATTATGCAAATTTGACACCATCAGACTACGTTTGAATAGGGACCTGGGATAACTAACTCATTACCAAGGTAATTCACATTCTCACCTTCTTATCTATTGTTCCACACTGTTTGAATCAAACAACTTGCTTGGTTTGCTGAAAAAGTCTGAACTGACCTTGTGACTTACCCTTCTCTGAATGTATATATTCACCTACATACTGCAGTCTCCATTTCATGCATCTGATGAAGTGGGATTATACTCACACAAGCTCATGTAAAAACATATATTTGTTAGTCTTTAAAAGCGCCCCAGGACTCCTTGTTTATAGCATGATAATGATTTTCATGAATTAGCACATTGGCAATTGTCTGTTCTGTTATAGATATAGGATCTATAGAGCCAAACGAAATAATTAGTCACAAGATTGTGTTTACTATCTTCCAAGTACATAATTAAGCAAATATCTTGCTTTTTTCTATAGAGCATAAAATACTAGATTTAAGTTTCAGCAGAACAGGTTCGATGGCAATCGAATCATTTCTACTCACAATAAAGCTATAAGGCCAGCCTTCCCTTTTGAGGAGGGGAGACTTCCGAATATAAATTTGATATCTTTACTTGTGGGTTGAAGCCCTGCAACAGACTGAAAAAAGGACAAGATACTGAATAAGGGGAGCAAAACAAACAAGGAGTCCTGTGGCACTTTTAAAGACTAACAAATGTATTTATTGCATGAGCTTTCATGGGAGAAAATTCCACTTTGTCAGATGCTTTGAAGATGGGAAATTTATAGAATGGGAGGAAATTAAATGGAGGGATATGTATGACACAGGATCAGGTCAGGCTGTAACAGCAAATCAGAATATGTGTTGGGATTCAAATGCTGGAGAACAGCATATAGAAGAAGGTGAGGTCAAATCACCTGTTGTAATGAGAGAAAAATCCATAGTCCCTGTTTAACCCTGAGGCAACGGAGTCAAATTTACATATAAATTCCAATTCTGCAGTTTCTCTTTGAAGATGCAATTTGTTATTCATTTGTTTGAGCACAGCTATTAACAAGTCATCAATGGAGTGAGCAGGAAGATTGAAGTGTTCCCCTATTGGTTTTCGAATGCTGTGATGTCTGACTTGGGGGTTGTAGGTGATGACCAGTGACATTCTGTTGTTTTCTTTCTTGGGCTTCTATAGCAGTTGACTTCTGGGTACCAGTCTGCTCTGACTGGCCTTTGAAGTAGGAATGTTACAAAGACGGGTGGGGGTGGAGTGGAGAGTAGTAGCGTGCTAGGGTATGCCTTTCATGGAGGCAAAAGCAAAAAGATATGGTTGAGCTAAACTGCTTTTTCTGGCCAGCTTGCAAGGATGCAACTTTGCAAGATTGTAGTCTGGCTTTGGTGTGCTCATAACATGTACAATCTCTCAGGGAGTAATGTATCTTTACACCATCCCTCCATCTTCAAAAAAAGGAAAGAAAGAAGATCTGGACGAGTCAGCCTCACCTTAGTCCCCAGAAAAATCATTGAGTAGGTCCTCAAGGAATCCATCTTGAGGCACTTTGAAGAGAGCAAGGTTATCAGGAGCAGTGAGCATGGATTCACCAAAGGTAAGTCATGCCTGACCAACCTGATTGCATTCTATAATGAGTTGACTGGTTCTGTGGATGTGAGGAAAGCAGTGGACATGATATATCTTGACTTTAGCAAAGCTTTTGATATGGTCTCCCACAATATTCTTGCAAGCAAGTTAAGGAAGGTATGGGTTGGACGAATGGACTACAAGGTGGATAGAAATCTAACTAGATCATTGGGTTCAGTGGATAGTGATCAACGGCTCAACGTCTATTTGACAGCCGGTAACAAGTGGTGTTTCCCCACGAGTTGGTCTTGGCATCGGTTTTGTTCAAAATCTTCAATAATGATCTCAATGATGGAGTGGATTGCATCCTCAGCAAGTTTGTGGATGTCACTAGCTGGGTTGAATTGTAGATACACTTGAGAGTAGGGTATGGTGTGACCTAGACAAATTGGAGGATTGGGCCAAAAGAAATCTGATGAGGTTCAACAAGGACAAGTGCAGTGTCCTGTACTTAGGTCAGAAGAATCCCCTGCCCTGCTGCAGCCAGGGCAACATTTTTGCAGAAAAGGACCTGGAGGTTACAGTGGACAAGAAGCTGGATATGAATCAATAGTGTGGCCTTCTTGCCAAGAAGGCTAATGGCTTATTAGGCTGCATTAGTAGGTGCCTTGCTAACAAGTAAGGAAAAGTGATTATTCTCTGTTGATGAGGTCACATTAGAAATTTGTATCCAGTTTTTGGGTCCCCACTATAAGAGGGATGTGGACAAATTGGAGAGAGTCCAGCAGAGGGCAAGAGAAATAATTAGGGTTGAAGCACATGACTCTAAGAGAAGTGACTGAGGGAACTAGAAGAGAAGAGTGAAGAGGAATTTGATGGCAGCCTTCAACTACCTGAAGGAGAGATTCCAGGGAGGATGGAGCTAAACAGTTCTCAGTAGTGGCAGATGATAGAACAGGGAGCAAATATCTCAAGTTACAGTGGGGAGGTCTAGTTTAGATATTAGTAAAAGCTTTTTCACTAGGAGGGTGGTGAAGTACTGAAATGGGTTACCTAGGGAGGTGGTGGAATCTCCACCTGTAGAGGTTTGTAAAGTCTGGCTTGACAAAGCCTTGGCTGGGATGATTTAGTTAGTGCTGGTCCTGCTTTGAGCAGGGAGTTGGACTAAATGAACCTCTGAAGTCCATTCTAGCCCTAATATACTATGATTGGAAGGGATGTTTTATCTCCATTTTATCTATGAAGAATTGAGAAAATGCATTTTCCTTTGGGCTGTAGTTAACTGGCTGAAGAATAAATAGGAGGAAAAGATGGCAGTCATGTTACCAGAGCATAGTTATACAAATATATAGGATGCAACTGTATTTTAAGCTGCGTAAGAAGTTCAAATATAGTCTTATGGGAAATAACTAAATCCTCAATTTTGCTGCTATTTAAGATTGTGGGAAAAGGAACTATTAACTTAATGTGGGAGCATGAGTGAGCTCTTCTCATACACATGCTTGTGTGTGTTAAAAGATCACCTAATAGATCCAGACATGTTTGATCATCATGCCAGACTGCCCTGAAGGTAGGAGTGGTACTGTTTTGTTTTAAAGATATGGAGCCAGACTATAGCAGGAGCTCTTTTTGGCTATGTCTACGCTTGCAAAAGTTAGTTCGAATTAGTTAATTCAAACTAGCATGGCCCCAGTGGAATTAGTCAGTTGCATTAAGCTCAATGTGCCGGTTAGTTTGAACTAATATGGCCACATTGACTTAATTCAAACTAACTAATTCGAATTAAGGGTTAGTTCAAAAGGTATAATTGAATTTATTAGTTTGAATTAAGGAAGCCCTTAATTAGAACTAATGAAAGCCTAGTGTGGCCAAGGCTTAAGTTAGTTCAAATTAAGTTTCCTTAATTCAAACTAACTTGCAAGTGTAGACATAACCTTTGAGTCTGAGGAGGTTGGCAATATTAATAGCATGGCACACTGGTCATCAAAAAGAATTCCCCTAATCCTGCTGCTATCTGATATCAACAGAGTGTATCTTTCCCAGTGTGGTTCTATCTTTGAACATGGAAATGTACATAATGTATGTTTTGGGCTGATTTTGCAGTAGGAATTGTTTTTATTCTGCATGGGGGAGTGTTGTCTGATTAGTATAGAAAAGTGTCTGCTAGTAACCACCACTGATGCGTTCTATTTCTGATTTATTAATCATACACAAACATAAGCACTCAAACTGCCATACCTCACCCCACGCTCAATCTCAGGGCAGTTTTAGCCCAAGGCAGGCTAAGGAACAGACAGGTAGAGCTGGTGTCTAGGAGTTGTTCTATCTCCTTGACCAAAAGCCAGGCTATTTTCTTTGGTGCTCGATGATGTATAGCAATGAACCCCTTTTCGGTTTTTTCTTATCCATGGCTTGTCATATATACAATCCCCCTCTCCTGTGTATCAACTTGTAGTGATCTGCAGAATCTTTCTGATAGTCAGCCAGTTCTGGCCAAAACTTTCATTTTTCCAAGTAATACTCCATGGCGCAGGTCTTTGAGTTGACGGATTTCTCTTTAAGAGGTAAATTTCACTCAACTAAGGGGTTTATTATAGTTCCCTTTTAAACTGCCTTAGTATGTATATAACAGTTCTTAAGTAAGTTTTCTGTCTGAAAAAGTTAATTGGCTCGATTCTAATCTCAAGCATGCATATGCTTGATTTACATGTGTGTAAGTGAGAGTAGAATCTTGAAGCTCATCCTTTGGATTTGAGCTAAAGTATGCATTGTTATTGATTATAACTGTGGAGAGGTGGGAGGAGAAGGGGCGTTGTTGGAATTCTCCCCTGCTCCTCAAGCAGTGTTTAGCTTGTCACTGGCACCCTATCTTCCTACGATACTTCTTTGTGGACACACTTCTATGAAATGTATGGATTAGCTGAGCTGTTATAGTTTATCAACCTAAGGCATAAATGCCTCAGCCCTCTGTACATTTTTGCTATAAAATGCTGACAGAATAGTTAAATTACTCAAATATTGCTTGTGTGTGGCTAACATTTAGCTTTTTCCAAAATCAAGGCTGGAAATACACCAGTACT
Organism: Pelusios castaneus; assembly: GCA_007922175.1. Lineage (NCBI taxonomy): Eukaryota > Metazoa > Chordata > Testudines > Pelomedusidae > Pelusios > Pelusios castaneus. The sequence goes on from ML685808.1 coordinate 7,899,636, forward strand.
TAAGGAGGCTCCCTTTCTCAGAACTGCTTTGTGCCAGCAGCTAAGAAAAACAAATAGCCTTTCCAGCAAAAAACTGGTGCGTGGTCAAAATAACTTGTAGAGAGGAGTATGGGAAAATGAAATTAGTCTCCTTCCTTCAGAGGAGATGCAAACTAATGTCCTGACCTTTTAAGCCTTTAAGCCTCCCATGGCCCTTCTATTAGAAAGAAATGGTGGTATTCCTAATATCCTTGACAAACTTCAACTATTTTGTGCCTACTTAAAATGTCCACTGTAGTCTCCATTTGAAATAATTATTGTTGCCATGTAGTACATGGCTACACAGCTGTCAAGTTCTATCCCGTTTATTATTTCATGGGGAGGTAAAGATTTATGTAGCCAATGCTTGTAAAGTGCTTTGGGATCCTTGGATGAAGGGTGCTGTCAAAGTGTTGCATTCTGAAATATTCATGTCTACCCCTACAGGATCAGTTTCAAGAACTGTATCTCATCTACAAATTTGAGTAGCTATTTCTGTGTGGAATTATAATATATGACTGTCTTATGTGAATAAAATGTCAGTATCCTAAACAGTGCTTATTTTTTTTGTTTTAAAAAGAAAAATGCCGATTCTCATATCTTGACAGTAAATTTGAAAAATACCTCTCCCACCCCTCTTCTTCCAGCACCAGCCCTCTTCTTCCAGTGGCATGCTCCTTTTCCCTTGTGACCTCACCTTCCCCCTGCAGCTGACCAGCGGGGCCGGCAAAAAAGGTGCTGGTATTCCATACCCCTGCGTACCGTCACAAAAAAAGCACAGATCCTAAATAACTACCAAGCATAGCAAAGGCAGCTTTAACTATAAAACCATCCTATATTACAAATGAGTAGTAAATTAACAGTTTTTGCATAATTTGACACAGACCTTACACACTCCAGCCACCAGTTCTACAAAGTTATGTTACGGTAACTCGGAAAACATCATGTGCCCATAGCTGACTGGGAATTGGGGTAGGAGGATTTAGGAAGAAACAAATCCATTTGTCAATAGGACTGTAGTTAAATTATTCCTTTCTTCTGGGGAGCCAAAGAAATACCGTCAGCAAATGGTATTGAATGCCTGGGCATGCGGTCAAATCTCTTAATCCAAAGTACCTTATATAAAATGAAACTGAATCAGCCTGACTACATTTTTCATTTTCACTCTTATCATGCTCACTCACAGCGACAGTTGCTGCGTTTGGGGCCTGATACACCCTCTCTCTCACAGGGAAAACTGCCACTGATTTTAGGTCATCAGTAAAAATGAGAGTTCTGTGGCACCTTAAAGATATAACAGATTTGTTCAGGTATTACCTTTTGGGGGTTCTAACCCACTTTGTCAGATGCATGATTAGATCCCATGAAAATTTATGCCTGAAGAAATTTGTTAATCTTTGACTCATTTTTTTTTTTTGCTGTACACAGACTAACAGGGCTACCCCAGTGGAACTTAGGTCCTCAGTGAAATTTGTGTTTGCATTCTTGAACAAATCCTCTCTAACATGGAGGAAGGGCTCGGGGTGTCAGTTCAGCATATAATTTGACTTGTTCTACAGCTGGATTTGGGATTAGCAAATTGGCAGCACATACTTTTGCATTTCCATGTGTTCCTTTGGATTTGTTGATTTGTAAATCGCTGTAAAGCTCATTTCTGTAGTGCACAGGAAACTTGTCTCCCTTTGTAGCTCCACCATCTTCTCCCCTCTGAGTGGAGAAACAGTAGTAGTTGCAATTAATTATGGTACTTTTGTAACAATGGAAAAAGGGCTATAATTTCCATAATGAGTCTTGATTTGGTCCAAGCTTTGAAAGTCTATCATTAGTATCTTTGGCTATGTCTACACTTGCTAAAATTAGTTCAAATTAATTAGTTGCTATTACGAATTTTAGTTAGTTCGAATTAGCGATCCCCATTCATTTCGAACTAAGAAATTAGTTCAAATTAACATGGCCACATTGGCTAATTCGAACTAGTTAGTTTGAATTAAAGCCTTACTTCTAAAGCCCTATTCAAATTTATTAGTTCGAATTAAGGAAGCCCTTAATTTGAACTAACTAAAGCCTAGTGTAGCCATAGCTTTAGTTAGTTCGAATTAAGCCTCCTTAATTTGAACTAATTTGCCAGTGTAGACATAGCTTTCGATTCTTTCCATCTATCTGTATAAAAGCAGTGCATAATTAGTAATAAAATCTCCATTAAACATAACTGCATGAAAATAACATTTTTTTAATCTGAAACACACTTCTTTAATGTGTCAGAAAGATATTTCTCCAGTTTGACTGTACAGGTTAGGATAACTCTCAACGATAACTTTGATTTTGCAACTGCAGCTCTAGACTAATCCCAGCTCATATTAACCATGAGTCTATTTTTTAAAAGAGGTGCTATAATAGGTTGCATTAATCCCTATTAATAAAAAGCCCATAACAGAATTCTGAACAGGCACATTAGTTATTCCATGGCAAGCTATTACATATTCAGTTTAAGAGACTGATTTTATTCTTGGGATTTTATTTTATTTTTTAGATTAAAAGCAAATTGACCTTTGTCATGGGGAGTGGAAAATGAGAGTTCTGTAGCTTTGATCACTAAACTCTTCTCTGTTTTAGATAGTATACCTCATTTCCCTGAGAATAGTGTGCATTTCATTTTTGCTCTTCGTTTTCTGCTTCAGGGCTCAGATTCCCACAGACACCTTAAAGCTGAATTCTGGCTTTGATCTCCACGCTAAATTTCTTTTGTTCTTAGTGAGAGAATCCGGCTGAGGGCAGTATATCATCCTTATATTTTCAGAAAAAGCAGTTGAGAAGTTCCACTTTCAATCATTTAGCCTTGCCCGACTGTGCGTGAATTCCTGGCCCCATGGAATTCAATTGGATCTTTCCAATTGATTTAAATGGTTCTTCTTTGTTGTGTAGACATAACCCATAGCTGGCCCTGGGCTGCAGAGCTGTTTCTTTGCAGTGTAGACTTCTAGGCTCAGCAAGGAGCCTGGGCTCTTGGACCCTGCAAGGTGGGAGGATGTTGCAGGAGGAGGCGCAGCAAATAAAAACACAAGACGTTATTTTTATTTTTGTTGTTTTTTACTACAAGGACCTAGCACACACTTCATTATTACAGTGTGGCCAAAACAAAACTCATCTAAATAAAAATGATGCATAATCTTAGGAAGATGTTTTGGACAACCTCTTCTTGCTTATCCATGCAGTGCTGGTGTCTTTGAAGGTGAACTGATTTCTCGTGCGCTTAATTTTAAGTGCCAAAAAGTCATACAATGAAGACTACAAATGTTTGGTTTTTCTTTGTTCCTACATCATTTTAGACCCAGACTGTGAACCACTGAAGTTACTGGGCATTTGACCATTACCATTAATGAGAGTAGGGTTGGGTTTTTAGTGGACATCTTGATAGGACTGGGTGTTTTTTTTTGAAATTTTTATAGTAATGAGACTCTTACTATATGTGCCTAGTGTTTGTTTTTTGTTTGTTTGTTTATTTACAGTTACCTGAGGATAATTTTATTTAAAGAATAGTTTAAAAAATACAGGGGTGAAGAGAAGGGAAGCAAACAAATTTTTATTCAAAGACTTGATCCTTGAAAGTCTCAGTCCAGCAAAGCATTTAACTGTCTACACAGTTCTGGCTGCTACAGTGTGAATTGCATCGTGTGCTAATGTGCCGTGTTGTATCTCTCCCTATGATTGTTGCAGGGGCATCTTGAAAATAAGGTACCTACTCTGTTAACTAAACAATACTATGTTAATGTGTACTGGGTTTGTGCACATGGTGTCTACATGGGAAAGCTGCAACATGGCATGCTAATGTTACCTACATTTCACATACTCTAAAAGACTGAACTGCAGGGCTGTGCAGACATAGCCTTTACTACATGCTTGATATTAAGCACATGAGCAGTCCCACTGAAGTTTTTGAAGCTGTTGAAATCAATGAGACTGCTTAGATCATTAAAGTTAAGCACAAGTTTAAGTGCTTTGCTGGATACTGAGCAGAGTGTTCAGAATCTTGTTGGATCCAGCCTTTAATGCTGATAGTCAATTTAAGAATAGGAGGTTATTAGGACTCCGCTGACTGGGAGATGAGAAACACTTTTTCATATAGGGAGGAATCTTGCAGGTCGAGTAACACCACCACTGTCTCCTTTTAACTGAACCAAAATTTTCCCTGAGTTTTTTTTTTAGTTAGCAGGGAAACCTTAGACGGTGTTTCCTCCATACTTATTAAAAACCCATTTCTTCCACTGTGAGCTCCATGGTGCTTTTCACAGACTTATCATTTCTCTTTCTGGACAAAATAAATGAATTTTTAAAAAGTAAATACAAAAATAACAGATGCTTTTAGTCTTTCTATTTCTTTTCTGGTCCTATTCAGTGAATAGTATTTTAGTTCTCAATGTTTTTTAAAGCAGAGGCAGAGGGGCGGTCAAACTTTTAACTCTCTCTCTCTAGCCAACATCTCAAAGAAGATGTAATTACCAGTCCTATCATTCATTAAGCTGTTAGAATCTATAATCTTAAAATACTGTTTCTGTGATTTTAATTAAGCCACTGCTCATCCTCAGTCTCTGCTTCACTATTATTTTTTCTGTACCTTTAATCACAATAGCTACTAGGCATGTGAACTATAAAATAAATACAAATAAGTAACTTAGGCTGTCTCCAGATGGAGGAACATTGAAAACTAAAAATGACCCTGTCCTAGGTAAGATTAAACCATGGCACACTTGAAACATGTTTCATTTATATGTTTATTTAATTCTGGTTTTAAATAATGAAGATTAAACACAGCCACAAATATATATCCTTAAATACAATAAATAGGTCTTACCTAGGGCATCAGACCTCACCAAGCTCTGAAGACCATCAAAAACCAGCCAATTCCAAAGGGAGAGAAATGATGATGTAGCATGACTATTCTGTCTGTCTTGCCTGGGCCAGGATTTGGTGAAAACACTTGTGTGGTGACAATAAATTTGGAATCTGAGCTCCACTCCAGCAGCTTGAAAGAAGAGATGTTCTTCCATTCATCACAATTGAATAATGTTTTCCGTACCATGAATGAATATTATAGAGGCCTTCATCAGTGAATACCTTGCTGCCAGCATAAGGAAGTCCAACAGGAAGACATAGTTCTCTATCCAGTCCCCTGGTTGTCTAAAAGGCTATGTCTGCACTTGTTAATTTAAGTCGACTTAGTTAAGTCAACTTAGTGTGTCTACACTTCAAATTAAAGTCAACTTAAAGGGGAACTTAGAAAGTCGACCTAGAGCGTCCACACTGGATGCCTAGGTTGACTTCTAGGGGCTTAGGGGGACCTAGGGGAGGACCATGGGGGCAGGGGGCACCCCTTGCCCAATGCCAGGGGACTCAGCCTTGCCCCATTGTACCTAGGTACAATGGGGCAAAGGGGGACAGGGACCCTGGTAGGGCATAGGGGCAGGGTGGGCAGGGCTCTGCCCTGCCCTGTGGGGGACATGCCAGGCTCCCTCTGTGCCCTCCCCCAGCAGGGAGGGCATTGGTGTAGCCCTGGGGTAGCCCGAAATCGACTTAGGGCTACCCCACGTCTACACTGGCTTAAGTCGACTCTAGGGAGTCGACTTAAGCCTTAGGTCTAATAGAAAGGTGGTGTTATAAAGTCGACTTAATTTTAATTAAGTTGACTATATTTTCCTTAAGTCGACTTAAGGAAACTGTAGTGTACATGCAGGGTAAATTAAGTCGACTTAAACAAGCTTAAGTTGACTTAATTTACCAGTGTAGATGCAGCCAAAGTTATCAGTACTGTGAACTGTGCACAGAAATAACCAAGAAGTCAGTGCAGAGAGATGACAACATTTTTTGTTTACATACTAAGTGTAGTTCAACCCATTCAGGGGGCAGTAGCTATGTTTTACATTGCCTAAAACTTCTATGCTTCAAGATGAGTATATTGCAATCTAGCAATATGAGCTTCAAGGCAAATAATGCAGGCTTTCCTTTGCATAAAGGAAGTAGCACATATCTTTCCCCTGAACTGAGGAAGACAAACTTTTTTCATTAACAGGAGAAAACTATATAATGTGCATAATACCACAAACACATAATGCTGGATCAAGCATTCTGACGAAGGAGAAATGAATGATGCATAATGACTAGCTCATTATAGAGCCACCTGTTTCTGCATTGCTTGATCCCCAATAAGGAACTGCAAGATAAATGCACCTCTCCTAAGACCACCTGTCTGTAGAGATCTTTATTTTCTAATCACAGAGTAAATGTTAATATCAGATTCCTCTGTAATTGAAACATCTGGTAGCTGTTCCTCAATATGGATTATTGCTCAGTAGCAAACATTTCAAAAATTCTTAAATGGGATGACAGTTATGTGTTTTGATTTTTTTTAACTGGTCAGACTACTTGAAGCAATTACTGAAACTAATCAATATTCCTCTATGGGGATAACTGTATGGCTAAAATGCTGAGGAGTAATCCTACACTTAACATATCTGCCCCATTAACAATTCAATCTTGATTTTTTTTTGAGGGGGAGCAAAGAAATAAATTTACAATTATATTGAACTGATATTATATTTCATTCCAATTGTATTTCTATTTTAATTTGTTATTTGAACAAATAAGGTGTTTTTATTGCATTGCATGGCATATTGTACCTTGATACAATTTCAGCACTTACTGATCATTTGATTAGGGTGAAACACATGACAAAGATGAATGTTAGAGGAAGTAACTGCTTCATTCTCAGTGGCTTAGCTAAGTAGACATCGAAGTTTCAAATACAATAAATAGTGCATTCTAAATAACTAAAAAAAATATTACTCAAAGGAACAATCTCAGAGAAATATTGCTGGTCCTCAAGCTGCAGTTGTGCTGAAAGTGGGGCCTGTACAGTGGTCTCCTGCTTCCCATGGGCTAGTGGTGTATAACAGTTTGCCCCATCACTGCCATGGGATGCTAATCCACATAGTTCACGTTCTCCCCTGCTGACTGCCCACTCCGTCCACACTATCATTCTCAGAGGAAAGCAGAGCTGGGCTCTTACTGGTTCCACAGTACATCTATTGTGCCCACCACAGGTGTAAATAAAAACTGCATACCTCAGGGCAAAAAAATCTGCTGCTGTCATGAATCTTCAAACTACTCCTCTGTGCTTTCCATAGCATTCAGTCTGGCCCTGAGAAGATATTAATAATGGCTGCTACTAATTCCGTATAGCAAGGGAAAGAGCAGTGGGAAGAGTATTATAAGTGTGGCCTACATTCCTTGTTCCTAGACACAAACATTTACATTTAACCATATTAAAGCTTGTATTGTTGGTTTGCACTAAGTTAACAAAGAGATCCATATCACCTTTTCGTTTATAAAATGCCTCATTCAGCTAATATTAACTGGCTGGTACTCACTTTAAAAACAAGAATTTCAGAAAAAAATGGAACTTGTACATTTATTCACTCTGTTAAATCAAGATATGGAAAATTAAACAATGTGTATTACTACAGCTGGATAGGTGGATGTCTGTGTTGAGACACAGGCCAAGAGACCAAGGGCCTTAAACTAGCTGACACGCACCATGGACCTCTTTACATAGCTTAATAATTCCAAAGACTAAGTATGTTTAAATATTGCAACAGAAAGGTTGGAGCATTAATAGTATTGGAAAATATATGTGTATTATAATTGCAGACAGTTTCTAAAGAGAGAGAATGGGTTAGTTTTTATATCATAAAGACGAAGGGAAAAAATGGAAGCAAGTATCAGGGAAGAGTGAAGAATGAATAAATATACCAATGATATGAAGTATGAAACCATCTAATTTGTGTTACCTTACATTGCTTTGAAATGATTTTATTTAGTATCTGATTTAATTCTTTAATGCTGGGCTGTGAATTTTAATTCTAAAGGCAGCTTCATTTCCCTCTCACCCCATATTCATAATATTTACATTTTCCCCTAACTGGGCATTCAGGTCCTGATCCCGCGAACAGTTATGTCTAGGTGTAAAAGATTAACATAGGCATATGAGTGGTTTCATACTTAAAGTAAAGCACCTGCAAAACTGCCTTCAGAATTGAAGCATTAGAAAATTCTCTAAGTTTAAAGGGATGAGCTTGGAGACACTAATCAGAAATAGCAGGTATTGTGTAACCAAGGAGATAGCTTATTGTGTTTCCAATAAATCCTAGTTATTCTTAACAGGAAAGCATCTCAAAATGTATCTTTTATAGTAGGCTATTTAGTGAGAATATAGCCATCTCTCAGGTGAAGGCTGCACATTTTAATTATTAATTATTTTATTAAAGGTTGTCAGAGCATACTACTAACTGAAAAAGAGTTTTTCCATTGTAGTTGGTACCCATTTTAGCCTATGTGAGGAGTCTATATTGTGTTAAGCTAGACTGAAATTCTGTATCAAGGGCCCTGGACTCTGTGGCAATCGGGATGGAGTGCAGCAGGATGGAGATTCAAAGGCAGCTTGCTTTACATTTTTAAACATTGACATTTCTGATGAGCTGAATAAGAAATAAACAGTGGCGTCAGTACAGGAGCCCTTCTGGTGATGGCTTTTTTTCCCCCTGAAAATATAATTCTGCTTTTTGGGTCTTCACCAGGTTTTTTTAAATACTTGAAATTTTAACGTAGGCAGTGCAGAATTTGTGATTGTGGGATAACCTGTTAGGCAGATGATGATTCAGCTGTTTGCATCCTGAAAGGCATTGCTGCATGAATTTCCTTGTGGTTAATATTTGAAAGGTTGTTTTGTTTTGTTTTGTTTTGTTTTGTTTTTGCTGTTGTTTTTTTAAGCTTATCAAGTAAGCAAATTCCATCTGGATGTCACTGAGATGCAAGGTATTTGGAAGAAAATGCTGGTGGGTTTTTGGCTGTTTTTCAAGTTGCTTTTTCAGAGCAAAAGGACTGACCCAATTTTCTTAAAACTTGGCTTTTTAAAATAGATCTCATTGTTTTGTAGATCTCACTGCTAAGTTCATTGAAAAATTTTTTGGATTCTTAAATTTGCCTCTGTCAGCATAACGGTTCGCAGATTCAGCAAACTGAATTAGTTGACAGATCTGAGCCACTCCATCAGCTAATTTGCAAACATGTAGTTAGGCTGTGACTAACAGGAGAATGAATGCCTGTTGAATCTAATTTTAGAAGTAGAAAGTGTTGAGTTTTGGTGCATTAGAGGTTGAGAGCTTTTGGCAACTATGGTTGTGTAAAGTGTATAAAAGGATGGTTTTTAAAGTTTCCTTAGCCGAAGTTAGTAAACATATTTCTAACAGTAATTGTCCTTTTCCTAATTACATTGTCAAAGTTGGAATTCCATCATTAAGATGTAAAATTTTACATGTAAAATGTGTATGTATATAGATACTTTATATAATATATAGCCATAAAGTAAAATATAAAATACACTATTAAAACTGTGATTATAATGTATATAAAGATCGCACCCTGATACACAATTTTATGAAGTGCACTTTCTAACTATTTAATTACATTTACCTTCACTAATATACAAAATCCTTATTTTACTTTTTTCATTAGTCGATAGATACATTCAGCTTTCTGAATTTTATATAAGTTATTCAGCTAACCATGAGCCGCACAGTTCAGATCTAGGTCTAACTTCATGGGTCTTGAGACCTGGTGTTGAGTTTGACCTTGTCTCTATTCACAAGATATGTATTGCTTCCTCTTAAAAATTCCACTTAACCAATATAAAATGGAAGCTGTGACTAGATCTGCAAAGATAAATTACTTCACTTTAACAAATGTTATCACATGTTCTTAGTAAACAGCTTAAGGAAGATTTTTTTTAAAAAAATGTTATTTACCAAGCGATATACTGAAATATGCAACACTGATAAAAGGAAACATTTAAATAAAATATAGGACTTTATTATTATAAGATGAACATTTTGCATAAAGTGTCCCTGTGATAATGAACTGGCTTCAGAGAGCTGATGTCTCAAGTTTAAAACATGGTAACATACTGCCCTCTGCAGGCACTACAAAACTCATTTTTCCCAGCTCTTTTTGGAATCCCCCGCAGCACTCTATTCCGTGTGAGGGAAGCTGTTGTTTGTACTTCATGACTGTGGTAAATATTATGCATCATCTGTTGTTTCTGAGAAGAAAACTTCTGTAAGTGAATTTGTAGAGGTAGCAATGTACTTAAATTTCAAATCCTATCAATTTACATAACTGATCATTTAGTTAAGCAGAAGCAATAAAGAATCATCTGATTCATTTGATGAATTTCTTTTGCCTATCAAATAAAATAAGATTTAATGTAAATTCTTGATTTTTTTTTTGGGGGGGGGGGGGGGTATATATCTGTTAGAGATAATGAGGAAGAATGTAAACGATCTATGTTTGAGCTGGACCTTATTCTGAAAAAGACACTCATCTTTTTGCTTTACAGAGAAGTTACCCATTATCATCTGTGTCCTAACTATCTTTTTCATTGTGAAAGAGCACAGTATCTTCAGTGGTACTGCCAGAGAATTAAGCAATTTTGTTGTCTTTATTGTAGTTTCTTCTGGTATAGACAACTTGATTTCATTCCTAGCATTAACAGTGAGATCTTTTCAGAGGATTAATAACTTGAATTACAGAATATTTTAGCAGAAATGTGCTATGAATTTTGTTTGATTCTGTTGTAGGCAATATATAAGATGCTGGAAAGTGAGCTTAGGGTATGTAAACTGAGGCAGTGGAATAAATGCATTGCTAATTTCTATATGTTATGATTCATTTGGGAAACTATTTTTTTGCTGTTCTCATCTCAATAAAAACTTGTAATGGCTGACTAAAGGGGTGTTGGAAATAAGTATATGAGTTCTTGTACTTGATTTTACTTTATTCCCCTTGAGGAACTTTAATTGTCAGGACTAGGTTTTTGGTAAGAAAAAGCTTGGTATCAGAATTCTCCATGTCTCTGCTTTGTGGAAGAAGGTTTCTTTAACTAACATCTTTCCTTTACCTGCAAAAACTGTCAGACACTCATAAGAGATGCAAAATCTGATTTATATTTTTCTTTATTAATGTTTTATGAATTTGCACCATTATCTTAACAATATACCTGATTAATCTGATGAGAGCATTCTTTGTAGAAAATCATCAAACAGCTTGAACAGTTCCTCTTCAGATCTAACACAATTTTATCCTGAAATACTCACTACAAACTATCTATTGTGAGTCATGATCTACTCTGTGTCTTTTTTGTAAACATACTTTCCTATATTCTGTGACACTGGTACACTGAATCAGGCATGATAAATATACATTGTCGTACACTAACACTGAAAAAGTCACTGAAGTATTAGTTACTGTTCTGATAGCCATAAAACAGAATCAGTTAAGACTACGTTTTATGTTGCATACTATACATGCTGACAAGTACAAATTATCATATGTCACTTTCAAAGGGCTTGATTCATTAACCCATGGAAATCCATAGCAAGCCTCCCTATTTATGTAATGATTGCAATTTAGCTTTGTACATACTTTCCCTGTGACTGGCACTGAAATGATAGGTGATATAGCACCATGCTGAGACCATCTCTCCCTGGATCCTCAGCTTTTCAACTTCTGGTGCTGAAAAATTGGACCAACTTAATAGTAAATCAAACATTGCTTTTCAGATAACCAAAATCTTGAGGGAAAAGCTTTGGGACTTTGCTTTGTTTGAGCAGCCAAAAATGGTGGTAGGGGCAAAACAAAACATACTTACAATGATAAATCTGCTCTTTTTGGAAATCAGTGAACAAAAGCTTTGTATATTTGGCACTATGTTAATTAATCATAACTATGTACTGAATTATCCCATGCTTGCATGTGTTTTCATGAGAAATGATAACCGTTCTGCACTTGTGAGACTGCTTGGGATGAGACATGTCACGGGGGAAGAAATTAATTTAAATTTGAAAAGACTCTGTAGAATTTTAGTTACCAGGCCCCTAATATGGAGGATGATAACCTTTGAAAATGATAAATTAAGTTGATAACTATTAAGTGATTCAAAATAACTCCTTTGAATGTCCTAATGGTGACAAATGTTAGACAAATTGTATCAGTTAATATGGCTGAATATCCGAGGTGAAGTCACATCTTAACCTGCTAATGAAACATTGACATCTGCCTCTGCCACCACAAAGGAAATGATTTCTACACAGTTTTGTGGTCCCGATGGTTAGAGGGAGGGGTTGAAAGTCAAAAGACAAGTCAAGAAAGAGATTGGTGGAACCTAAACTCTCCAGACAGAGAGAACAAATGGTTGCTACTAATTTATAACAGCTGCTACTCTTTAAACTGTCTAAGCCTCATTAGCTGCACTACCACACCTATTCATAGCCTGAGTCTAGACAACAGTAAGCATAAATTTTGGTTTCTTTTTTTCCCCCCGTGGTTTTTCTCCAATACTTAAAGGAGCAATATTTTGTCTAGCTAATTGTAGCTATAATATGAATTTAAGGAGAAAGTGGGACTACAGGAACTGACTGTATATCCCAGCAAACTTCTGTTTGTCTAAGTATTTTTTAATGAAACATTTTGGTAGGAATCATACAAAAGTTTTGTGAATTCATATCAAATTGCCCAACTGTTTTGGTTGAAAAATAACTTAAAAATATTCCAATTTTCTATTAAAATTATTTCAATTAAATTTAATTTTTAAAATCATTTTGGTTTGACCCAAAGGATTTTTTTCTTTTTTGTATAGTCAGTTGGTTAATCTACATATCCACCCTTATGTTCTTAAGGAAGGGAAAGGGTGAACTAAAAGGTAAAGGGGTACCTAATATCATAAGGGTCAAGAGCCTTTGGAGTCCTTTCTCATTAAAAAAAATATAGGTGGTATACAGGGTTCTTTGTAGTATAGAGAAATATCAGATCACTGAGCCATAGCTGTTTGCTATTATAGTCACAGTTCATTTTGTGATAGAAATATAGTTTTTGCTTTATTGTAACAAAGACAGTAGTCTGAAGTTTGAAGCCAATGAGGTTGGAATGTTGTGACTTGGAGGAAAATTTGACTCTATGTTTTTAATATAAACACCTTTTCAGAAGCATGTAACCTAGCTGTAAATAAAGATTGAAGGATAAAAAGTGTGCATGTTTGGATGCACAAACTATATGAGCACATGGCTTTTTTGATAAGTTAACATCCCCATGCCATTTTTGTCTGATTGTTCATTTGTATCACATATCTTTGTGCCATCTGGGAGTATCCCAAGAAACTGTCTTTCAACTTGCAGGGCTTTGTTCCTTAATGGGAAGTAAGTCTCTTTTCTTTTTAATATTTTAACTATCTCAAGTTGCATATTTTTAAAATTTACAACAAAACACATTCACTCTTTTCATATGTCTCTCCATAGTCATGTTGTTGCTCCACAGTATAGACAAACATAATAAAGTAGTTATGCATTTTAATGAAAACTCTCTAAATATTTTAGTTTTATAAATATTTAATAATTAAGCTAAAATCAATCTAATTTGGGGTTTATCATCAGCTAGAAACCAAATCCACATTCATGCTCCATGCTGATTTGTAGCAGCCTGAACTAAGAGATCACTTGGCTCTGGCTTTGATTGAGTTTCCCTTTGAGTTTTTTTCTTCATCATTAAAACCAAAAGTTAAAAACAAAATTCAAGAGGATTAACCTGTATGAATTATAATAGAGAAAAATGACTTGTATGAACGCTGCTACCAAAAAAACTTAATAGGCAGCCATTTTAAAATGAATTTCAACTTAATAAGCAGCAGGTTTAAATTGAAAAAAGGAAGTATTTCTTCAGACAATGCACAATCAACCTGTGGAACTCCTTGCCAGAGGATGGTGCAAAGGCCAAGACTATAATGAGATTCAAGAAAGAACTGAAGAAATTAATGGAGGGTAGGTCAATCAGTGGCTGATAGGCAGGGATTACTGTTTGCCAGTGGCTGGGAATGGCCAATGGGTTGGCTCACTTGATGTTTTCTTGTTCTGTTCATTTTCTCTGAAGCACCTGGACTTGGTCACTGTTGAAAGACAGGATACTGGGCTAGATGGACCATGAACTGACCCTCGCCATCTTATGTTCTTGTATTCTAAATTGTTTAACATGACTCTAATGTTCACCAAACAGAAGGTTTGACTCCAATGCCTTTCATGATGATAGACCTGCCAGTGACTCTCAGTAGTTTTACTTGTTAGAAGTGTAAAATTAGCTCAAATTCCAACAACTCTTACTGAGCACATTTAAGAATGTCTCCTTCTGAACAGAGTAGTCAAATCTTTCATTTGAGCACTGAAGCACATTAAAATGAGTGTTCATGGTACGTGTCTAAATCCCACATTTGTATCACAAATGTGAATAGTGTATAGCATTTCCCAGATGACAGATGACCGCATTTAAAAATATGATTGGACAGCCAATTTATTTACTTGCACTTACTGTAAGTACCTAGATAAAACACCAGTGTTTAGCACTTCTAGAAAACAGCCTACTTACTTAAGTGTATAAGATTTATACTATAAAGAGTAATATAGATGCCTAAATTTAGATGCCAAATTGTCTGTAAAGTTATCTTCAATGAGTTGACTAGTGAATTGATTTTGACTTAGCTTTGGCCAGTGGTTTGCTTTTACTTTGGCTGTTTGAACAGCTCTCCAGTTTTTTATACTGTAGATGTTATAGTCAAAATAAAACTAACAGAAGTAGTAAAACAAAAATTCAAGGTGTGACAGAATAGTCAGACTTGTAACTGATTCTTTTATATAAGAATACTTAGTCAATAGTCACAGCATAATCCATTTTAACTACAATGGATTGAAAAACAAAAGACTAGAATTTCAGCTGTGAATAACTGATTTTTTTTCACTTGTTTGTTTCAGTTCCCTGGAAGTTCTGAAAAAATTGTTTGTCTCCACATCAGGCAGTGAGAGAAGGGAAATTAAACCTGGGTCTTCCTCATCTCAGATGAGTGACCAATTCACTGAGCTAAATGTTATAAAGGAGATAGCATCACAACCTCCAAATCTTCCTTTTTCAAGAACAGTTTCTTGTGAATCTACCCTGGTGTTTTTGGTTCAGAACTATTCTACCAATTCTTGTCTAACCCATGAATAGTTTTGGCAAGCTTTTTGGCAAATAAACTATTTAAAATATTCATGCCTAGTTCTAGAGCTGATTCCATATCAAAGAAAAATCAAAACCAGCATGTTCTTGCTTTAATGGTCAGTTGCTGATGAGATGACATTGTTCTTATGAAGTGATTCCTCACGAAGCTTCAGAGGGAGGAAAGAGACCTTTTAAACCACATAAACCCCACTCCTATGAACTTTCAGCTCGTTTATAGGGAGCTGACTATTGGGACATTTATTTTCATTGCCATAGATAATTCTCACCTGAGAGAGAACTGATGTACTCTTTGTATATAAGCTGCAATAATACAAAATAAAAAGCAGTTGACAAAATCTACAGGATACTGGAAATGGAAAACAAGGTTAGAGGCAATGATCCAGCTGTGAGTCCTCCTTTGGAAATGTCAATAATCTTGTTCAATTTTTTTTTCTTGTAACCCAAATAAGAATTCCTGATTTAAATATTATTGCTTACCTTGTTTTCTATTTCCAATTTTCCTGTAATTCCCCCTTCTTTTCTTGTCATATCAGCCATTTCCCCCATTTCTAGAATGATAGTAAACATTTTCCCAGATGAATTGGTACAATACCAGGATTTGTGATACAGTAGATTTATTTTATGTGCTACTAATTGAGACTGAAAGTTCCATTGGCATACTAAAAATCCATCAAGACAGCTGGGTCTTCCACACATCTTACAGAGTTTGGGTTCCAGAGACACTGAAAATTTAGTGATTGTAGAACAAATTTTCAAGAGAACCATGGTAAATTTAACAAGAAAATAAACTTTAGCAATAAAATGGGGAAGAGAGGAATTTACAGAAAATGACTATAGCCATATTTAACAAGCAGAAAGAGGAGATATTTAGGTTGTTTTCTTTTTTTAGTCAGGTCCAAATATTTATAAAGAGTTGTCAAAAGTAGTAGATACTGCAAGTAGCGCATTCAGAATTTTAAAAGTCAATGAGGTAATAATGGATTTTTTTATTGTTAATGGTGTGTGCATATGCACACAAACATACATATTCAGTAACATAATAAATAGGGAGTTACCTTTTATACAGCAGTTTTTGTTTATCAAGTTTCAGTAAAATGCATGTTTATACAGTGTGTTCAAAGGCACATTAAATTATGAAAAGTATAATTTTTATGAGACTCTAGTTTTGTTCTTAAAAAGTTTAAGCACACATTTTACTGTAATTTAATGGATCATTCAAAGAGACTCAATACCTCATACAAATTATTTTAAGATTTTAAAAAAATAGTTCCTCCAGAAATTCCATAGTTAAGAAACATAACCAACAGTTTATCACTGTCTTGCAGTAAAAACTGAAGAAAATATTTGTATGACTGCAAGTGGATGTTCCTTTGGTGAATTCTGCAGCAGCTGCTAACTAATGTTTTTTATACATGACCATCTACTGGTGTGAATAATGCTCATGAGTCAGCCATACTCCCCTTACGGGCAACATAGTTATTTAATTCCATTTATTCATGTGAGTTCAGCCCCCTTCTTCTGGACTACATAAAGATTGCTCTCTGTACTGTATTCGGATTCCATGACATTAGCTTTTGTTTAGACTCACTGCTTTCCACAATAGGTTTATTTGTTTGTTTTTAATGTGCATTAGCATGTCGAAGTAAGACAAGGACCTAGAGAATTATTGCTATCTCTTCCTTGCATTCCCTCCCACACATGGAGTTTCTTGTAACATGATTCCCAAAACAGCAGTCAGAAATGTTTCCTTAAAGTGAACAATCAGGCAGAGACCTGAAGTCAGTCTAATTTTTCAGATGGAGAGAACCTACCAACTAAGGATTGATATTTGTAAAGGTGGGTAGAGGCGGAGAAGAGGAGGGAATGTCTGTATCAGGATGACATTCCTTGGACAGGTCAACCTGACAGACCACCCGCTTTGTAATATTCCTGGACTAGTGTTCCTTATAAAACTGTGATTACAGGACCCAGAAGCCATTATTTTGTGTTCATTTTGGTTACGTCAGTTCTTGCAAGAAAAGTCCAAGTGTACATGACTTGTAGTTTAAAATGTGAACATATTCATAATACTTGATGCCCACATACATTTTGTTAGTGATTAGGAATCTTTAACCACTTATCTACAAAGGCTTTACAGTTGATAAAGGAGCCTACCTCCATATAAATTGTTGTGGCAATAGGCATTTTGCAAATATTCTTTCTGTTGGTTTCATTTTCTCTGGAAGGTTGATATATGACAGATGAGATGTTATCTTGACAATGCTATAGCTAATATTATATGTATATTTCTAAAGATTTATAAAGAGATGTCAGTACTTGATCATTCATTTTAAAAATTAGTTTTATAGTGCTGTTCCAATCCTCCTCCCCCCCCCCCCCCCCCCGAAGGGTGTGACAGGCCTTTCAAAATGTAACATTGGTTGACTGTCACATTCAGATTCCTAACCCATTGTTACGTAAAATTGCTTACAGGAATGACTTACAATGATGGTATTTTGATTTGCTGTTACAGCCTGACCTGATCCTATGTCATACACTCCCCTGTATTTATTTCTTCCCATTCTGTGAGTTTCCCATCTTTGAAGCGTCTGAGGAAGTGGGATTTTCTCCCACGAAAGCTCATGCGATAAATAAATCTATTAGTCTTTAAAAGTGCCACAGGACTCTGTTGGTTTTTTTTACAATGGTATTGTAATCACAAACATATTTTTCTTGCTTTTATGCTCCTTATCTGATGGAAACAAATCTTAACTGCAGTTAGAAGTCTTGCACTTTTTTCATGTGACCACTTTCAAAAAAACTGTCTGAAGTCAGTGAAAACCATGGATTTTCACATTTTGTGAAATTGCTTGGCATGTTTAGTATGAAATAATTTGTGCTAATCAAACTGAAGAAGAGGGAGTGAAAAATGCTCTTGAAAGGTTAATTTAGAGCTTTGCAGCAATTTAAGCCTTCCTCTACAAATTTTGACATGATGAAAAGTGGAATATGTTGCTACTCTCTTTTAATTTCTTCCACCGTTGGACTTAATGTCATTTATTTTTAAATTTTGGTTGTAGTTAGTCTAGTATTTTAGATGAAAGATTGCTCAGTTTTATATAAAGTTTTTTCCCATTGTTCTAGAGTTTCTAAATAAAATGTGGTTTTCTGAGACTGCTGGTAGATGGTTAGTTACTATCTAATTTGTGAATATTTGTAGAAAATGTATGGTTGAAATTAATTTCTTTCTCAGTTAATTGTATTCTTTTGAGAAGTATTGCCAGTAATAAGTTCTTCTCTTACTCATTATCCCTTTACTTCAGTTGTAAACCCCAGGATGACTCACGAGTATCATGAAGACCAGTTAATTTAGTATCACAGCTACATTTAATTTTACTCCTTTTTTCTCTCGTAATGTGAAACTGGATGGAATAAGTATTCTTTTACACAATTCTCCTTAGCCCTGCATGATTTATAGATAACACTGTATCTGCAGAGCAATTGGCCTTAACTGCAAGTAAATTGCTGAGCCACTAATTATCTTTTTCTATTCTAAATCTACTACACTGTAAATTCAACTTCTGCTCCATAACAGTGACAAATTAAATATTGCTAACCCACCATTTCACTCAAGTGGCTAAAAGTTCTATTTGTTTGGGGTTTTTTTCGATGATTCAAGTGATACAATGTAAACACAGAGATGGGCTTTGGCATATAAAGAAAAAGAAGAGTAACTTCCTGAGAACATCCATTTAAATCTATGCTGAGAATACACTAGTTCAGGTAGTGAATCTCATCTATCTAAGTCATTTATAATACCTACCAGTGTCCCATAAATAGCTCTCTGTAGATCCATATAATCAGGGGCAATCTAGAGTGATAGAAGGTTTCCTAGTCTAGCATAATTTATTTCAGTTTTGTTCCACCATAGACAGCAATCATATGAACTCTTACCTGCATGCTTTAGTTTGTGAATTGCTCCATTGCTCTCAACAGAACTACTTACTTGCTTAAAGTTAAATATGTACACTAGTGTTTGCAGAGCCAAGGATGTGTTCTCTATCCTTTTTAATATGCTGTGTTGAAACTCTATGGTTGCTTACTTAAGTTTTTCTCATTGATCTACTTTGTTAGTGGATAGACCAGTAATTTTATTATTACTGGGTACTGGAGAGTGGTATGTACTTCATTTTTAACTACATGTGTGTTGACTTGGTTCTTTTTAACTTTAAATAGTAATATAAAAGAAGTTAAAGAGTAAATTGCATCCTAACGTCTGAGACTACAGAACACATTTCAAGGCAAAAGATGCATAATTTGCTGAACAGAATAAAAATATCTGTAAATACTAGTCAGAACATTCAGGACAGTAATTCGTTTTCAATTAAATTAAACTAATTATGAATTTAAATTCAGTCTATTTATTAACAGTTGAGTAGTGAAAAATAATATGATAGAAGGGCATAAGAACTTTAAAAATCAGTGTGATAGGATTGAATTGCCTATAAGAAAAGGCACAAATCCGCAGAAGAAAAAGTGTATTTTTTTAAAATATGGAATTAGATCAAAAAGATATGATATGGGGTTGGTAGCTTAAGGCTGTATAGTAATGTTCATCTTAGAAGAAGATATAATATTGTTCTTTGTACATTTTAGCATGAACTTCTAACTAAGTCTTTGCCACAGTTGCTCAAGGGAATGACTTTGGGCTTTTAAAAAAATCATCATTGCACATCAGAGAATTGGGATGTGAAAGAAGGTTACAATGATGGAGAAACATGCATGGTTGAGAAGGTCTAAACATGTTCTTTTCCAGGATTACAGGCTCCAAAGCAGTAAACTGGTAGTGTTTTAATGAGTTACTCTGTGAGTCACTAGTGTTAGCCAGAGAAGGCAATTTGTTAAAAGATAAACTGAAAGATTAAGTTTAACATTATTAACACTGCATTGCTTTGAATTGATAATGGTAGTTACTGGAGAAATGAAGAACATACGATAGTAAGTAGACGTCATAAAAGATGGGCTTTTAATATTTTGGTAGAAATAAATTGTTAATGGAGTTTATGAGCCCTGATGAGAACTGCAGTCATGAAACCTGCATCATCCTGCTTCTTCCTTAAGTAAAAAATATCTGGTTGCTTACAGGTTGCTAAAGTTCGAAATTCTTATTACAGAGTCTCTAAGATACTTTTTTTAGCTTGTAATATAATTAGATATGCATTGAACATCCAGAAGTTACGAATATGGTAAAAAGCAAGTTTTTAAATATGTCACTAAACTGATAATTACTATGTAGGCCGGAAATATGTTTCTGCCTGGAAACTTGAGTCTATACAGTTTTTGGAAACTTGTAGTGGCCATTTAACTCATTCCAATACAAAGTTATAGGCTCCCACCATACAATAACTAATTCAGGGTAAATCCTTCCTGACCTGTTCCTAGGACTCAGCTCACTTTTGAATTTTCTTGTGCCCCCTGCCCTCAAGACAAAGGGGTTGATGGTTTGCAAAAATGTAAGGTCTCCCCTTCCAACAGGCACAAAGTCCACCAGTGAAATGCCAGGTCTCATTCACTTCTGGGATCTAATTCTTTTTGTCTTTAAACACACTAGACACCAGCCCCTAGAGGCAACAAAAATTAGTTTTTGTAGCCCCAGCCAAACTGATGGGTATCCATTTGCTAGCCAATCACTCAGGCCCCCAATCATATTATATCTTCCAGGTGCACGAGATGAATAACCAGGACGCTGGAAAGTTGTAGCTACGAGTACAAAAGAGACATGAGATTATCTCGAAACATGTCCCTTCTTCCAAACCATGGAAGGCAGAGAATCTTGGCCCTGGAGCTCAGTTGTGATTCCCCCTGCTATGGTGGCTAGACGTTTGTCTGCTCAATGCAGGATTTGTAGGATGCCTACAAATTTTTTTACGAACGTTTCCCGCAATCACAATGAAAAAAGTAGTTCACACTCTTTGCTTGCACAGTAATCCATCAGTAAAGTGATCATAGGTCAGATTTCCATATGTCTGATTTTCAACTACCTTGACCCTTTGGGAGTCAGAACAATGGAACTTCCCCAGATCAGAAGGAAGGCATGAGAAGTTTGCTGGATTTGAGACCCAAGCAGGCAGTTGTCACTACTACAGCAAATTGGTTCTCGGTCCAGCTCTTGAGAGGGGGACTATGCCAGGGTATCTAACCACCCTGACTGCCTTCCTACAGTCCTCTGAGATGCACTTATCCATGCCTACCCATGAAGAGACTGCTGTCAGGGGGAACACTGATTCTCTTCATGGCAAATGATTTGTGTCTCCCTCTGAGGGAAAAGCTTTGGTTCCTGTTGTGTGCTATAGGCTTGGCGTCCTTGTCACTGCTGCATGGTTGACTCCTGCTGCCAGCCTAGCTCTTAGATTTAGAGGCAAGATGGCTCCTGTTAGCCAGGGAAAGGTTTGCATTGAGGCAGGTCGGAATGTCATCAGTCATCATCCCTATTCTCCTCTCCCCTGTGGGCTTGCAAATGAGGCAGAGAAACCCACTCCCTCCCCGCACGCAGCACATTCCTGCATACATCCAATATATATAGAAGGGCCTGTTTTTTGGCATTTCTGTGCACCTAATCCTCTTCCCCCTTTCTGGGAGGTATGGCATCATCCCTGCTAGTGTGATCAAACATCATCTTCACTGATACAGGGAAGAGCATCTCAGCAGAACACTGAACATAGTAATCGTGTATTGGATTTATTGATGTTCCTCCTTTGCAGTGCTTAGACACACTGTCACATACAGTACATTTGAATACTGTCTTAACACAGATATTGAATATCTATCTGGTAGGAAAGATGGTTTCCTGGATAGACAGTAGATTAAGACTTGAGACCTGGCTTCTAGTCTAGGTTCAGCTTCTTCCTGGGTGGTCTCTCTTAACCTACCTTTGCCAGTTCCCCATCTCTAAAGTGAGAGTAGTACCTCCTTATCTTACAGGGCTGTTACAAGGATAAAATACATTAATAGTTGTGAGATACTCAGATGCAGCTGTGATGAGGACCATATTCCCTAGACAGAAAGAATTTGGAAGCTCAGGAGGATGTAGGCCCGAAACCAGCAAACCATATAATCATTTGCATAACTTTAGGCATATCAGTATTCCCAGTGAAGCTCATGGGGCTACTCTTGTGTTAAAGTTGAACACCTATTTAAGTGATTTGCTGGATCCGGAGTATGTAACCTTTTGTAAAATATCAATCTGTCCCAGCTCAGTGCCAGTCACAGTTTAGTACAATAGTATTTGGAGAGTGCCTTATATTCGTGTTAAAAAACTAAACCTAATGGTACTGTAATGGAAATGCTGCATACTTACTACTGTTTTATCACTGAACACTTGATGTCACAAAGGAATTGGAACAAATCAGTTCTGACAGCACAATTTAAAACTGCACCATTACCTCGACAGGTGACTAGAGCAGTGTGACAATTGCAAAATATGGCTATTGCTATGGCATTTTTGAGAAAAAATTGAGGGAGTAAATTGTGCTACAAAGATTTATGTATTTCTTATGATTGAGGGTATGTGATAGTCTTGATTTAAGATTCTGACTATTTATGAAACCCAAGGTTTGCATTTTTCATGAGAACAAATAGATGGTATCTCCACTATCACAGGTTAGTAGCTATTTAACCCTGAATGTCTCTGAGCGGCAGACTTTAGTCCAAGGAGGACAAAGGCTTTTAAATATCTCAAAATCGTATGAGAACAAAGAAAAGGTTGATAGGTAGTATTTTTATAGTGCTGTTCAGCTGAACTTATAGGCCACTAACCTCTTTCATTTTGCTCAGATATAATTTTCTTAGAAACATAGAGAAAAGGACCACAAGAAGTGACCAGATCCACTCCCACCTGCTGAGGCAGGACCAGTTTCAAGTCTGCACAGCTTCCTGCTTTACAGTGTGATACCCCCAAGGACCATTTCTGGCAGGTGGATATGTAACCTTCGGATGGGCTGGAATTCATTCAGCTGCCCCTCTCCAGTGACTAACAGAAATAAACCCCAACTCCTATTGAGAAGCAGCTGGAGACCCAGGATTCAGTCTTTAAAAGGACTCGCATCAAAGATTGATCAGAGTTACCCAGCCACATTAAAATACTACTTAAGAACAAACGTAACAATGAACTTTTTTAACTACTAACAATAAATCTTATCATAACAAAACAAATTACATTTAAACAGAACAGTCCCCACAGAAACACTGTGAGAAAGACAAGAGTCCCAAAGTTTAGGTGGAGTTCACGCAAATCTGAGTTATAATCTCTGTTCAAGTCCAAAGGCTTGAGGTGAAAGAAGCAGCTCCTTCTTCCTTAGTTGCAGGAATTTTTATTAGAAATCCATGCAGGCTTTTCCTTCTCTACTGGAACCAGCATCATCCAGTCAGCTTACTGGTTAACCAGCACTCGGTCGCTCCAAAGTGGGGAGAAAACATCTTGCTGTCCACTCCTGGCTCAACTGCTCTCAGTCACACATTGAGCACATGGACTCCTCTCCTGCAACTCTTCTAGCTGCTGTTCTCATGGCATCTTATCTGACCAGCCAGCAGCAGAAAACCTTGTGGAGCATGCTCAGGGCTGCCACACCTAATTTCCAGAAATTTCTGGCTCTGAGCTGCTAAATCTGCCCAGCAACAGCAACCCAGCCTCAAGAGATCCCTTAAAGAGGTATTCTCAACTAGGCATAGGGGTTACACGTGTCCAACTTTTTTTTTTAAACTGAGGGAGGCGAAGCCTATTCTAGATGTTAATGACTCTTATAATTTCAGTTATTTCTAACATCTAATCTAAATAACGCTCGGTTCAGATTACATCCATTACACCTTGTCTCACTCTTAGTGAATTTGGAAAACTATTCGATCTCTGTTCTCTAACAGCCATTAATTTATTTGAAGACTTCCAGGGTTCCCTCTCCTCCAGTCTTCTTTTCTCAAGATTAAGCCTGCCCAGTTTTTTAACCTTTCCTCATAGGTCAGATTTTATAAACCTTTTATCATTTTTACTGCTCTTCTCTGGACTCTTTCAATTTTGTCCACATCTTTCCTAAATTGTGTCAACCAAAATTGGACACAGTACACCAGCTGAGGTGTCACCAGTGCTGGGTAATGCAGGACAATTACCTCCCGTGTCTTACATAAAGATATTCATGTTAATACATCCCAGAATGGTATTTGCACAACTTTTTCACAACTGCATCACATTTACACTCATTCAATTTGTGATCTTCTATAACCACTAGTTCCTTTTTCAACAGTACTTCCATGTAGCCAGTGAAAGCTAATGAAGCATTGGAGAAACTAGAGTGTTTGTAGAAAGAAGCCTGGAGAAATGCAGATAGGAAAGCTTCCCAGATATAACTGGAGAAGATTCCTAAAAAGAAACCAAAACTAAACATGTCCACAATTATTCACTGATTCAGCAACAGAGTCAGATTTAAAGCTCTCTGTTGTGCTGTAAAGAGTTCAGATGTTCCCTCCAATTTAGTTTTTAAAACATAATTGGTTAGTATCACTGTAATTGCATTTTTTTCACATTTTCAGAAAAGCTACGAGGCTGATGTTTTATAAATTGTTCTACACTTGTAGGTCTCCAACTCCTTTACCAAGGAGGTAAGTATGATTATCTCAGTTTTACAAGTGAAGAAATTTAGGAAGAGCTGGGGTGCGGTCACCCAGCCAATCAGTGACAGATCATGGGATTATAATTCACATTTGAGCTTTCCAGAGAGTGCATGTTGAGCCAAATACTGTACAAAGTATTTGAAATTGAAGTGGCACAAACATGGCATTTGTTCAGTATAACAAAACAAATGGAAAACAGAGAAATAGTCCAGTAAAGATGATAGCAACAATAAAAACTTTGATTTGGAGCAAATTTAGAATCACTCTATGGGGTAAATTTTCCACATGCTGCGCGAGGACTCAAACAATGATTGCTTGTTATTAGTGGGAGTTGCACATTTACCTGCATACCACTTTGCAAAGTTACCCAAGTATAACAACACACTCAGAGAACTTCAGGTGAGAAAAAAGTTTGTCCTTTAAGCACAAGATTTTTTGTCTATGCAGTGAAAAGAGAAAGTAGGGAATCAGTTAATTACAGTTTCCTAGAGCCGTATCTGTAGATAATATTCTGAAGCTGGATATTTTTTATTCTGTGAAAGGTATACATATCTAATCCTCAGTAACCACATAATTCCCTTTTAGGAATGGATGTGAGTTTTTATCCTGATAAACTGATCTGTAGCTCTTTGTTGCACAGAAAGAGAAGGTGAGGAAGGTGAAAAATTCTCAATCATGCTCCCAAATAACTGCCTCTATGAGAATCTTATAAAGGCATGGATCCTTGCTGCTGGATTAGGCCAAGCATTGTTTTGGTTTATCTGGAGCTGCCCTCCAACATAAAATGCTTAATCAATGAATGTCACAGGCGGCTTGAGATGATGCAGTTATTTCCAGTGCTGCATCAGGGCCTAATCATCCCTTCCAAAGGACATTTAAAAGAAGAACACAATGTATATTGGTGCAGTTTATCCCTCTGGCTGAATTGTGGCTTTCATACTTAGGGGAAATGCATCTAGTCAGATTTGGTAGGTCCATTACTGCTTTGTCAGTGGGGAAGAATCATAAGCAGGAGTTGTCAGAAATGTGTTCACTGTTTTGCCAAAAATTCATAGCCTCCAAATTTCATTGGCAAGGGGGAGAAAAGGATAACATTACTGATGAATGAAAAGTTAGAAGGATTTAGGAGTCAACTTGAAAACAAATGTCTAAGGCTTCCTAATGGAGAATAATACTGTTTTGTTTCATATTATTTTTATTAGAGTCAGGAGTATTGACAGGCATTTTATATGACAAGACAAAAGGATAGGGTGAACTGGTTAAACCTAAAACCTGAGATTTATCTACAAGAAGAGAAGATAGGAAAAAAATAAAAAAGCAAGAAAACTGAAGTAAAACCAGTTTTAAGAGCTTTCTAATTCAGTTTCTTCCTGTCATTTCTACTGAAAGTATTCAAATGTCCAAGTAATTATGGGGGGGGAAGGGGAGCAGTGAATGTATATTTTAGGCTACAAGAAAAATTGTTTCGCTTAATAAGATGACTTTGAAGGCATGTTATAGACACTTATCTACAGTCCAGAGAGATACCTATGCAAGAAGTATGTGTTTGCCATCATTTTTTAAATACCTATGATCCGATCCCTCTATTACCAGGGTGTAACTCCATGAAATCAGAGGTTGAAAAGCAGGGCTGTCTAGCTGCCATATTTTAATGTGATAGTCCAAGCAGTGTTCGTACTTCCATTTGTAACAAAATCACTGCAGTGTTGCAGTCTTTTTTACAATGAACCATTTCATTCTGAAGAAAAACATTTGGACTGTTGTTTCTCAAATTTTGAAATAAGAAGTGGAAAGTTCAGGAAAGTTACAACTGTTACAAAGGAGTAAAAATGGAAGTTCCTAGGTAACCTTAAGTACACATTAAATTGGGCTTATATTGAACATTTTAATGTATTCTTTGAAAAGTAAAACCTAGACCAACCATCTCCTATTACGTGTAGACATTCTCTCCCCTTCCTCTTGTTAGCTTGATTTGCTTTGTTTCCTTAAATTGACTTCCATTGTGTCTGCCTGATGACCAGAGTCTTCAAAGAAGGTAATACACATTCCTTTGTCCAGGGCAGACCTGTTTGCCAACTGCCCCGATGTGCTGGCTTAAACATATTTTAGTCATCATTCTAGCATATATCTTGAACTCTTAATATATACCACATGCATATGTTACGAAAGAATATTAATTATCAGGAGGTTATTAGTTTTCCAATGACGCGGGTAACATGACACCTTTTAGCCACCGATTATAGCCATAGTGAATTGCAGATTTCTGAATGGGCCAGGCCAGACGAAACACAGTTCCTGATACCATTAAGCCCCTGTCCTCTGGCACTGGAATGCTCCTTCGGACCATACTTCCTCTCTTCGGGCTTGCCTACACGAGCACCGTAATCCGCACTAAAAATCATTACCGCGCGTTAATAAGCGAACTGTACAGACGTGAAATGTTTTTCCTGCGCACTAAGCGCCTTCTTGCTGCGCATTCCAACCACCACGCCGCCGAGAGTGGTAACAGCTGTTTTGGATCATCTGCTGCGCATTTCTGCTCGTCAGTACTTTCTCTGCGCATTGATTGGAGTCCGGAACTGTCCCAGCATTCCCAAGTCGTCCTGTCTGTACTTCCCCCCACCCTCTCTATGATAGTGACGAAACAGTCCCCACCTACAGGTGACTCCCGGGATTTTCAAACATTTAGTTACTTTCACTTCCTGGTGTTTTCCTCGTGGAGTGCATTGTAGTGCAGCAGTGTTCTCAGTTGCAATGGCGTCCCGTCGTGGAAGACGCGCACCCCTTTGGTCCCCGGCAGAGGTGCTTGACCTGATCAGCATCTGGGGGGAGTCTGCTGTGCAGGCGCAGCTTCGCGGCAGCAGTGGACACATCTGTAACCACAGATGTAGTCACTGCCACCATGGATTTGGATGAGGACCTTGAGGAGGCGGTGGGGGAGACGGAGGAAAACACGGGGCAAAGCGAGGCAGCGTGTAGCCAGGAGCTGCTCTGCACCCCCGCTGATACATCCTCTATGGAAGACATGAATTCCAGCATGTCCCTTGATTCTGCTGAGGGGAGCTCTGGTAAGTTTCTGCTTTGTAATGCTAAAAGTCTATCTCACGTTAAAACAACACTGTACGTTGCAGGGGTGCTTGCTGTGTCTCCCAGCTGTGCAGGCTCCTTACTCCCCATCCACGAGGAGGGCATCAACACAAGCAGTGATTGTGAAGTAATCATCTGCCTTTAGGTCAGTAAATGATTCTTCGATGTACCTCCAGAGCCTAGTACTCAGGTTGGATGGGATGGCGTTGGTGCAAACGCTCCCAAACAGGGACACTTTGCCCCGCCAGCTGCAAAGCACAGCCCTGGGAACCATGGCTGCAAACAGTGCTGCTGCATACGGTCCAGGTTGACTGGCGGCAGCATGTAGGAGATGTATTCTAGCGGCCAGGGGCACCCTGAGGAGAGCGATATCGGGTTCCATCTCTGTGGCCAACGCAGATTACTAGCCCCCAGTAAAGCTGTCTAGTTCGACGTACCTTTTACGCTTCAGCAACAAATGGGCTGTGGACCGCACTGCACCTTCCAGAGTAATGTGAGACTGTAAGTGTTATTTTCTTATCCTGGCTATGTGTAAACTGCAGCTTGACAATTACTTCTTTCTTTAGATCACACCTTGAGAAGGCCATTGTCTACCCCCGCAGCACGTATGAGAAACATTCGGGCTCGTGCACGAAGGAACAGAGATGAAATGTTTCAGGATGTGTTGAAAGCAACACAGGAGTCCTTGAAAACAGCACAGGAATCCTCCTCTGCGACAAGAGCATTCAGAGCTGAATACCAGCAGATGTGGAAAACACAGACCGAGGAACTGATAAGCGTGATGAAGGAGCAAACAGGACTGTTCAAGAGCATGGACACTTTGCAGTCCCATGTTTTTAATGCTAGGGCTCCATTGCAGACACTGCAGCCGCGTCTGCCTCCCTCCCCCCGTAGTCCCTATAAGAATTTTTATGAAGTGCACCCGTCCCACCATAGCATTCCAAAAAGTAGTTCTCCACCCCCCTACTTTCTAGAGCCCCGCAGCTACACACACCTGTAACCACAACCTTCAAAGTATGAATAAAAACAGTATAAAAACATTTCATTAAGGCTTTATTTTCACACATGGGTACTTTCATAAGGTGCTGCAGATGCGTCCTATAAGAGAACTAGGGGAGGGCATGACTGAAATGCTCCCTGAGTGCCTCCCTTATGTGAGAAGCTTCCCCTTTATCCCCCCTAATACTCCTAGTGGCTGGCTGTTCGTATGCCTCCTCGAGGCGCTGTGCCTCGGTTGCCCACACTGGGCAAAACCTTTCTCCCCGAGTTTCACAAATATTATGTAGGACACAACAAGACGCAATCACAGCAGGGATGTTGTTCTCCGACAAGTCCAGCCGCCCATACAAACATCTCCAGCGGCCTTTTAAACGGCCGAAGGCACACTCCACAGTCATTCTGCAGCGGCTCAATCTGTAATTGAACCGCTCCTTGCTTTGATCGAGGTTGCTAGTGTATGGCTTCATGAGCTATGGCATCAGTGGGTAGGCTGGGTCTCCGAGGATAACTGTGGGTATCTCCACATCCCCCACTGTAATTTTTCTATCAGGGAAAAAGGTACCCCCTTGCAACTTTCGGTACAGACCGGAGTTCCTGAAAATGCGGGCATCATGCACCTTTCCCGACCACCCAGCATTGATGTCAGTGAAATGCCCCTTGTGATCCACGAGTGCTTGCAGCACCATGGAGAAGTAGCCCTTTCTGTTAATGTACTCGGTAGCGAGATGATCTGGTGCCAAAATGGGGATGTGTGTGCCATCTATGGCTCCCCCGCAGTTCGGGAATCCCATGGCATCAAAGCCATCCACAATCTCACTGACATTCCCTAAGGTCACTGTCCTCCGTAGCAGCACGTGATTGATGGCTGTGCAGACTTGTGTTAGGGCTACTCCGACGGTGGACCTCCCGACTCCAAACTGGTTTGCGACGGACCGGTAGCAGTCAGGAGTCGCCATCTTCCAAAGAGCTATCGCTACACGCTTCTCCACAGTGAGGGCTGATCTCATGTTGGTGTCTTTACGTTGCAGGGCAGGTGCCAACTCTGAGCACAGTTCCAGAAATGTTGCTTTCCGCATTCGAAAGTTCTGTACCCACTGTTCGTCATCCCACAGATGCATAACAATGCGATCCCACCACTCGGTGCTCGTCTCTCGCGACCAGAAACGGCGTTGCGCCGTGTGCAGATGATCGGTGAAGGAGCTGAGCAATGCGGTGCTGTTGATCTGCAGTGCATCGATCAGCCCCTGCTCCTCTCTGTCATCCTCTGGCAGGGAGCTCAAAACATAATGAGCAACCATCCGAGATGTGTTCAGCATGTGGAGTGCGAGAGTGGAGACCAGAGCAGGATCCATGCTAACGCAGATTTTCTTTCTATCCAATGGCGCGCTCCGTGCAAACAGTATTGAAAACAGGCGCGAGTTGCTACTGGCAACAAGGAAGACGCTAGGGAAACGCAATGCAGCATGGGAAACATCCGGTTTACCCATGGTGCTTTGTGCTCCTTTCCTTCATCACATGATTGCAAGCAAGTACACAGGGAAATTGGAACGCTGGGATACGTGCCCAGAATTCAGAGCGCTAATGCGCATTGCAGCGAGGAATCCTGTGATGTCTCAAGGAGCGACGTGTGTACAAGGTACAGCGCAATAAAATCCACGTGCTTCTTACAGCGCAGTTCAGAAGCTGCACTGTAATCTGATCGTGTAGGCATAGCCTTCCAAAGCTGCAGGAGGATAAGCTGTGGGCTGATTCAGAGGCAGCATGTCACAGCCCACTTTTCTGAGCAAAACATTGGCTACCATATTTTCTTTCCTCATTGTACAGAAGAAACCTGTTTCATCACCTTTTTCCATTTAGGTCTCCAAAACGTAATAGGAAGGTATCCATTATATAGAAAAACACATAGTGGTGTGGAAATCTTTATTACACAGTCTAAAAATGCTGTTTTAAAGCATAAATTAATGCATGTTTTAAGCTAAGAAGGTGGGGTGTCAGCAATTCATTAACCGCAAGCCTAGAATATTATAATTTATGGAAATAAGAGTTTATCTTTTCAGAGCCACAAAGTGCTACTGAGGGGCTACTAGCAAAGATGCAGCACTCGTGCGAAAAATGCAAACTCGTATAAAGGACTGGATTGTGTACTGCACATTCATAATGGCCTTTATCAGGGGAGGGGAGGGAAGACAAATATAAATTGAAGATACTTGGACTTAGCAAATACAGTTCAGAATCTTGTCTTTTCTTGTAACCAAGCTGTAGTGTTTTGGCACTATTAGGAGATGCAGTAACTGGTTAGTGAGTTGTGTACTTCAGATGCTTAAAGCACATTTTCAATCACTTTTTTTTTAAAGTTCACATTTCATTTTTATTTCCAACTACTCGAATATGACTTTTTATGCAAATAGTTAAATAGCATCCCAAATACTGTACAGTAAGTAGAGATCAGGTCTCTCTTAAAACAGCTTTACTTCCATTTGTAACAAAATCCGTGCACATGTACTTTACTATTTAAGCAATATAAATGCTAATGACAAAGTGCTGTGTAACACTGTTATCTAAGTAAATTATCCTATCCTTTGTTTTAAATGTATCTTTACTGCTTGGGGAGCATCAGAAGAACTAAAGCATGTGGAATGTGTTTTAAATAAAACTGACAAACAAATTGTAGGTCTTCCCGCAGAACAGTTAAAAAGAGGGTGGTGGATTTTTTTGTGAGTTTGCGGGTTTTTTAGCATGCAGACATTCAGTATGAAATGTTATTGAAACAAGATTATACCAAGTTGCTGACATTTACGTTCACTGCAAGGGTTCAAAGCATTGTCAGTGTTCTCATTTCTGAAATTTTGAAATTAGAGAAGAAAATCATCATTTAATCAGTTAGAAGTGTTTTATTTTCTTTACAAGAAAGGCTTTTGGAAAGACTTTGAACTGTTCTTCCTTTTTTGTTCTGAAACAGAATATAAACTGTCTAACAGTAAGGTTACAAATAATTGCCATCAAACAACCTGAAACTAAATCATCTCAAGGTAATTGATCCTGCTTTGATGAAGTCTGTTTTCAATACTTCCACTGTAATTAATCTGATTTAAGAACAGAAGTAAAGGTTGGAGGAGATTTTATATTGTATATGAGTAATTGTAATATTAGTCAAAAGTTCTTGCTTATTATTTTTTAACGGTGGAAATCCTGTAAGTTTGTTGCAATTCTGTTGTCCATTCCTATTTAGCAAAACAGTATGTGTATAAGTACTTTAGGGATGGACTTAAGCTGGTGCTTAAATGCCTTACTGATGGTAAATGTTGTCATTATAGTAATATAAGGGAGATAATACATTTTATTATTTGCCTTTAAATTTCTGCTTCCAGTGGTCAGTGTTCAAACTTAGTTATGGTTATAATTTTTGTTTTAAACTCAGTATACAGGAATCCGTTACCTGAAAGATACAGAGCTAAACATGGTCTTCCATACAATCACATAACATTGTGATTTCCCAGAGAGGTCACTTTGTATGTCGATCATTAATCCTGTATAATAGACCCTGCAGTGTAACATGAAGTGATAGCATCAAGCTGACCTTTCTATTTTAAATCCTCAAATTGTCACTATCTTAGGTATTGTTTAGTAAATAGAGATAGATGAAACGTGAATGGCCAAAAGGTGAGTTACAGTCTCCCAAACTTTAGGAGTGAATTCATGAAGAATAAGTAGAATTCATAGGAGGATGCGGCAGAGAACAGAGAGGGAGAAACTTGGTCTAATTAAAACTATTAATTGTGTGTTTTTACTTTAAATTTGTTCTTTTCTTTTTAGATGCATACGAATATAGTATGAAATATACTTACATAAGCATTCTCCAATAATGTTTAATAGTATCACAGCAGAATAAGTCAAATGCGCAGTCTGTATGGTTGAGCTTTAGGCTGTTTGCATCCATTCCTGGGTCTTAATATGCAGAGTTCAAAATGGCCCCCTGTGCAGTGGACCCATGCTTTAATGGTTTTGAAACCCAGTCTCTAGTTACTGTTGCGTATCGGCTGGAAAGATTGCATTTCATTCTGAAAGGGCAGTTTGTTGTGCTTAGTAAATGAACAGCGAGATCTTATTCAGGGGGATAAGGCACTACGCCACATTTATTGTGAATACAAAGATCCAAAAACTGTGCATGAACACACGCGCGCGCCCATGGACGGGGACACAGACACAGAGAGAGAGAGAGAGAGAGAGAGAGAGAGTGTCCTGCAGGAGGGAGATAGTTACCAGCCTCAACATCGCTTGAGTCAAACCACTGGCCAGGTGGATGATCTCAAGGGTGGACTGAGGTCCAGTCAGTTGCAACACGGTACTCCTTGTAGTTGCAGAACGAACCCAAAGTCTCTCATTTTTTTCACCCTTTTTATAGGGCTCAGGCTATATGCAAGCCTATGAAAACTGCTATGTCATGTCATACCCATGTTTGATGTGATGATCTATCACTCATAGATGTAACAAACATGATGTTTTTACTGTTCTGTTCCTGTTCCAAACTTTATCATGCCATGTCCTTGGGGAAGGGGGATGTTGTCACCTCTGTTCTTTTCTGTTAATTTTTCTTACGTTCTTCAGCCATATAAATCCTCATTGTTTGAGAACTGGTACATCTTCCTCCTTGCAGCCTCTTGTCACTTTTTTAACCTCTATTCAAATTCACTCTTCAATTACACAAATTAATAGACTAGTTTCTAATTTTTTTTGTTAATTAATTAACTTATAAATTTTGACAAAGACAGAGGAAATTATTCCCCCTGCATTTACAATCTTGGGAAATTGCTCAAGATGGCACAGGTGTTATTCTTTTGCATTACAATTTCAATAAACAACTCTTATCAATTGCTCTCAGTGTTCCTTTGGCTTTAAAACCAAAATTTAGCAAGACAGTTTGTTACTGACCAATACTGAGAACTGTAAGGCTTTACAGTTTTAAGGTCACAGGATGTTCATTGCAAAGATAGCCAGCCTAGCTGACCTTCTTGTAACCCTTTGTTTGCTACTCAAATTTAAAATCGTACATTTAGAATGTTAGTTAATGTCAGGCAGGCCTATAAGGCTACAAGTTTAACCACAGGGCTTAAATAAGCAGAGGTTCATCTACAGGTTCAAATCTTTTTCTTGATGTGAATGCCTCAGCTAATCATTAACCTCTCCTTTTTGTGAAGGTTATAGGCAGTGTCTAGATAGTGCCAAGTCATTATCTGTGATCCCTCATGGTTGATAATGATCTCTTTCACAGATCTTGGTTTACATGGGACCTTTGGTGACCAAGAAGTCCCATCCTTCAACTGTAGGCTCATTGGCAGACCTTGCAGGGCAGGGTTGAGCTACATGAATTGTCTGTCCTTTTTTTTCTTGCATTTTTCTGAGATCAAGGCAAGTGGCTGTTCCTTCTCTGACAAGCAATTAAACCCCATGGAAGGGGGGGGGGAGTGTGCATTCTCACTAGTTTGAATAAACAGAAGCCATTGCCAGCTGTAGTTCCAATGTTTTGGTGTCCAAAACCACTAACCACACCCACTAACCACAACATTAAGAATTCAGAAGGGTTATTTACAGAATTTGAGGAACATGGTCCAAATTCTGTCTTCAGTTACTAATATGTACATATTAATGTGTGTGTGTGTGTGTGTGTGTGTGTGTGTGTGTGTGTGTGTGTGTGTGTG
>ML685808.1:7942257-7978724 GCA_007922175.1 Pelusios castaneus
CCCCTTTGCCCCATTGTACCTAGGTACAATGGGGCAAAGGCTGAGCCCCCTGGCATTGGGCAAGGGGTGCCCCCCCTACCCCCATGGACCTCCCCTAGGTCCCCCTAAGCCCCTAGAAGTCGACCTAGGCGTCCAGTGTGGATGCTCTAGGTCAACTTTTAAGTTCCCCTTTAAATCGACTTTATTTTTAAGTGTAGACACACTAAGTTGACTTAAATTAACAAGTGTAGACATAGCTTCTCAGCTGCCCCTTTAACCGTTATTTGCCTGTTCCCTGAGAGAGCATGCAATCCAAAACCACTTAAATTCTGGTTGCTTTCTGCACGCACACTACCACTTTGACTGTATGTTGCTACCCTTCTTGTCGCTCATATCTAGCCAGTTCCTTGGTGTGCTACTCCCCTAACTCTTTGGAGAAACTGTTTTCCAGCTTGTCAGAGAGAGTGACTATGTAAATAGTCACTGATCCTGAAGAGTGACTATTGCATAGAAGGGATAGGGATAATCTTCCTTTAAGGAAATTCCTATCTGAACTGTCTTCTGTTCAGAACCCATGGAATCTATCATTTTTTAGTGCTGGCCATTTAACTGTACTATCCTCGAGACAGGAATGTATGATTGTTCCTTATTGGTAGGGCGTGAGAGTTTGAGACTATTTTCAGGTCTCTCAGGATTGTATAACATGTGGCCAGGGCAGAACCCAATGCCACTTGAGAGTTTGTGGTGAGTGAGATGATAGTATTGCAGTCTTGTTGTGCATTTTGAATCCAAATAGCCATCGTACCACAAGCTGTGAGTGTCGCCTCTGTTCTAAGGATATTTTTTATATTGATTCCCCCTTCCCTTCCATACAATGGAAAAAGAATGGGAATTTGGCCTGTTAAAAGATGGCAGGTCTGAGCCCAAATTAATTAAAGGTGCCTGTTTGTGATTCTAAAGTTTGAATATCATTTTAAAATGTGCTTAAGTTTATTTTCAAAAGAGAGTGGGCAATTAATGTGGAGTGTCACTCAGGATTAATTTTTATGCCCTTAGAAAATTCATGTTGTTTGTTTGATTTCTCTTCATATATTTTTGATAAGAATGGTTTGGATTCTGACTCTGTCTGACTCCTCCCACCAATAGTCCTATTTTATCTTGTTGACTGATTACCTCTTAAAAAACATTTGTCTACAGAAGTAGTGAGCAGTGTTGAGTGGCGTTTAATATTGGGATAATTTAGTCATCATTCTTGTAGAATCTGAAAGTATTTATGCAATGTGTAAGCAAACTTGACTGATGGAGGCTGGATACACACTAATCTAATTGGTGGATGGGGGGCACCGTGCAAATCCAAGTAGGTGGGTGCAGTGTTGATGCTGTGTGCAAAAAAAGCTTGAATGAGGCATATTGCAAGGGGCATACAACAACTAAATTGCTGGGGAAGGGCTCACATAAAGACTTTTTACCCCCATAGGAAAATAGTTTACTGTCAAATTTCATCCTACTTCAGAGGACTCATGCATGTCTGCTTACTCATGAAGGATGCTAACAGAATGTTTTTGCACTACACTACTATTCCTATACTTTGGCCTTGGGGGTCTCCCTCATCACCTATTAAGCATTAAAGAAACCCTTAGAAATTACTACATATAAAGTTGTTTGCTACATAAACCTGGAAAAACTCCTCAAAGGCAAGGAATTGAAAAGATAAGCCATTGAACAGTACACTCCATTAAACCTGATCTCCCTTCGTAAGGACATTCCTGTCCATTACCACAACTATTATACACTGCAAACTTAACTCTGCCCTGCCTTCCAGGGCTCCAGCCTTACATCTCCCCCCTCAAAAACCCATCTTTACACAACTTTTTACAAAACTACTCTTTCCCAGTTGTTAACTGGAATTAATAGATAAATTTGGAATTTAGATACTTGATATGATGATTTACTTAATTGTTACAGAAGTGGGTTCTAGTCCGAATCCAGCCACAGATAAAATTACAAACTAAGGACTCCCCCAAGGAACAATTAGAGATACAAAGGACTCTTAATTCATTTATAACACTTCTTTATTGCTAAAAGCATAAGCATACAAGAAATAAAAGTATTAAATGATAAAATACAATAAAATATATTTAGTCTAATACAAAACCTTATACAATTAACAACAAATTAAAACCAAAGTATATATTCTATAAAGCAATTAATAAGTAACTTATACTTACACTCTCTTAGGATAAAGATGTTGAGATGAGGAGTGTAGGCTCTAATAACCTTAAGCAAACTTAACTAGAACTTAACTAAAGTAAAATAATAAAGCAAAGGATAGGCTGTGGATCTGTGAAGATGCTGAGATCAGGTAAGATGACTTCAGAGTGAGAGATATGGAAGCATCATAGCTTACCAAATTTTAGCATCCTAAATACCTTTTTTTCTTACATTACAGACTTTACACTTTTATACCCTTCTAAAAATAAACTAAATGATCTCATTTTTCCTTATCCAAATATTGGCCCTCACCCCAGGGTGCCTTCCAAATTATTGGTTAAGGGATTCATGCGTACAATTGATGTATATTTCCTACCAGAATATTCCATGTCACCTTTCCCCTTATTTGTTTACGAATTTTGTGGGTTTTGTGGTGTTCCATCAAAATATAAAATGCCTCA
The DNA here is from genome assembly GCA_007922175.1 of Pelusios castaneus. Taxonomy (NCBI): domain Eukaryota; kingdom Metazoa; phylum Chordata; order Testudines; family Pelomedusidae; genus Pelusios; species Pelusios castaneus. The sequence continues at coordinate 7,944,909 of ML685808.1, forward strand.
CTTAAAGTTGTTGTTCACCTTTCACCTATATTTATTAGGATCTGATATAGCCTGATCACAGGAAAACAAGACCTACCCTTTGATAAATTTAACCTATTTTAACTTCTCACCTACACCTACTTGGAAAGCTGGGACATACAGACTCATCCTGGAAATTTTTACAATGAGGCCTGTAGGTTTCTTGCATTTCAGCAACTAATACAAAAGTTATGCCAACTTATGCTAAGTATACTCTTATAAAATTAGGATTTCTTAAACTTATAAAGAAAGATATACATATGTAAGATAAAATATATGCATATGAGCCAAGCATAGGTATAAGCAAAGGCTACACAATGCAATGAGTTTGAATACAGGGGAGCATTAATATTTATGGTGCATGATCAGGGGTGTATAGTAACTGTGATGAGGTGTATTCTTGTGGGTGGTTGGAGGAATAGAAGGTATGTACTATTAGTTGGGTTAGCTTTCAATGTCTTGCTTTTATGGGTTTGAGAAAGAGCAGTGTGTGAATAAACCGTAATTGCTACACATTTTTTGTATTAAAATAAATTAATACTGCATAATGAACCTATTTTACCTGTGCAGTAAAATGTGCAATTCAGAAAACCAATAATGACTATCATATGTATGTTCTATCATCTCATTTTTTGAGGAAGATTGAGGTGTAGTTTTTAAAATGTTTCTAAAATACTATTGTATACTCTATCAATCTATTTTCCCTTAATGTAGTTGTATTGGCTTGTTTATATAAAATATATTCTTCTTAACCAGATATCATTTATAATTATAATGAACCAGAGATAATATATAATAATAATGCAGCACAAAATTTTAGATGGGTTGAAAACTAAATACAGATTCTATGTGGGGAAATATAACATTTTTAAAGACAAAATCTTTAGAAATCTCTATATAGCTATATGAATAAAATTGTCCTTTAACAGATGTTCTCTGAAATCCTTTCCTTTCCTCACCCCTCAAAAAAAAAAAAAAAGTTGTTGAAGTATTTCAAGGTTTTTAGGAGGTGTGGACAAATAACTAAATATATAGATGGCACTCTGCCAAAAATGTCATGAGAACTTAGTATAGTTATACATATGTGGTTATTTTACAATTGTATATTTAAAAATTTTTTAAAAATATTTTATTTGCCAGTGCCATGAAGAGTGAAAACTGAAAGATAGTGAAATCATGGGGGAAGAAGGTATGCCGCAATCCAAAAAAAAAGTAAGTCTACCTGTGCATGTGCACACATTTTGCATATTTGGGTAAAAAGGAAGGTGTATAAATTAAGCTGCTAAAGACAGACTGTTTAAAGTGATTTGTTTTTTTTTTAATGAAAACTGCCTCATTGTGAGCTCCTATTCATACTGAATAAAAGTCAGATTTAAGAAGTTTACCCTAAAAATTATCAGGTAGAAAATGGGGAGGACCTATCATTTATTAATCCTAAAAGATTGAGGAAACTGTTAAATCAGTCATTCCCATTTGGTACACTCAATCATACAATTCATTCTGTTATATGTATCAAGAAATCTATCCCTCTGATCATTCCATGGCTATTTCTTTCCATGCAACTCTTCAGTTCCACACATTCTCTTTTTGATGAAGTAGAGAGCTCTTACCTTAGACAGAAAAGTCCTCAGGCTCAATTAAGCTGCAGTTTAACTGCACACTGTTGTATTTTGCAGAGGTTTTGCCTACCACCTCCTGGATACTAAAGGTTGAACTGTTCAACTTCTGTTACCTTGATTTTTGGAAGTGAATTAAACTAAACTGAATTAAATCTTCAATTCTGCAAGAGTGTCTGCAGAGGGTTTAATAGTTTGTTTAATCCGCTTTAACACCTTTAATTAATATTCAGATTAATTTCCCTAAATCTCTCAACATAGACAAGTACTCACAAATTTTATTATTAACCCTACAAAAATAACTTCAGGTTATTGCCAATGCCTGTGGTGCCATTATGATCTGTTTTGAAGGCAACAGTCATGTACACATGATTGCTAGTCAGATCAGACTACTTAGAACTTGTATACGTAATGCTGTCTATGGGAGTGTCATTTCTTTGGGCCCTATAGATCCTGCTGGAGCACACTAAATGTTCCTCATTGTGCTTTAAAATTAGTTCTATAGTACTACGTGTAAGTGCAACAGCAGGGTCTATACAGACCAATTCATGCTCACCAAATTACTGTGCTTCAGACATGCTACCCCTGTAACGCACATTATCCAATCATGCAGAAAAGCCTTAAAGGTTATGATTATTTCCCATCATTCAGCTCTCACCCATTTGGAATATATTGTGGAAACAGAATCAAGAGCTGATGAAGCCAAAGTTTAGGATGTTCTTAAGATGATAACGACAGGCAGGTTTGTGCGCCATATGGGTTCTGCCTGTCAACTTAATTGTGACTGAAATCTTTCATACTTATCAAGGAGAGGGTAAGATGATGTCCGTGTCTGCCACTGCGGCAGGAGAAGCTAGAAAGGTCTATTCCTGCACTGCTAACACTGAAGAACCATCCTGACCCCCAATTGCCATCTTATTCTTAATAATGGCCAATTTGAAGGGGTAAATAATTCTGTATATTTTAGAAGTAAAGGTGACTGCAAATGGAAATCTCCTTCCCACAATAAAGTTCATGGTTTTGAAAACAGTACATGGAATTACCACAACTTTAAGCAAAGCAATCCCATGTACATGTATACAGTAAAGTACCTGATTTAGATTCAAGTGAGTGACAAGTGTGCAGTTGTTTTCCAGACTGTTTTTATGTTGGCTTCAAGGTATACCACGAACAAATATTTTGATACAGTCAAAGTGAAAAAACTAAATACAGTGCAAAACCATGTTGTACATAAAAAGAAAAACTAGCATGATCTTATTCAAGGGGACAAGGCAATATGCCACATTTATTGTGAGGAAAACACAATTATTTTAATAGCTAATATCTAGTACACACGCACGCGCACGTTCTGCTCTTGGTCATGTATAGTTACCAGTCCTGATTGTTACTTGTGATCGTAGCTTGAGTTTGTGGCTGGTGTTGGCAGCTCATGGCAGCTACCTGCCCAAGGAAGCTGGGCACTGGGAAGAGCGGGGTCTCTGTCGAGCACATAGCTGTGCACCAATGCTTTTGGATACTGTGCAGAACATTACCCAAAGCTATGCAGTCTTACCCATCTTTTATCCATGTACCTTGCTCTGTCCACACAGCCTTAGGGTACTGTATGACCATGAGTTATCAGTTAACGGTAGATATGATTTTGATCTTATTCTTGATGGGGCTTTTTGTCCCATTCTTTCTAGGATGGATTCTTCTTGCTTTTGCAGGGTTTGATTGCATTGTTCTTCAGCTATTAAGGTGGTGTCAGCACTTGTCATCAGGGCGGGCTGGAGTTGCAGACTGATCCCATCACACACACACCCCCTTCATTCACACATCTAAACTAAGTTCGCACATCTAAACAAACAAAATTAATTAAATAATTCAAAATGGAGTTTTTGTTACAATATGGGAGTTACAAGTGAATGAATGAGCATGGTATTTTTATCAATGAATATTCCATTGTTTGAAGCAATTCTATGGTATAAATTCATCTTTTAGCAATACAACCAAACACAAATAGCAAAAGCTCTACTAAAGCTCTACAGCAAAAACAGAGATCACTAATGGACAAGTGCTATTCTGTACAGTTTACAGTGGGTAAACATAATCCATGATATTGCTTAGGTATTAGATTTTTTTTTTAATTTGAATTTGAAATAGCTTGTTATCTAGCCTCAGTTCTGACTTAGTATCAAACTAATGGTAGTGGCTTTTCAATCAGTAGTAAAGCAAAGACATAAGTAACATGTATAACCATGTGAGAGTCTGACACTAAAAACAAGAGAATTAATACGAAAAACCCTGGCAGAACTGTTGAAAACACACCAAGTATAATTCAGATACATGTTTTTAGATAATGAGAGCAGCCATAATATTTCATTATAATTTTCATGAGAAAGCACAGCATGGTATAACATCAAGACGTCATTGAGTTCAATGGAGTTGCTTTGACTTACACCAGCTGACAATCTGACCAATGGGCTGACTGTGTTTTAAACAAACTTTTTTTAAAAAATAAAAATAAAAATCTAAACATATTTGGGACTACCATGTTTTTCTTTTCGGCAAATCAAGTTTGAAATCTTATCAGTGGGCATGGGGGCAAAATCCTTCTTCTCTAGCTTAACAAGTATATTGTTGGAGGGTTCTGAGAAAATGTCATAAGGAGCATATTTTTAAATAATATAAATTCAATATTTCATAATAATATGTCACAATAATTCTTGTAATTCTACTAGTGTTCTGTGAATGCCTATAATATTTTCTCTTCCTGTTTTTAACTTTCGAATTGCAGCAATTGATTTAAACTAGCTTCTCCATTATCAGTTTCCACAATCTGATAAGTAAGACAGTAATGCCAATTTAATTTTTTTTAATAAATGCACTCAGTGTAATTCTGTAACAATACATTTCATCAGGACATGGCAACTCTTAGTAACTCTTTGATTAGGAGCTTTTACTGCTCCTGTTCATTTTCAGTTTTGCTTATATCCTTTTTCTTTTCACAAGATTTAAATATGTACAATCTAAAATTATTGGTAAGTAAATAGCTGCTGACCTGAAAGACGTATATTTAACTGATCATTCCAGCTTTTGGATACTGTTCTGCATTATATCGGTTTCCAAATTGATTACCATTTCTGGGATCATCTTGCATAGCAAGTCATTGATTCTGCCAAAATACCTGAAAATAATTAGATAACCTGCTATACGAGACACCTGAAAAACTATAAATGAATTGTTTGGATATCTGAAATCAATAACCATGAAAAACTTGCTTTGAAATTACTAGAAAATATGGGCAAGTAATAGTGAGAGATGTCAGGGGGCCGTGTTGTATTTTTTTCAGAATTGACGTCTTTAGAGATGCCCTTTTTGAAATGGTGACTAAATGTTGATGTTCTTAGTGACTGTAATATTTCCAGTGACTTAAATTTTAGTCTTTACTCAGAAGTTTTAACAATGAAAGTCAATGACTATTAATCCTGTATCCTCGTTCATGTTCAGTTTCTGTGGAAGGACGGTGTCTCTGTGCCAAGCCATTAATTCTAATATTTTAGTTTTACAGAAACCAAAATAGAAAATTAAGGAATATCCAGACTCACCCATGTTTTGCAGTTAGGAGAGGATATGGTTTCTTTGTAGCAGGTGCCTAACAGTACAAATGACTAATTATGTAAGTGTCCATGAACAGGAGAGCTAAGTATGTTCTTTCTCTATTCTTAATTCTCACTTGCCTTTAATGAATATGAACTGCTACACTGTGTTGGAATCCACCCCTGTATTTACACCCTACCTAATATTGTAATAATCTTTTGTACAAGGTATGCCTTCTGAGATACCATTTGAAAACTCCTAACTTGCTGATCAGCAATATCATGATATAGCATGCATGAATATTATATGTAATGTTATGAACATAAGCTGAAATAATGACTGAAGTGTGGTTCCCAGATAAGTCTGGAGAGTGGTTAAACCTGTTTCTGAAAGACAAAGGGAAGCTCTTGTCCCAGGCAGATGGTGGCCCATTAGCTTTGCTGACACCTTTAAGTGGCCGTTGTTTGTCAAGAAAGGAGGACGGGGACAGAGAGATGTACATCTTAGCAAAGAAACAATATGAGGTCGTCTTCTTCCACCAAACTCCCTGTCTCTTGGTTCTGGGTTAGAAATGTTTTTCAAAGAGTGATTGAAACTATAAAGAGGAAGGGCAAACGCTTCAAGACACTCCTTTCTCTCCTGCCCATCTCATTCTCTGTATCTGAGAAGACAAAGGAAATACCCATAAGACCTTGAAGGAGCAGTCCTGACCTGAAGGGTTTGGTTAGTGATGCTGCTGGAAGCATGGGGTGAGAAACTTTGCTTTAAATTTACTATAGTTTGTTAGGGACTAGAAATAATTTTATCTTGAAACTGTTTCTGATTCTTATCCCTCACTGTTTGTACTCACTCAAAATCTCTTTGTAGATAATAAACATGTTTTATCTAATCCTGGGTATTGAAGTGTCTGGTTAACTCCCTGTAAGGTGACAAGTTGTGTGTATATTATTCCCTTAAAGGTATATCAGACTTATATCAGACAGGACGGGGCTGAACAGAATAAAACTTGTATTTCCGGGGGGAAGACTGGGACTGCATTAGAATCACATTGCAGAAGTAACCAGGGCTGATAAAAGCCAGAGAGTAACCCAATTGGTTGCAATTACACACATACTCAGGGTGTTGTTTGCATGCAGCATGGCTGTTTGTGAGTGGCCCAGTTGGAAGCTACTTCAGCAAGGCATTGCAAGGTACCCAAGGTTGCGGGCTGGGGATGATACAACCTCCCTATTTGATCTGGATTGCATCTCAATATACATCTCATAGACAGATCCTTCTCGTTAGGTCTCTCATACAGTTAAATGACTTCTCTTACTATGTTCTAAGCTGATCACATTGTTGGAATACCAAAATCATAGGTTATTGTCCTATCCCTCTCAGAGAAATATCAATGTTTCCTTTTTAAGATAGGTTGCTGTACGTATTTACAAACAGTCCCACTTTAGGATTAGCCCCAAAATTCGCTTGGTTTCATAATTTGGTATAGTTCTCTTTCTCTCCGATTTTGACTGATGGGGATGATCAGTTACCATTTGGGACTTAGCCTCCTAATTCCAGATTAACCTTCAGGGAGGTTACCTTTTCTGAAATATGCCTATGTTCAGCCTGTATGAATCAGAGTATAAATAAGCACAGAGAGCGCGAGTTATGTAAAATGATTTTTGAGACAATGCTAAAAGCTGATGTGATCAGTGAACAACATCTGAATTTTTTTTTAGTTATCCTAAGCCTTTGGGGGAATCCTGGGAAATTTTTCTCTAACTACTTGATTAGATAACAGAAATAGACCAGGTCAAGCATCCATAGAGCAACTGGAACAACCAACAGCTTCATAAAGAAGCAAATATATGACAATCTTATATTTTCCTCCATTAAATTATTAAATATAAAGGTTGGATATATCAAGGTCTACTTGGTTAGTCTGTCTCTCTCTCTGATCATGGAATATTTCTCCCTGCTGTAAGCTCCATAGTGCTATTTTTCAATGATCATTTAATATAACACGTTTGTTGCTGTGGTAGCTAGGCCACATGTACAGGTTTATGAATCTAGTACAGTCCTGAGCTAAGAAACTTGGGTAGATAAACTTCAGAAGTAGGAGCTCATTCTTTTAGATTCAGAACGTTTAGTTTCAATCCTGCTGCCTATGACCTGCCAAAGGGTCTGACAATTTATTTACATATGGTAAATAATTGAGAGAGACTTCAAGTGTCTAAGGAAGATCAGTCAAATTGTCCCTCTTTCTGATTTCCTTCTGTAGTTGTATCAATTTAAAAGCTTTTTATATTTTTTTCCCATATAACTGCTGAACGCTCTGTGCCACCATAAATGATTCTTTTCTCTTTTAGGGCTAGATATATTGCTTTTATTATTCCTTTTTAAATAGTTGTAGTCTGTAAACATGTTCCTCCTACTCCCCCACCACAGCTGTTTCCTAGCTAAACTGAACAGCTAGCTATTTTAATAATTTATAATTTCTCCTATATATTTTTTTTGCTAATCAGTGAATCCTTTATCAGTTCTATTGCCTGTGAAAGAAACTTCTATAATTTATCCATATAATCCTGGTAATGAAGCAGCCAATATTGAACACACCATCCCCAAATTGGCCACCTTAGAGCCATAGAGGGAGGAACAATTAAATACATATTGTAAAGCATGGTAAAATCTGCACAAATCTAAGCTTGCCTCTTTATTTGAATTGACTTTTCAATTACAAGAAATTGAATTTATTTGGATTGGGTTAGCTTTTTAAAAACAAATATGCTTATAAAACAGAAACCTGGAAAGGAACGTATTTGTATATTGTGCCCTATTCTCATTGTCTCCCTAACACCTTTGTGATTAGGATATTTCTTATAAATGTGTTTGAGCTGTTTAAAACTCAGCAACTCGTTTTTGATGTTTCTTTGGTTTCAGTTGTCTTGAGTTCCACTCTCCCTATTTTTTTGTATGAGGTTTGAATCCAGTCACCTCAACTTGTTAAATTTTGCCTGATTTCTCATCAAAACCACAAAGATGACTCATAATAAAACATCCACAGATTTCTTTCACAAATCTTAGAGGCTCTTTTTGAAGAAATTCAGTTATGTTTGGGGTTTATAAATGAATCTCAAAACCAGATGATATTTTGTTTTTAGACATCCTAAGTAACGTTATGATTTTTATGACCCACTGTTTCTACTTTCTGAAACAAAAAGGAGAACTTGTTAAAGTATCACTTATAAATATATAAAACTGAGGATTTCAAAAAAAGGAGCAAAAAATGCAAGTACTGTGAAAGATGTAGTTAGGGTGCACTAGGACAGTATCAAAATGCTAGAGGCTGTGCTTGACAGCTGATATTTAAGCTAAAAATGTGAACATGGATCCATGAGATAAATAATGTTGCTGAATAGAGTAGTAGTTAATACCAACATTGTCTCTAGAAATTAATGAAGGGAAATAGGAACAATCTTTTGCCTGCCCATAAATAATCATTTTGATATGCTGCTATACAAGAATGCATTGTTCATTTTTCTAGGTAAGTATGGGGAAACCAAGAATATTCTTTTTTTCCAGTTTCATGCTGGCACACCTTCTTGTCCCAGCTTTTGCACAAGATCAAGGGAGTTCGTCATTGATTTAATTTTGAATAAATTAAACTTTCTTCATAATGCTAAGATGTATAGTTACACAGACACACACAACTGATCGTACCTTTGGTTTAAATACCTTCTTTTCTGCAGCCACCTTTTGATATTTGAGGAGATATCTACATACAAGGTGGGCTTTTGTTTTTCTTTTTTGTGTTTTTTAATTTTAATATGTAAAACCAAATTCCCATTAAAAAGAAGGGAAAGGGGCAAATAAAGATGAGGATGGAAAACTGCAAAAATGTCTAGATACATTTATTTATTATATACTAGACTCCTCACCATGTTTTGACTTTATTCTTTTACAACTTTGTATGTGAGAAAGATATAGTAGACTCTTACATATCTCTAGAATTACAAATAAAGGGCTATGGTATGTTGAACTAATACTGTACTCAGAGCTGAGTTAAATACTTTAAAAATGTGTTCAGAAACACATCACCTTTATCCAACATGTGATTCCTTCTATCTGTGCAGATACCCTAATTCACAGATATTTTGCATATGAAAATTTGTTTCCAAAAAAGTTTGAAGAGTTGTGACTGTTCTCCTGAATATTCTATTTGCCATAGGTATTTGTGCTGTTCATTATTCCCTTGTGTATATATAGATTTCAAAATAGGACCAGAAATAATGATGGAGTAGTGGTGGCTGTTTGTTTATTATGGTAGCATGCAGTGGCCCAACTCAGGATGAAATTTTTTGAATGGGGCCAGGATTTCACTCCCTAACTCCTAATAAAGTGCAAACATGTGGTTTATGTTACCTTTTCCACAATGAGTATAGTATACACTTCAATCCATAGGATAATTTTGATATAATTGACCAAACAACTCTTACTGACTTTAATGGGAAAAAATGGGCTGCATTTGAAGGGGCTATTAATTTCAAATTGTTCGAAAGGCTGCACAGAAGGCCTCCAAATGAAATAACTTTGCTACCTGGCACACAGGTCACTCCTCCACTCAGGTTTGGCATGGCTGTCCCACAGGCAGCAGCCACTATTATGGGATGAGTGCAGATAGGCTCATTCTTACACTGCCACACCCCGTGCACCCTTGCTTTTTGTGAATGGATTGGGTGGGGATCAGTTTCAGAGTTTGCCATGGATCGCCAAAACCTATGTGCAAGTTGACAAGTTTGTAGTCACACAAATAACCTTTATGATAAATGCAACACAAGTCACCACTGTCTTCTATATAACTTGACTGTGCATGGCTTTGTGCCAGAGATGGAATTGGAGGCTGAAAGTCAGCCTTATAAATCCTGTTGAGCCTTTGTATTTTTTTAAATATTGTAAATCAGAAATGGTAAATCAAGTAATACATATGCTAAAAGAAGAAACAACAGTACCCTCCTTCCCCCCTCCCCAAAAAAACCTATTCAGTGACTTTTTTTCCCCCAGTACCTACCCTTGATGCTCCTAATATTTTGATTTCCAAACACATTTCCAGATTTATTTGAGCATGGAAAACAGTAAAGTCAAATACAAGTTTCTGATAACAGAGAATCTAAAAGACTAGTTTGATTGATTGCTCCAAACATCATCAAACCATCCATCAACTAACCAGCCTAAAATAAGCAGTCTTCAGTGAAATGCTCCAGTAGAAGACAAAGAAAGATAGATATTTATTCAAAAGAACAGCTGTAATGGTGAGAAAAAGCATCACCATTCTGACTCATAAAAGACATGTCTGTGATTTCAGTGTAGCTAAGCAAAATATGCATTATGTATGACAGATAACAGCTCAATTAGATTGTCTCAAGACTGATTTGATTAGTGTGTAGAGCCTTAGTTTAGGAGCTATTTCTAATGCTAAAGATACAAAGACAAATCACTATGATTCATGCGAATTAAAACAAAAACAATGCAGAAGTCGCTAACACAATTTCTGAGTTTTTTTCTAAATTCTATTGAAATTGTCTCTTTACGAAAGTGGAATTAAAATGACTCTGTTATCCAATGGGTTCTATCAGAATGTAGTACACCTGTTTGTTTGCTTTCAAGTCTAATTTAGATTAGCAACTTTAGAAGACTGTAAATAGGTCTTCGGAGGCCCTCTAGGGTCAATTGTTAAGGTGTCACTATGAAGATATAAGAGAATCTGCCATGTGAGCAAAATTGCCCTACTCACGTCAACAGTTTTTATGTACAAATGATAGCAATTATGTAAATATTGTCAGTGCTTAAGTACCTAAAGCTAACATTTTTTTTCCAACCCATCTGCCATCATTTGGCACCAATAAAAATTAAAGCACTGATATTTTAGATGTATTTGGGTACAAGCCCACAGCTGTTGGCTTCAATGTTGCTAAAGCTCCAGTAACATAATCCATTAACAATGTTTTTACTTTTATATAAGATTTGCCTGAGCAAAAACTGTGAGAAAAGACAATCAGAGTTGCCTTTTTTTTTTTTTTTTTGGTCCCCGTAAAGGGAGATCTATGCAATAAAACTAGAAACTTTTCTCTTTTACAATATATAACAATGGTTATTTGAAATTTGAACTATATTTTTAAAAACATGCTTTAGACTAAAATAATCAGATTTTTGAGAACTACCATAGATATACTTGATTTCTTCTTCAACTTTTTCCAGTTTCCACAAGTATTCAGATAAGATGATTCGTGTACATGTTTGAGAGAGAAAATTGTGTGTTGAGGGAAAGGGGAATACTCAGTTCATTACTTTACCAATAAGCCTAGCAGACAGAAATATTGCCTCGTACTCAGTTGAGATTCTCAGTTAGTGGTATGGGAATGTGAAGAACGTTGGAATGTATAGGTAATACTGTGTAATGTACATGACTTTGCCCTGGATACTTCAAACCTTTAGGCAAGTACATAATTTTACTCATGTGAGTAATCTTACTGTTTTAAATTGGATTCTTACAGGCTTTTAGTTCACACATGCGTTAATGTGGTTTACCTATTTTGCCGACTTTGGTGGGCTGCTAATGTTGAATGAAGTTATGAGTGTCTTAAAATATTTGGTCTTACAGGCTTTTCTGAGCAGTACAGAAAAAAATAATGTATTTATACTTAAGACTTCTTTGGGGAAAGGAAATATTATTTCTATAATATAGATGGGGTATTGAGATACAAAGTAGATAACAGCCAGGAAGAGAACAAACATCTCCTGAGTCCCTGAGCAGTATCTTAACCACCTCAGCTTAATTCTGCTACCAGAGCTGCTTGGACAGACCTTTTTCACTCATGTAGATATGATCAAGACATAGAGATATCTTCAGTTTAAATCCCAGATTGTACAAAGAGCTTGCAGTCTGTTTCTACAGCTCCTGGCCCCATTGCCGCTCCTGATGCAATCAAGGTCTCTGGGTACTATAGTAATAAAAATAGCAGTAAGACAAAGGGCATCTTTCTTTTTCAAAATTAGTTTCCCCAGAGCTGTCTAGTCATGTTTGCAGCTTGTATAAAACCTTGCTCACAAATTACTCAAATGGCTAATATTTCTTTCTCACCAGACAGATTTTAATGGACTTGACTCATCCTAAATCTAAGCATAAGCAGAAGTAGATCTGTATTTTTTGCTTTCTGACTGCATTCCAGCTGTAGAAAGCAAACCATGCACAGAGGTCAGTGATTTGTTAAAGTGCCATCCAATTTAATTATCTTTATGTTCATTGGCTGCTTTAGGGAAAGGAAATGGGGGGATGGAGAAGGAAGAGGGAAGTAGTGTTAGAGAAAAATACCATCTTGCAAATAGGAAGGAGTTGAATATCTCTGATGCCAGATGCTCAACTGTATCTTAATTTGTAAATTACATTTCATGCTTTAAATAGAAAATGCATTTGGATTTGGTGTGTAAAATCAATCTGATTATTATGAGAAGTAAAATGGCTATACTTGAGGCAGTAAAAGTTTTTTAGGAATTCAGTAAAAATTTAATGGGATTACAGGAATAATAAATGACCACACAGTTTAATCACTTTGTAAGTTACAAGAGTGATCTTTGAATAAAGATCACTTCACTAATTCAGCTGTGTCAGCTATTGTTGGGAAATTAAAGTGGTGCTGATTCAGCCATTTATCTTTTTTTTTCCCCCCTGCATATAAAACCTCCTCATGCCTCTTGTTACTGGTACAACTAATTCAACACTTAGAACTTGTTCTACAGTGGAGGTGGGCTTCAGAGCCTCAGCTGCAGCTACAAAACAGTGTCCACACAGTTACTTTAAGACAGCTAGTATATGCCTTACTATCCAAATGTGCCAGCCCCAGCTGAGAGGCTTCCTTGTATAAGCTTTGTAGACATACCCTGAGTGGGGAAAATATGGCTGCCTCAACAACACAGCGGACAGTGATGATTTGGCTACTGTGCCTGAGTGTGTGTGTGTGTGTGTAGGGCTAGCCTCTGGCATACTGTGGTACCACTGGAGGTATGTCTTTGTAAGACCATGTAATCCTGGCCCGGGATGACTATGCCAGCAGGAAGTGCAAGCTATGCCTGTTGCATGGGTGAATCAAGGGCAGCCTCTACATATGTTCCCCCCAATGTTCAGACAGCACTGTTTCCTACACGCTTCCAGGCACTGCCTTTGGTAGTATCTCTTGTATTCCTGATGTAGCTCAGCCTGGTAAGCACATAACCAACCAATAAGGACTGTATGCTCCATGTATCTTTCTATAGTTTGAAAGAAAAATATAGTTCTAAGTAAGTGTCTAATTTAAAATAAGATCGCATGTTCTTCTTCCAAATATGTATTGTGCTTCTTGGCACACTTGCCTGCAAAGTGTGGGAAGGGGAAGCACATGTACTGTACCACAGAGGATCAAGTAGAATAACAGGAAAAATTGAACATTTGCATATCTCTTCTTTTCAAAATATTTGAGATCACTGAAACCTTGAACGTCTATGTAAAGTTGTTCCTTTGCTGCTCTAATGTGTGAAAGCGTGCTCCTCATTTTTAAGGATGCCTGGGTCTTAAATCTGAGGTTGAGGGATTCAGGGATACTGATGCCTCCATGAGGCCGCTGGAAAACCTCACATACATTCTTCTATCACTAGCCAGACATATTTCCTCCTTTACACATTACCTTCCACACCAAAAATGAAAATGTATTACTCATCTATCATTCAGAGTATACCTTTCAACTTCCTTTTTTTCCTTCCAAAATTTAATACCAATAAACTCGTCAGTTTTATTATGTTTCTCTTGATAATAGCTTTGGGGAGAGGGAGTAGAATGAGAATAGTAAATAAAGACCCAATATTGTTTCATTTTCACAGTTGACTACAGTAGAGCCTCAGAGATAGAAACATCAGATTTATGAACTGACCCATCAACCAAAAATCATGGGAAGCTGGAAATGCATGGGGTGGGAGAGGGAGGGGTGCTAGCAGTGGACTGGCACCAATCTCCTGCCACATGCTGCCTCTGGAATCTGACAAGTAGTGCACTGAGCAGGGAAAACCTTGGGGGGGAAGTGACTAAGAATGGGGACTTGTAGGGCCAAGGGTGTGGTGCAGGCCCCCTTGCCCAGTTCAGCCCAAAGGCAAGAAACAGGAATAGGGTAGGGAGCTGCTTGCAAACCAGGCAGAGCTACCAGGTGCCACCTTTGCAGAGATCTCTCCCATTTCAGCTGGAAGACACTGACTGAAGGGTACTGTTCCACAATGTTTTGTTCAGAGTTCTGGACAACCTCTATTTCCCAGTTGTTCACATCTTTGAGATTTTACTATATCTATTAGCCATAGTAGCAAATGAATGAGAAACAGAAGTTTCAGAGCATTCAATGGAAGGGTTATTGCAAATAGCAGGAATTTATGAATATCAGTCAATAGACATTACATTGGGGCATAATCAGAACATTTCCCAAGAATGCATGCATTTCTTATACAGGGCCTAAATGCTGGGGGGTCTGTTAAAAGATAATGCAATACCAAAAGAAGTATACAGGAAGGAGATGCTTGAGCAACTACTTCATTAAGTAAAAATAACTCCATACCATTTAAAAAAAATATACATATTTGATATCCGTATTCAGTCATCTGAAATTCATGTTCATTCATAGGGAAGAATGATTTAGTATTAGAACATAATACTGAGACACATGTTCAGGGCCTCTGTTCTTGGCTCAGCCATAGACGAGTCATAAAGTATGAGGCCTATCCAGTAGCCTTTGAAAATCTTTGTGTTATGGGGACACCTGCTATGAAATGATTGTTCCATACAGTTTTATTACTAACTGAAACACTGTTTAATATTACTTAACATACATAATCTTTTCTGATGTGATTTGCGCACCAGTAATGTCTAGAGTTCCTCTTCTAGCTACATATTTCTGCTACAATCTTATTTTCATCCCTGTTTCAGAAGTGTGTGTATTTCAGAGAAAACAACCTCTCCTAGGGCTTCCTCCAAGCAGACTATTGCTCTTTTGCAAGGATTTCAACTTCAGAGCAGGACCAGACCAGAGCACTAGGTGATTTCAGTAGTTTCTCTTACACCCAGCTGAAGCAATCAAAGGAACTCTGCATAAAAGAGCAAGGCTTGTCAGGCACAAGCTAATCTATAAATAGAAGGCTAAATTTTTATTTTTTTAGGAGAAACTGCAGGCTTGCTCATCAGATTTGTCAAAGCCTGCTCCAATTCTTTCTTTAAAGGGGGTCCACTATTTATAGGCAATAT
Organism: Pelusios castaneus; assembly: GCA_007922175.1. Classification (NCBI taxonomy): domain Eukaryota; kingdom Metazoa; phylum Chordata; order Testudines; family Pelomedusidae; genus Pelusios; species Pelusios castaneus. The sequence goes on from ML685808.1 coordinate 7,960,410, forward strand.
CTCATAGAAATCTCTTTTCTCATGATGATCTTGCCTTGTTACATTCTGTGGTTTGACCTTCTAGAATTTAGATATAACTAATCAGCTTCTTCAGTATTTGCTTAAAATTAAAAGGGATGCCCAGAAATGGCCACAGCCAGAGATGGGACAATAGATGGAGGGTGCCAATGCTCTGAGATAGTACTGAGCATCATCTATCAGATGTTTGTTTGGCTGGTTCTTGCTCATATGCTTAAGGTCCAACTATAATTGCCTTATGTGGAGTTGGAAAGCAATTTTCCTTCAGGTCAGACAAACAGTGATTTGGGGGAAAGGGAGTTCTCCTTCCTCTCCTGTGTGGATGTCGGGTCTCTTGCCAAGATCAGCTGGGCATAGCTCAGTCAGTCCCCTGCCACTGAAGGAGCTTCAGGCACATCACTTTCCTTCTCTGCCAGTGGCACACAGTTCTTTACAATCTTAATGGATATAATACATTGGTTTAATTGTGGTAGTAATGTGGGTATGTTAGTGGCCTGTGATGTACAGGAGGTCAGATTCAACATTCCTATTCACCTTAAACTATATATTTCTCTAAAAACAAATGCTTGTTCATAGTAAAATATGAGCAGTTGTAAAATGGGAAGAAACTGGGAGTCCTAGGTTCCATTATCAACCCACCACTGACTCTCTTTAAATCTGGACTCATCTTTGCCTTACCTATAAAATGGGGTTAAATAATAGTACTTCATCTTTTGAAAGCATTTGACATCTCCAGGTGCAACAAAAATTAAGCTTCATCATTATTATTTACAGTGTTATTTTTAACCAATCCATCTTACATAGAAGCAAGCACACAACTATGGTAGGTGCGACAATGGCTGTAAGCATTGCAGTGCACAATAATATTACTTTAATATTACTTTAATTAATTACTTTTTCCATGCTTTTATAGTGGTTTACATGTATTTTGAGTGTTCTTATTTACAGATGTAAATCCTTGTTGTCTGAAGCTCTAGGGAGTAGGGAGCTCACTATTTGCATCCATTTGTAAACTGAGAAAAGAACAACCCAGAATGGCTTCAGAACTTCAGGGGCTTCGAAAGAGATGAAGATCTCTGCCAGAATCTGTTGGTGAGCAAGTAGAAACAAGTGAAAGGGTCAAGACTCATTTGCATTCTGTTACCTGACAGTTTGGAGAATTTCGGTCAAAATCCAGTTGCAGTTTGAGTTTGGGATAATACAGTGCTATTATTCCTGCCAGGATATGAGAAGACAAGAAAACTGCAATAAATATGCATGGGTCAGTGGTCATCATGATCAAAGGCACTTTCATCTCTGAGTTGAGAAGATGGACTTGCCAGAGCTCTGGACTCCATCAAACCTGGGCCACAAGCCATGAATGGAGTTGCAAGGAGGGGGAGGAGCCAAGTGGCTATTGTAGTAACACATTATTTATTGGAGTCCCACACCACAAGCAGAGGACAAAGTTTGACGAGGCATTCTAGTCTTACTTTATATATTTGGATACTGTTGACTGATTATTGTAGACTTTTCAAAACTTATTCCATGCTCCATTTTGAGCTTTATTGTTACTCCAAACAGAAAAGTGTGAACCTATTCTATAATTGTGTGCTGATTGCTGCAACATATACCTAAGCAGTTTGGTCAGCCATCAGGTCACAGTGTGAAGTCATTCTATTTGCAGCCATAGAGCTCCAGCAGCATTGTACTGAAGAGAGCACTACGCTGAAATACTGCCCAGCTGGTTTGCAGATACACTACACATAGATGAGGAAAGGAGTCCTCATTTCACTCATACAACACTAGACAAGATTTAACATTTAATAAACCATTTCAGTTGGTAGCATCAATATTATAGTTGTTTAATTATAATCTTGTTTTAGAAGAAGTTCACAAATCCAATGAGTTCTTTTAGGTTGGACAATGCAAATAAAAAGAAGAAAATCAGTATCATGTAGTTGAATGTTCAGTGTGCATTTTATTTTATTGAGGGTTATTGCATAAGTCATAGAATTTGTGGAGAAATTGGTTGAAGGGCGGGGTGAAGGGTATTCATAAATGGAATTTTAAAGGACTATGCATGGTCATCTCAAAATACATATCAATTGTGTTAGCATATGATTTATTGTTTGGTTGGGTATAATTGAGTTTTTCTCTAAATTCACAATAAGCTTTATGTTAAGATTCAAATACTCCTAAGCATGCAGTGTTCTTCAGGTCTGCAAAAGCCCTTCGTGATTGGTCATAAATTGTTTTATAACTATCTAGAATCATCTTATTTTTCTGAGTAGATCTCCTACAGGGCAGAGGCTAAAAAGCTGTGGGTTTCTGAAGGAATTTCTTGATATAACAGTAAGTGTCAATACCAATTAATTTATATGCTTTGCAACTTTCCTGTTCCAACTGGGTGATTTAGATACTTTTTGATTTTCAAGGCAATGGCTGCAAGTAGCAGCCATTGCCTCTTTTCAAAAACAGCCTACAAGACATGTGTGTTTTCTTTATTATACATTTAAGGTTCTCCCTTTGTATGCTAGAATACATGTTCAGAATGATCAGCCTTCTGAAAGGTGTTCTCTCAATTTCTGTCACTTATCACATTGGCTTACTGTTATTTCTGAGGTAATGAGAACTACACACTCTTGGAGGATAAAATTTGGCTGTGAGGAGGTTTTGAAAAGTATGGGTATCTTTGCCAAGTAATAAATTTCAAACACTTTTATAATAAACTATAGTAATCAATAGTATCATTATAAAATACAGATAATTTACTGTTAGTTGGTGCCCAGTAGTGTGGAGCTCTGACCCTGATTGGGTCCTCAAATGCTCCCACACTACAATTAGTTATATTAAAAAAAAAAATGGCAGGAAAAATGATTCACATATAGGCCCTAAATTGAGTAAAAACTAGAGACCTGAGAAATCAAATCTACTAAGATTGCAGAGAATTAGTACAAGGGGCCTACTGTCAATCATACTTAGAGATTTAAGAAAAGTAAAAACTTTTGAAATATGTGTCCCTATCCTCCAAAAGAAGAAGCAATGTAGAATTGTTATCAAAAATTGCAATTGTGTGTTCCAGTAGGAATGCGTTATCACAAATGTTCTGCCTATGAAATGAAAGAATAAACATACTTAAACATTTAGATATCCAAAAAATAAAAGTCACATGCAAACACACATCTGGCCCGGGGAAGGATTCTAGTTTACTGGGATCCTGGATCCAAAAAAATTCAGGAGCAAGCCACCTACTTTGTTTCAGTCAGTACTGATAATCAGTTGTGTAGTAAGCAGGGGATGTAGAACAAGGGTCTTCCCTTACTGAATTGTCTAAAGTATGATTTACCTCTTCATTTACATTTTTTTTCTTTTTATTATGTGAGGCCAACTCCTAAAACAAGTTGAATCTTTGCAAGCACCACTGAAATTGACTGAACTCCACTGAAGTCAATGGAGAGAGATGCAAGTCCTATGCATTTTTTTCTGGTCCCGCCTATACTGAGAGATTGTTTTTATCCCATTCTTCTGAGTATATTTTGGCTGTGCCAGAGAAATATATACACTTGTATGTAACACACTGTATTTCCTTCCAGCAGTAATATATTTTCAGGTTCTAAATGTATGACCTTCACTTTGAATACCAGGCAGAACATGTTACTGGATTAACTATGTTCTTTTCATGGTTCCTCTTGGGTGTTCTTTCAGTCTCTCTTTATTTAAATCTATCGACAATGAATATACTCTAACCCCATTTTGCCCTGTCATTTTTAGTGTGAATAAACTTCTTTTTTTGTGTGACGTTTTTTCCCCCCTACACAGCCATTACAGTGCCTTGTTTTGATAAATATCCTGAAATTCCCAAGTGTCCACTTTCTTCCCTAGGCTGTCACTTCTGTGGAACTGAATGCAAATTCACATATAGGCTCAGCATCGAAGTAAAAGCAAAAATATATATATCAGAACTGTTTGCTGGCAGATGGTGGCAGACAGCAGTGTTGATTTGCCTGGCACTTCCTTCTAGTTATTTTGACTGGTAGCATGAATGAATGCTAAGGAAGGATGACACAGTTTGAATATGTACTTGTCAAACTGCTACCATCAGAAGCATTTGTTTATTTTGGCTAGGGGAAAGAGGATAGTGGTGGTATGGTATCTCATTTGCTTTTTAAAATCTATTTTAGATATTCTGTTTTGCAGTAGTCTTCCTGCTGCTACTTGTATCCTCAGTGCTTGGAATCTGTTTCTTTATGGATTTAGTGTGCAATTTTGTGTGTGAGTGAAACAAGCATGTAGGTGAAAATTTAGCAGTCATGTCTATGAACTGATGACCAAAGTCTCTGACATTTTTTAGATAGGTGGTATCAGAATTACAAGTGCACTGATAAGAACATCTATAGATGTTCATTTGAGAAAGAGAGAATGTTGTTTTGGATGCAAATTAAATGACATAAACAGCAGTGAAACAGGCAACATAAGATATTTATATGTAACTTCTCTTCTTAGTCTATTACATTAACTTCCAATCACAATCTAAATCTGCTTTCTCAGCTCATGTTTCCTCACCTGCCAACCACATGGTAGGTATCAAATAGACCACACAGACTTCTTCCACTGCAAATTCTGATTTTGTCTTTTCTTTTCAGTTGTGCCTTTTTTTTCCACACAGCATTACTTCACTTCATAGATTCCATATTAAATTTTCAGTTGGGGGGATTAAGAACCTATAGAGACAAATGAAAAAGGAAGAATAAAACCCTGTTAGAACCAGAAGTGCCGGTGAAGCACAACAAAAGTTGTTCATAGTTGAAAACATGAATTACAAAAGGATTTGTCTTTTCCCTAAAATCTGGATGAGGATGAACATAATTTAAAATTAATTAGACTGTAAGAGAGAGAAGGACCAAAAGAAAGAATGATGTGTGGTTACTAAAGACTGCTTTTAATTGGCTAGCAGAGTATAGTCTTCATACAGCTTCAAAAGTGTATATATTGCTGTGTAGTTTTTTCTTTTGTTTAACTTTTCCCCCTTCAAAATACAATATGTTTTTAAATTTTTAAGAGGTTTTTATCCAACACCTATCATGTTTTCCAGAGGTCTACACAGGGCCAAGGAAGCCCTCACTTATTTTATTCCAAAAGGCTCTGTGGGATGTCAGCCAGGTTTCATATGGTCATGTGTATGAATTATAGAAATGTTAGAGCTCTGTAAAATAGTCCCTCCTTATGAGTGGATGAGAGTAGCTCCATTTTCCCCCCTCTATATATTGCACATGTACATCAGTTAAACTTATTTTATTCTTTGAAATATCTGTGGCAGCTTCCTGAGAAAAGCAAAGGGTATCCATTGCTGCTATAATTGTTAATAATTAATTTGAAAAAATTTAATTCCCTCAAAAATGGTTGAAATGAAATTTTGGTTGCAAAACTTCCTGAAACATGGACTACTAGTATTGTCATTTTTCATTATCCAGTCCTAATCTATCTAAACAAATATAAAGAAATATATATGTAAGGAATCTTCATTAAGAAGTCTTGATGTTTTAAATTTGTGTGTATATAATATAAAATCCAGAGCTATCTGTGTGCAAAGGGGCCCTCATTTAAGTATCTTACAGAAGGAAGGAATGACCTGGGTGGTTCTTGTGGCACCATAGCCTTTCCCAGCAAAGACTTACATGAAGTCAGGGGTCTAGGAGTAGACAGTGACTGAGTAGGTACATTATACTCATTACCTGGACTTATTAGCCCAGAAAGGTAAGCATGTGTTAACCTGTCCTCCAAAGTTCTCCCTGCACACCAGAGCTCCTCTCAAAAAGGCAATGGAAGGCTGTGGAAGCCATGCTGCTGGAGACACAGGGTCAGAAGAGAGAGGAGATTGTGCGGGCATAAAACAACCTTGCAATTGGTTTAGAGAGGTAATCCAGCAAACCCTGAGAACATTGCCTTCTGGTAAATGAATCACTGCAGATGGGGGGGATCAAACTCTGCTTCCTTCTCCTCCTAGTGAAACAACCTGGGGAAACTCAGTAGGGAAACTTAGTGAACCTCCAGATTCATTCTGTTTGTCTCTTTATGGAAAATGGAGAGCTATATCATTGCAATGGTCCCACATAACTGCAGTATGAAGAATGTCAGGGTGATCTTTGACTACTAGTGGTAAATATGGCAATGGCCTGTGATGGGATGGGTTATGAGTTGGTGCAGAGATTCTTTTTTGGTGTCTGGGTGGGGAGTCTTGCCCACATGCTCAAGGATTAGCTGATTGTCTTATATGGGGTCAGAAGGGGATCCCTCCTTCCCCAGGGCAGATTGGCAGGGCCCTTGGGGTTTTTCACCTTCCCTTGTAGCGTGGGGCATGAGTCACTTGCTGGTGGTTTATTTGTACCTTAAACTTTTTAAACCATGGTTTGGGGACTCCAATGACTCAATCATAGGTTTGGTATCTATTGCAGGAGTGGGTGAGAGGTTCTGTGGCTTATACTGTTTAGGAGATCAGAGTAGATCATGCTGATTGCTTTTGACCTTTTAATCTATGATAGACCATCTGCCCAGTAACACATTATGTTCTTTAGAGTCTCAGAATCATTAAATTATATTAGTATTAATCATAACAGCATAATATAAGTCACTATTACTAAAAATAATGGACATTATTCTATAGCAACTATCTTCTTCTGACATCCCTTTACTGTTCTCTTAGGTTTGCCACTTGTGCTGATGCATAACTGAGAGATTTATAGACACCAAAGCTGGAAGGGATCACTATAGAATCATAGAATAATAGGGTTGGAAGGGACCTCACGAGGTCATCTAGTCCAACCCCCTGCTAAAAAGCAGGACCACTCCCCCTAAATTATCCCAGCCAGGGTTTTGTCTAACCGAGCCTTAAAAATCTCCAAAGATGAAGATTCTACCACCTCCCTAGATAGCCCATTCCAATGCTTCACCACCCTCCTAGTGAGAAAGTTTTTCCTAATATCCAACCTTGACCTCCCCAGCTGTAATTTGAAACCGTTGCTCCTTGTTCTGTCCTCTGTTACCCTCGAGAACAGCCTAGCTCCCTCCTCTTTGGAGCAACCCTTCAAGTAGTTGAAGGTTGCTATCAAATCTCCCCTCAGTTTTCTCTTCTGTAGACTAAATAAGCCTAGTTCCTTCAGTCTCTCCTCATAAGTCATGTGCCCCAGCCCCCTAATCATTTTTGTTGCCCTCCGCTGGACTCTTTCTAATTTGTCCACATCCTTTCTGTAGTGGGGAGCCCAAAACTGGACACAGTACTCCAGATGCGGCCTGACCAGTGTCGAATAGAGGGGAATTATCACATCCCTCGATCTGCTAGCAATACTCCTACTGATGCAGCCTAATATGCCATTGGCCTTTTTGGCAAAAAGGGCACACTGTTGGCTCATATTCATCTTCCCGTCCACCATAACTCCCAGGTCCTTTTCTACAGTGCTGCTACTTAGCTGATCGGTCCCCAGCCTGTAGCAGTGCATGGGATTTTTCCGTCCTAAGTGCAGGACTTTGCACTTGTCCTTGTTGAACCTCATGAGGTTTCTTTCGGCCCAGTGTTCCAATTTGTCCAAGTCTCTCTAGATCCTGTCCCTGCCCTCCAGAGTATCTACCATTCCCCCCAACTTGGTGTCATCCGCAAACTTACTAAGCACGCAGTCTATTCCATCATCAAGATCATTAATGAAGATGTTGAATAGAACCGGCCCCAGGACCGACCCCTGGGGCACTCCACTCGTTACCGGTTGCCAACCAGACATCGAGCCATTGATTCCTACCCGCTGAGGCCGTTGATCTAACCAGTTTTCGATCCACCTTACGGTCCACTCGTCCAACCCATACTTCCTTAACTTGCCGACGAGAATGCTATGGGAAACCCTATCAAAAGCCTTGCTAAAGTCAAGGTATATCACGTCAATGGCTCTTCCCGCATCCACAAATCCAGTCATCTCATCATAGAAGGAAATCAGATTGGTCAGGCACGATTTGCCCTTGGGGAATCCATGTTGACTGTTCCTGATCACTCTATTTTCCTCCAAGTGTTTCAGGATGGATTCCTTGAGGACCTGCTCCATGATTTTCCCAGGGATTGAGGTGAGGCTGACCGGTCTGTAGTTCCCCGGATCCTCCTTTTTCCCTTTCTTAAAGATAGGTACTATATTTGCCTTTTTCCAATCCTCCGGGACCACCCCCGTTCGCCACGAGTTCTTAAAGATAATGGCCAGCGGCTCTGCAATCACTTCCCCCAACTCCCTCAGCACCCTCGGATGCAGTTCATCCGGCCCCATGGACTTGTGCACACTATGATCAGCTAGTCTGCCCTCCTTTATCAAACAGGCCATAGAACTTCCCCAAAATAATTCCTAGAGCCTATGTTTTAGGAAAATATCCAATCTTGAATTAAATATTATGAGTGTGTTTCACAGGGATTTGGTGACAGCAGAAGTATGCTGAGACTCAGGAATTCTGAGTTCTATTCTAGGTTCTGAGGGGATGGTGCTCTACTAGACACAGGCTTTTTTCTGTCCCTAGCTCCTCCAGCCTCTCCTTGTTCCTGTCCCCTGCTCAGCTCCTCATCCTAATCCCCGTTTCCTTTCTCTCCCTCCCTACTACTCAGTTACTGCTTGCTTTGAGGAGAGGATTCTTAATCTTATTTGAAGCACCCCACTGCTACTTTAAGGAGCCCAAAGTAGGATTTTTTTCAGTCACCTTCAGAAGGAAATTGAGCTTATTGCTGAAACCAAGAACAAAGTGGGAAAGATTTTGTTGAAGTCACAAATTCCTACCCTTTCCCAGATCCTCAAGGTAAAAAGAGGGTAACAATGTGATTGGGTAGTATTCCTCATCATAAAAAGTACATCAAAGTACACTAAGCTTGTTCTATAAATCTGGGATGAATTCTCTAGTCTCAAATTAAGCTGAAATATAACTTGTGTTTCATCAATATATTTTATGATTAGCCATTTAAGTCTGTCAGTAAAAAGAAAATGTAATATTTTTAACATAGGGGTAGCCATGTTAGTCTGTCTACAGCAAAAACAGTGAAAGTCCTGTGGCACCTTAAAGACTAACAAATTTCTTCAGGCATCAGCTTTTGTGTGCATCTGACGAAGTGGTTTGGACCCCACGAAAGCTTATGCTCGAAGAAATGTTAGTCTTTAAGGTGTCACAGGACTCTTATTATTTTTAACATATTAAACTATAAAGAATTAAGTTTCACTGGGAGACACCCTTTCCATGCACTTTTTCACTTCCTTCCAAGATATATGAGAAGTATGGTGTGGTTCAGTACTATACTGAAGAACAATATTTTGTGCAGCCATTTCCCAATTGCCTTCCTGGATCTCTTTAAAACAAAAACAAAACAACAACAAAAAACCCACCTGCTATGTGCGGGTGAGGAAGGTAAGCACTCATAAATCAACAAGTCAAAGTTGCTCTGATAACTGTCAGCCACTTGGCACACTTGTAGCACTATTACACTTTTCTTTTGTAAACTATGTGTTTTAGCTTATGCATAGGCTGTGCCTAAATTAATGTTGCCAACTTGTTTTTGAATTTCCAGACTTGTGCTGCTGTGTTTGCTTACGCGTATGTGATGTTGCAATAACAGTAGTTTCATTTACTTAAAATATTTATAGTGCATGTTTAACAAAAATGACGTCATTTACACTGGAACTATTATACTCTATTATGTTTAAGATTTTTATGGTTTCCTATGCATACTTACTTTTAAACAAACATGAAAAATCCTCAAGCCATTGAGTCCTGTGAAATTTATTTCAATATTATTCCAGTATTCAGACAATTTCCTCTTTTTAAAATAATAGTTTGAATAACACATACAACTCTGCAGAGAAATTGTACTATCTTTGTGACTTGTATTTTCTGGAATGATGAAGTGAGGCAACTATGGAAAGTCACAGCTTTACCATATACATTGGAAATCCTGTAGGAAGACAAGATATAGTAATAAATAATGGTGCTGCAATACATCCTTTCTGTGAAACTAGAAGTCATGGGATAAATAATTCAGGCTCACAATGGTGAAAAACAGACTTATGCACTCTGACAAATGCGTTAAGGGAAAACAGTTCCAACCCGAATTTGAATTGTATTGTGCACTGAAGACCGAAAATGCCCCATTATGGATTTGTATCACATTGTGCTTTGAGCTATAGCAAGTATATGGACAATGGTAGGATGACTACTAGTGATCAATATATTTGAACAATTTAATAGCCTTTGCAAATATACAACAGCCTTGACAACAATGACATTTTCTGGCCTAAAGTCAGAGAAGCAGTGCTGGATTATATAGCAGCAGTTCTGTCAAAAACTGAACAAATGGCATAAGAACTTCATGCTAATGGAAAGAACTGTTTTGCTATTCATGGAGCTGGCAAAAATGTGATGTTCAATTTGATGGTGAAAATCTTTTCACACATTTCTACTTAGCAAAACTTGCACATCCTATTTTTCATTCTCTGCAAAGCTAAGGCTCTCTGCCACGTTAGGGACCAAAGTAAATGCCAATAAGAAAATTATACAACTACAAAGGGAAGCCTTAACAATCACAAAGCTTAGCTTCTCAAGTTTGTCAGTGGACAGCAGACAGCTGGTTTGTCATGCAGTGCTGGCCATTTTTTTCCATCAGCTAACTTACATAAAAGAAACTTAAAATACAACATAAAATTTTCTACATAAGTGATAGTTTATAGTGGCCACAGTGCTGCCGTGCAACAACAAATAGGGAAGTCATGAATGAGAAGTTAAATGATCAATGAGAACTTATTTTGTAAAATGAAAACTGGAAAAAGTTCATGGTCCTGTCACTAAGCGTTCCACTCTAAAAAGATATTGGGTAAAAGAAGTACATATCAGTACTCATTACCAAGGAATAATCTTTTCCTGAATCCTCTTGATTCAAGACAACTTAGTATATTTTAGGATATTTAAAACATATCTAAGGTAACTGGGCAACAATATAATGGACAATTAATGTTCAATGAGAAAAGTCCATCCATATAAAACAAAAGTGAAAGAGGAATGATCATTTTTTAGACTTTGGTAAATCAAATTAATCAAAGGTCAGGTTTCTGAAATTCTGAATACAGATCCGTATCTCATCAGACTTGGAAGGCAAAATTAAAAAGAATGAGATAAGAAGTAACATATAAATGATATAATTTTGGTTCTTGTAGAAATTGCTCATAAGAAACCTGTATCAGGGAAGAAGTTTATGCCAGCTTGCTTTATAATAAAAGTGTAGCAATTCGTCCACTGCAGCTGCGAAAGATAATATAGATATATGATTATAGACAATGTGATACACATTGAGTTAAAATATTTCCCCCCAAAATACTGTGTCTTCAGAATTTTCATCATGTGCAGAGGATATTTTAATAGTGGTATGCTGGATGATGTGCGTTCATTTACTATCCCAGTAGCCAAAGGCTGCCTCTGGCTGTCAGACCAAAGTTACATCAGTAATGTGTTACTTCTTATTTCATTCTTTTTAATGTTACCTTCCAATACTGATGAGATATGGATCGGTATTCAGAACCTCAGAAACCTGATCTTTGATTAATTCGATTTACTAAAGTCTAAAAAATGATCGTTTCTTTTTCACTGGGTCACCTTGGCCAGCGGAAATGAGAGTTTCCAGTGCATTATATTGAGCCTAATCTTGCATTCTTTATATACTCCAAATACCTACTGATTATAGGTAAAGAATGGATTGTGTCCAGTAGTTATAAAAGTAACACTATGAAGTTGCTTGTTTATAGCAAAAGTGTGAGACTTAATACTCCAGCTCTATATTTATCTAGCAAGTCAGCCTTTTCCTGTCATTTATAAATTAAATATTTTTTCACTCCTGTCAATTTTCCAGCCAATTTAATGAAACACGAAGTACAAACAAGTATTTGTAGGCAATTTCCTTTTAATAAATCTTCCTTCAACAAATTAGTCTCAGCAACAATCAAGAACAGTGCAATAACTTAAAGTGAACAGCATGGCAAGGATTCTAGATTAAAAAGTTGTATACAATGTTCTGCCAATTCCCAGAAACAAGAGAAGGAAATACTTGGACTTTTATAACTCATTCACATTTGCCTAAACCTCACAAAATGTGAGCTGAAATACTCTACTGGGAAATAAAGATCATATATTACTTGCTTATATATATTTATTTACTTAATTTGACAATAGGAAAGGAAGACCCATGACAACATTTGGTTTTAATTCATTAAAATTTTCCTTCATTGGCACGAGAAAAAAAAGTTGACATTTCCCAGGTATCAAAACCTAGCACTTATTGTACTCTCAGATGGAGAAGACGTTTGAAGATCATGATTTAGGACTCTGTAAACCACGTTTGCCCCAGAGACAGCACTTTGGGCATATCTGGTCTAGTAGAAGCCCATGAGATTATAACAAATCAGAGGTGTATGTAGTTAATTTTAACTAATCATGTCATATAGCAGTAGCAAATTCACATGCAGAATGGACTTCTATCTTGAATCGTCCTGTGCAAGTCTTTTTTTGGCAAGAATCCTATTGAGAGTTTTCATGCTTCATAATCTCTAAAAACTACAGCTTCCAATTCCATTAATGGCCGCCCTCATTCTCTACTTCCTTCAACCTGACCTATATAAAATGTTTGTTAAAGCATACTTTATTCCGCACATTGGACATGTCACACCATTGCAGTTGTCTTGTTTTGACTGGGTGCAAGACTTCAGCTTTCCAGGATCATCTGAGTGTTGTGATGGAGTCAAGCCTGAGGGCTACAGGAGAGTACTGGAAGATATATATATATTATCCCCAGGCTCAGTAAATCCCTGTTTCCAGGTTAACTAGGGCAGGGCTTCTCTAGGTCAATTAGAGAACCTGAAACCAATTAAAGCACCTGAGGCCAGTTGGAGCACCTGAGGCCTATTAGGGCAATTAACCACAGTAGATAAAAAGCCCTCTTGCAGCCAAGCAGGGAGGGTTTTAAATGTGGTATTTGGAAGTGGAGCTAGGAGTGGCGGAGTTTATGTTTGGAGGAAAACAGCAGAGGAGGGCTGAGCAGGATGGAGCTGACCAGTACCTGGAAGGTACAGGCAGTCAGGGCAAGCTCTCACAGACGGACCTTAGAGCTCAGGCTCAGCAGCCTGTGGGATGGAGAGCTCAGCCACAGGGCAGGAGGGACTGGGGATCTGTAACGCTGGGAGTTGGAGGTAGGAAAACCATGCTTCAACTGGCTGCCAGAACCTGAAGTGCAGGACTCACGGCAACTGAACGCACCCTGTTCATCAGAGTGTCTAATCTTTGACAAAATCAAAGTAATGGATGCTAAGCATGTGCTATAACTTTTGAGAGTGAAACCTGTGCAGTTTCCTCTCTTCAGCTGTTTTTAACAGCCATGTTTCTGGTCCATATAACTGGGTTATCATCTCATCTCAATTGAATGCTCATAGTTAGTTGTCACAGAAGCCTCAGAAGATACTACAATGCTATAGACACAAGACCATTCCAGATGGTGACTTACTTGGTTATAATGACACCTCCTGTCAACTAAGTACCCAGATACATAAATTACTTACCCTTCAATAAGTATAAAAACAGTTTGTGTATGAATATATTATTATTCAGTGTGCTTTTTAGCTTAATCTATCTGTGGACATTTTGCTATGAAGTCTTTACAGAATGTTTGCTAATTTCATTGAAAAAAATTGGGTGGGATGTGTTTCTTAATTTATTTGTCATGAATGTTTAATATAGATCAGATCACCATTGCACCAGAAGGCAATCTTGCATTTTGCTACAATCTAAAGTATTTAGCTAAAGCTTATAACAGTCTTTCCTTGCAGCTCCATGAAGCTGTCTGAGATTTGCTCAGAACAGTTGGTTACGGATAGTAACCTGAAGAACTACCTGTAGAATGCTCGTAAGATGTTTCCTGTTCTGTAGACCTTCAACTACAACCCGTTTTAAATGTTTAATATTCATTTTACTTTTAAAATGTTCCTTTTAATTTTTTAAATAGAAAACAAAACAATAAAAAAAACAAAACCTCTCCTAAATACACTTTAAATACCCATGGGCTTCAGTGGAGTCCAGCTGATATCCAAGGATGTAGAGGATAAACCAGAGTGGCAAAGGTTAACAGTGAGTCTAGAGACACAGACTGAAGCCACATTTGCTCCACAATGCCATGCAATAATGTCAAACCTAGAGGAAAGGCACTACAGATGGAGATATTAAAAAAAGAAAACAAACGACTTCTAGGTTGGGTTACCTGCTATAGTTTTCTTTTGCCTAATGTTCCCTTGATTTTTTTTCTTAATATTTTTCTTGATTCAGTTATTTATTTTTTAATGCTCTTTTATCAAACTAGTTGTAAACATTTAAAATCAATAAATGTGTAGCAGAAAGTAAGCAAAGACAGACTGGGGTGAGGATACCAGTGCCTTTTTTAACAAAGTAAGTACTCCCAATGTTTGTAATTTTGTAAAGAGGAAGTCTGTGAAGATAATACAGAATTGTGAACTTTTAGAAAATCAATCTTTCATCTACAAAATTTCAGTATTCCGAAGGCATTAACTTTGTAAAGAGTTGTGTATATGAAAGAGTTGTCATTCTGACAACCTTGAGATAAAGAAGAGAGGAAAATTCCCAAGAATTTCTGATGAAAGTATATTAAGTCATTTGATGTAGATAAATAAAACACATGCATATTCATGTGTAAAGTTTTACAAGTTTGACAAGACAGCAATGAGAACAAATAACTGAATCAAAATATGATATTAATTAGGAGGAGGAAAAGAAAACTTCAAAACTTGAACCATGGGTTGTTATAGTAGAAGATAACCTTACTGGAAAAGATTCTTCATCTTGTCCTTAATTAAGATTAAGTAAAATATCAAAAAGAGTTCCTGTCTTTCACTATGATAGGAAATAAATACCATTCTTTGTTAAGGAGTGAATATTGCTCCTTTCCAGCCAAAATTGTTTTACTGAGGGTAAGATTAATTAACATCTACCCTTCCTTTCCAAACCAGCTGTCTTCAAATTAAATTCATGTGTACAAAGTCAACATTCCTGTGTTACTAGGATAGATACTATTTAAAAGTTCCATAAAAAATATAATAACAAATTAAGTTTCCAAAGTCCACAAATCCTTGAAGACTCATGGACAGGAAGGCAAGATCAATACTGCCATACAAATACTGCCATTAGAAAGTTCTACAAAGTATCCTAGTAGTTTTAATCAGATAGTCTTATCTGTCCTTGTTACATATCAAGTGATTCACTTCTGTAAATACAAGCAACTTGTAATTAATAGTACCAATAAAAGTAGTCATTACAGCTTTAAGCTCTACATCCTTAGAGTGTGATCCTGCATAATTTTTATACAAAAGCAATTTAAAATGTGGGATACCACAGCAACCATTATTCCTAGAAGGTGAATTAGAACCAACATAAACCTTAATCTGTTTTGAATTCTAGTGCTACATTTAGCAGTTGGTGAAACAAAAAGAGCCACAGTGGCATACGTTCTCATCCCTTATATTGCTCTAACAGATGACTTTATATCTTCATCAAATTGAATGTATTAGTTTCTATACAGTAACAGATTTTAGCATATAGCAAATAACATTTTGATGTGATGCATGCAAGCCTTGTCCTCCCATCCCACACCCCTAGTTTCTGCTGTGGTAAAATATGTCCTGTTTTTCAAAATCTTGAGGATTGGATATCTTGTTAACTTTAGATTTTAAAATAAAATTTGGATCTACTTCAGTCTCTAGCAATCAGGAATTGCTTCATAGAAGCCCCCATAGTATAGTTTGCCATAATTTAGTCTCTCTAGCAGTCCTTGCTCAAGAACCTAAAGAACTAACCCCCATAGCACAGAAAACAAATCACCTCTTCATGCTACTCACATTCTCCCATATATGTAATAGTCAAACTTTGGGGAGAAAAAGTAGAAAATTGCTTTGTGTCAAGGCACTGGAGTTTGTCAGTTTCAGTTGCCTTTTTTTCTTTAGAAACAATTGCTTCCAATTATCATATCTCATTATGACAAAGTATTTCAGAATTGTTGCTAGATACCATGGCAGTCTCAACTCAATTAAACTGTATGAAGGCTCGTCACTTTAATATTCCAAAACTTGAGCTTCTTCAGCACAGCCAATAATCCTTTATAATAGAGAAAACACTGTAAGTCACTGTCATATAGGGCCATGTTCTCTTTTACACGGTTAGTCAGTGTTGCACAATTGTAACCAGAGAATTTGGCTTACTAAATATACAGAAATTTTCTCATTTTAATGCAGTAAAAGTTTGCTTGTATTTTCATTGCAAATTTATTTAAAAGATATTTTAAAGTATTTTATTCTACTTTATATGTTTTTCCACATTAATACTTCCATAAAATATAGTGTAGAACATATTATCTTGACTCATGTATGAATACATGAAAACAAAAAACCCGAGACCGGAAGATTCTCTTTGGGTGCGTCTACACTTGTAAATTAAGTCGACTTAAGCTTGCTTAAATTGACTTAATTTACTCTGCGTCTACATTACACTTTCCTTAAGTCGACATAAGCAGCTGCTTAAGTCGACTTTATAAAAGCTCCTTTTAAGTCGACTTTCTGCTTAAGTCGATTTTAGAAAGTCGACTAAAGCCAGTGTAGACGTGGAGTAGCCCTAAGTCAACTTAGGGGCCTCAAGGGCTTCCCCACTGCCCTCCCTGCCAGGGTGACTAGCACAGCCACAGCCTGGCATGCCCCCACACAGGGCAGGGCAGAGCCCTGCCCACCCTGCCCCTATGCCCTGCTAGGGTCCCTGTCCCCCTTTGCTCCATTGTACCAAGGTACAATGGGGCAAAGGCTGAGCCCCCTGGCACTTGGCAAGGGTTGCCCCCCCCTGCCACCGTGGACCTGTCCCAGGTCCACCTAGCCCCTAACCCCCAGTGTGGATGCTCTAGGTCGATTTTGTAGGGTTTCCTCAAAGTCGACTTAAAATGTAAGTGTGGACATGCTAAGTCGACTTAACAAAATCGACTTAAAGTCAACTTTGTTAAGTCAGCTTAGCTAAATCGACCTAAATTAACAAGTGTAGACATAGCTTCAGGGACTAATGAAATCAAGTATATTGTTATGAAAGTGAGCATGAAGTCTGAACTTTCAAATCTCTTTTTTAATCATGCATGAAACAGTGCTCTTTACTGTCAAGCTTACCATACAGGCACATCATTGCCTGCTAAATTACATCCATTTCGAAAGCTTTCCAGAGCTTATTTTCTGAACAGCCAGACTCTTCATTGGCTTATACCTTGGAGAGATGAATTGCTGAAGAGCAACACTAAACATTTTCCCCAACTGAGCACTTATCCCTATAGTTTCCTCAGACTTTGTGAACTTCACTAAATGTTGGTTATTGCTATTATACTGGTAGCACCAACAGTAAGCCAAGCATTGACATCATTGACAAAATAAAGAGTTGACATCATAGAACACATTATTTTAAATAAGGTTGTCATATAAGTCAGATTACTTATTTGCCCATTTGCCCCAATACAGTTCTAGAAAGAATTTACAATTTCTAGCCTGCAACCCACTCCAAAAGGCACAAAGTCAGCATAATCGCCCCCCCCCCCACTTATGATTTTTATAACCTATTCTTATAGAGCATGACATTATTTGCTATAATTGAAAGGGAGTTGTCCCTGCCAGCAGGTAGAGGATCTTGGGGGGAAATTACCGCAACAGTGGGGTGCAAATTAATCTTTATTGAAAAAATGTAAAACAGTAAAATTTAACAATGGGGTGTATGGGGTTTGTCTGTCACAGTAGGCAATAATGGGGTGTATGGGGTTTGTCACAGTAGGCAATAATGGGGTGTATGGGGTTTGTCACAGTAGGCAGTTGGGGAGGGGGTTTCTCTTATTAAGCAGTGTGAAAAAGAAGAGGTGTCACGGCGAGTCACAATTGGTGGCTAGCGATTCTACAAAAAAAAAAGCAATATGTCACAGTGGTATAGGTGTAGAGGTACAGTAAAGGCAGTGGTAACCAATGGGGTTTTATGAATATGAATGAGATACAAATGACAGTAAAATTGCACAATAAGGGTGATTAGTGAATTTACACAAGTGTAATAATACAGATGAGAATCAATGACTTGGTTTGTAGGACTGCAGTGGCAGGCAGTCTGTAAGAGAGTACCTAGAGGCTGGGTTAAGGAACAAGGGTGGGGGTGGGGAGAGTAATCAGTGGCAGAGGAAGAGGGAAGAGTACAGCTGCAAGGGAT
>ML685808.1:7985651-8030852 GCA_007922175.1 Pelusios castaneus
AAATCATATAATTCATTAGTGATGTTACCATCTAAATCTTAATATATATATATATAATATTAATATTAATACATTAAATTATTATAATACATAATATATATAAAATTTAGATGGTAACATCACTAATGAATTACATGGTTTCGTTTATTTGCCAAGTAAAATAGACATTTTTTTAATTGAGTAGATATTTTTTGCTTAGACAACAAAACAATGCCATCTTCTACATCTTTGTTTTTAATAACTTTTATCTCAGCCTCTTGTTGCCTTATGGAGTATGTAAAATTGTCTCACCACTTCCTCCCAGTCCAAGAAAAAAAAAATTAGGTAGTACATTTTTAATTAAAGTTTCCTTGACATTTTAAGGACACTGAATATCTTTGTCATTTACACAACAGATAACAAAGTAATCCAATTTTCTGGACTCCCACAAATTATCCCTTCAAAGAATACTGCTCTGGCTTCCTGTGTTTTAAATAAGCATTACCTTTAGCCTAGCAACCACTGTCAATTACTAATCTTTTATTATTGGCTCCAGGGAAAGATTAAAAGAAAAGCTGAAACATAGCTGACAGTTTGGTTATCACATCTGGAGTAAATGAAAAGCATGGCCTGAATCCATCAAGGAAGATTAGGTAAATGTGAGAAAATTACTGATGTCCTTTTACACATGTAAATTCAAGCTGGTTCAAAAATTGAGGTATCTAACTTTTTTTTTACGAATCCCTTCTATTGCTTATTTCACATAGGATCAATGTAGGAGATGACAAAGGTAAAGGGAATTATTCCTTCCCATCAGTTAAGTAATTGTAATAACATTGCTTTACTACTCGCATCAAGAGAGACTTGAAAATGCCAGCAGTGTATAAACTGTAGTTAATCTTAACCGACACACGACAAAAGGAATGGTTTGAATGGGTGTCGGCTATATTTTTTAAAACATTGTGATTAAATGAAATAATAATTAGAAATGATAGGAAAACTCTTTATGTTTATATAATGTTGCTATTGAATTATTGTACATGTTGAAATATTTCTAGAATTGTTTGTTAAAATGGCATATGACATTTTGAAAATGTATTTGTTTCACATATTAATAATATAAGAAACCCAGATGTCCTGCATTGCATGCATAAGTGATGCTTGAACTATTTGGGCAAAAGTTTAACTTTTGGGTTTTGGGTTTCAATTTCTAGCAACTGTGAAAGTTTGAGGAGGATCTTGATCTGGCACATGCTATCTGGGAATACTGTTAAATTATCATTAGGAACACTGTCATGGTACAGTAAAGGGACTCCTGAAGAACATTGCTTTTGCACCAATCATTCTTACTGTTTTTACCAACACAGCTACAGATTTAAGTATTGGAAAAAATGTACAGCCAAGTAATGAAATGGATAATAAGGTGGTGGAAAATGGTTATCCACATTGCTTTAGTACTGTTTTTCCAATTAAAAAAATGTAATATAAAGTAGTGATGGGCAAAAATAGATAACCGTTTATGGGCTCTTGCAACCAGACTGAGTTATCATGAGCTGCTATTTGCATTAGAAGTGAATGTGATTATTTGCATCATGGAGCATTAATGATTAATGCAATCTCCCAGTAAAGGTTCCATTAACGTATTCCCAGTACTGTGATGTTATATGAAACTCTCTGTGGTACTATAATGAAGGCATTGCCTTTATTTGTTTTTAATAACACTAGATATTTCAAAATTATATTTTTTGAAGGTCAACTTTATTCAAGTTTTGAAATAATTTTCTTGCAAGATGAAGGAAAAAAATCTGTTTAGTAAGCCCATAAAAAGATGATATTTTGTAAATGTGTAGAAAAGGGTCCTTAATTCAGCTCTGATGTGGGTTGAAGTTGGCTGAAAATCTGACATCTATAGTTTTTAGATGTTTACCTCAATAGGCATGCTATGTGCAGTTCCTTGGTTTTGGTGGAGTGGGAGGTGTATTTTCTGTCAAGACCGTTGATTTTTCAGGTTGGAAAAGACACACAATATGCATAAATAAGTTACCTTCAGCTGTAGTATGGTTGTAATGAGTGCTTTTGTTGTATGCTATTTTTTAAAGATATAATCAAATTAATCTTTGAATTAATATGTATCAGAGAGAATTGTCTGTACAATTCTCTCCCAATTCAATATATGTCAAATTTAGATGACATGATTTCAGTTATGGTTACCAAAAGACCTACATTAATTCTATACTATTTCTTCTTTCAGTCTAAGGATTGTAGCAGGATATGTATCAAATATGAACAAAAGAAACTTTGATCGAAGAGGAATCACATTCAAGAAACTCCCCAAATGGATTTAGACCTTTTCTAAAAGCTCATCTTCCTGATTTTTTCCCCAGAAATTAAAAGACCTTTAAGTTGATAATAAGACCTGAACATTATAGCTGACAAAGATAAATGTATGTCAGAATCCCTGCAAGACCTGAACTGCAGAGATTATTTCAGTATTTTATGGCAAGATATACTCAACAATCAGAAGTAAATATATTTTAGCTAGCGTTTAGCCCCTATTTATTCATCATGAATCAAAGCCTACTGCATTTCAGGTTATTTTTATTTCTAATACATATTCTTTAATTTGAAGGAATCTTAAGAAAAAGGGCTTCGTCCTTTCAGAAACATCTTTATCTCAAAGGGATCTTGTTACCTTGTCCTGCTTCTTAAAGTTTTCTGGTAGACCCAGTCTGACATTCAGAGAAAATTAATGCAACAAAGCTACAGAGTATCCATTATCTTGCTCACACTTCATTTTCTCTACCACAACCTTAACTTGAAGATGCTTACAGAATTTCTTTAATTGTTGCAAAGCAGAGTGGGTGCATCTACACTTGTAAATTAAGTCGACTTAAGCTTGCTTAAGTCAACTTGATTTACTCTGCATCTATACTACACTTTCCTTAAGTCGACTTAAGCAGCTGCTTAAGTCGACTTTATTAAACCTACTTTTAAGTCAACTTTCTGCTTAAGTTGACTTTCTAAAGTCGACTTAAGCTAGTGTAGATGTGGAGTAGCCCTAAGTCAACTCTAAGTCGACTTAGGGCTCTCCAGGACTTCCCCACTGCCCTCCTGGCCAGGGTGGCTGGCACAGGGAGAGCCTGGCACGTCCTCCCACAGGGCAGGGCAGAGCCCTGCCCACCCTGCCCCTATGCCCTGCCAGGGTCCCTGTTCCCCTTTGCCCCATTGTACCCAGGTACAATGGGGCAAAGTCTGAGCCCCCTGGCACTTGGCAAGGGGTGCCCCCCCCGCCACCATGGACCAGTCTCAGGTCCACCTAGCCCCTACAAGTCGACCTAGACGTCCAGTGTGGAAGCTCTAGGTCGACTTTGTAGAGTCCCCTGATAGTCGACATAAAATTTAAGTGTGGACATGCTAAGTCGACTTAAATTAACAAGTGTGGACATAGCCACAGAGATTAATTTAAATATTAAAAATTGGTATGTTTTTGTTTTCAGGGAAGTAATAACACATAATTACCCGTCTCATTAAACAGACATCAATTGATTGTTCTGTGAGTCACTCTAAAAAGCTCATGCTCTTGTTCGTTAGTTGTATCATTGGTAATCGATTTTGAATGAGACAAATTATGTGAAAGACTGTAATGTAAAATTAATAAATCTTGCATATCTCTATTAGCTAAAAAGATATTTTAATTCACATGAATAAAAAAAGCCACAAACAGATTTAACAGTAGTCTGAATTCAGATAAGATGGTGTATGAGTCCACATAGACTCACACACCCTTTCTGAAAGCTTAGGAAGCACATATGTGGTCAGAGGCAAATATAGGTGCACTGATGGTGGATCCACCTAGGCACCTCCTTAAAGATGTCAAGACTCTGAGCAGCTCTAATTTACTTCTGCTTAGTGCAACGTCTGCCAAGTCTTGTTCTCTATTTTTGCTTTGATATCTAGATTTAAGTGCCTTAGCATGACTGAGGCATCTCGGGTCTACTCATGTTTGTTTACTAGTTGGTTACTATGACGCTTTTTAGAGGTGCCCAAGAGTCTGGGGTGAATCGCTGCCACTTGCTTACAGTGTGAGAGCCATGTCAGCGACTACTGAGGGAAACCTTCCCCAGCTACTTCTTGTTGGTCACATAAGTGCTTCAGGGGCCACAAGCTCTGCTCTCTCCAAATGCAGGCTAGTAATCTATACACCCCACATAGCTACATTTGAGTGCCTGGTTTTTTTTTTTGTCTTCTGGACACCTGCAGTGTACACCAGTCCACTGCCTCCATTGGAGCCATGCTCCCTTGTTCACTACTTTTCTTAGCACAAAGCACTTAAACATTATCCAGGTTACACACTGGACTGATGGATAGTTGTCCCCCCCTCAATTCTCCAGCCTGGGGTACCCTCTACACTGCTTTGCTGTGAGAACAGCCAATTCTTGTCTGCTCATACACAGCCTCCAGCATGTAAATTACACCCGGCTATAGTGATGAGTACTATAGCCAGCAAGCAATGAATTACATTTTAGAGCAACACCCAGAAATGTACATCTTGTATTGCCCTAATATACCTTTCTGTACAATATAATGTAATATAAAGTCTATTGTTCATTAATAGAAAATGATATGAAAAAATCTGGTCATCTCAAATGGAATTTCCCAAACACTTTAGTGCAAACACACTGGTTTAGATAAAAAAAATAAAACCATCTTATTAACTACATAAAGATAGATTTTACGTGATTACAAGTAATGAGGCATAAAGGTCATAATTGGTTACAAGTAAATGAAAGGTAAAATGAATCTAACTTAACAAGCTAAATGAATTCAAAGCAGAGGTTTCTTTCACCTCATACTGGTATCCTTTCAGCTAGGACCCCTCTCTCACTTCAGCGTTGATTTCCTTGCCCTTCAGGTGATATTGATGCTCTGAAGGGAGAGATCATTTGGGGCATCTATTCCCCATTTTTATATATTTTCCTCCTCTTTGAGAATCATCTCCAGCTGGGGTTCAGAGGACAAATTGTGGGACATAAACTTCCACCTGTTTATTTTCTTGCTCATGTTCTTTTTCCTGCCAAAAAATGGCTGCTTAACCAGGTGATAGTCAATTTGATTTTGTTGACACCTGTTTGAGGCATCAATTTGCCTATTTGTCTGTGAGGAACTCATTTGGGCCTGCTTTTCTAAATTTAGAGTATGTCTCAATATTACACAGTAGAATCTTACAATTTTACAAACAAAGTTGTCACACATATTTTACCAGGAAAATAATGATCAATATATTTGAATTTTCAAATAATACCTCAGAAGGCATATTTTGTTTTAAAAAAAAATCCATTACAGTTTTGTAAAAGGGTGAACTTGCATGCACGCATGTCTATAGTATAACCAAAATAAAGTTTATTTAACAGAGGCTGAGATAGAGATTCAAATAAAAGCAAATGCAAGGGGTTTGGGAAACATAAGATTACAAGTAAAAGAAAAGCATAAAAGAAAAGTTATGACCTATACTTTATTAGACAGCCAAGTAATCTTTTAAGCTATTTCTCACTTAATGGTCAATCCTTACAGTGCTTGCCTGGTTCAGAAAGCTGGCATTTGCTGTGTATGAGACAACGTTACTGGTAAAATCTCTCCTTTGTAACACATAACGTGGGCCATTTCTTCTGCTCTTATAGTGTTATAGGCGATTGTGTCTTTGCGTAGGCTTCCCTTCCCAGAAAATTTTCCTGGGGTTCTTTTGTCCTGGTAAATGCTAAAGTGTCCATCTGGTCTAAACAGTAAACAAAGTTCTGACTCCTCAGATGTCCATTAGTCTAATGTTACTGTTAAGCGTGAGACCCATCTTCACTTCATGACAAATCTCATTTCAACAATTTTGCAACGTAATATTTATTTAGTTAATATTTAATAATTAGTTCTTAGCTTCCAGCAGAGACTGTACACGGCCCCCAGAAGTGAAATATTGAGAAAGTGGGTGGGCACATGGGTAATACACCTTCTAGAGAACTTCTGTGTCACAGCTACCTTTTCTCTTGTATCTTGTAAACATATGGATGCCTGTATAACAGAGAAGGCAAGGAACAAATATATCAAGGAGCTATGATGTCTCCCTCTGGGAGATCCAAGAAGTAAACATCACTTTCTGATACTTGATTAAGAGTGTTGGCCCTAGAGTCTATTATCAATCCTGTAAGTGCTAAACAGTACTTCCCGGCTAGATCTTAAACTGAACTTGATTTGCCCTTTGCACAGCTGGAATCGAATTGTATGGTTCTACCCCACCTTACTATTGTCCTGACCCTGGGGAACATTTTTGTAGCAGCCCTTAATTATACCATATGGAGCAGAATCATAAAGACCAAGGGGCAGAAGAACTGGTTACATTAAAACAACCTAGCTTGCTTCCCAGGGGAATCCTCAGCTGACTGCTTGAGGCACCTTCACATGTTCTTTGCGCTGCTGTACAGTGCAAAGAGCAATTAGTTTGGGCTGAGGATGTAACCTTATATTTTTCCTGTATATACTTTTTCTAAACGTCTAAGATCCTTAGAATTTGTGCTCTTGCTAAGGGAAATGCAGTCGTAAAAGATCACCTGCCTGGGCTGCAATTAAAGTAACAGCTAAGTAAATATTTATATTTCCCTCCCAGAGACCTTGGTTGAATAAATATTTTCTCGTAAACTTAGTATACATTTGTGACACTGCACAGACCAAAGATGACAACACTTTATTTCAAGGATGTTCAGACTGTATAGTTTGGGTGCACATAGGAATTCTGACATAGGCTTTGTTGCAAATTTTTGTTTCCAGATTGTCTTCATTTTTAAATCTTGGGACAGTACATCTGTAATGATTTTGCCATTATGAAGAAGCTTAAAGGACTTATATTAAAAACTGAATGGTATCACATGGTGGAACTATGACCCATTAAGTTGGAGCTCATCCTGTCCTTCTTGGAAATATTTACTTGTCCTATAACTTGGGAACTTGAGAATCTGGAACTTCTATTACTTCCTCTTCTGACTATGGAAATGTATCTCTATCTAGGTTTACTTATGCTATGGGGGAGATACCTTGCACTGATTCTGAGATAAATATAATTTTAGACCAGGCAATGATGTACAACAAGATAAAAAATTAAAATATGTCTACACTTGTAAAGTTAAGTCAACTCTGTTAAATCGACTTAACAAGGTCGACTTTAAGTCGAGTTGAGTGGCTACAATTTGTCGACTTTAGTCGACCTTGTTAAGTCGACTTAACAGTAGACATAGCCATCCACACTGGCTTTAAGTCGACTTAAGATGCCGACTCTAAGCTGTTATTAAGTCAACTTAAGGAAGCGCTTAATTCGACTTAATAAAAGCTCAGTGCGGATGTGACTTTGTGTAGGTGGACTTAAGCATCGTTAAGTTGAGCTAAGTTGCCAGTGTAGATGCACCTATGAGTTCATAAAACATCTAGTGACTACAAGTCCTCTCTAATATCTGGCCTCCAAACATCAGGTGATATGTTGCAAGCAAGAACCTCTTTGACAAAATCCTGAAAATGCAACAGCTGCCACTTTTCAAAGATTTATAGGAAACACCTCACTGCCAGCCTGTCAGCAGAAGACTTATTTGAATTATGTTACTGGCCATCTCTGTGACTAATGCTGCTTCTCTGTGGTGAGAAAAACAGGAATGAGCAGCTCCTTCTGTAAGAAAATGTCTTCCTCATCACTTAGCCAGATGATAGGCTGCCCATGCTTCGAGCTGTCACACTATCTCTGGTAGAAGCTGAACTGTTTCACATGTGGAGTGGTGAGGTGTACGGTGCATAACTCAGGAACACTCCTTTGTGTAGCTGTGGTGTGGTTGAGGATGCTGAACACCTACTGAATGGCTGTTCATCTTGCTATGGTGTATCAGGAAAATTTTCCAGACTACATATTGCTAAACTGAGTCTATTGAATGGCTAAAATGTGTGCTGGCTATCTGTCATTTGACACTTCTGATTCTTTTTTTTTTTTTTCTCCCAACTTAAAAGAGAGGTGTAGATCCTCTTACTTCATATTTTGTGTTTTGAAATAGTTTCCATCTTTACTGGACAACTTACACATTTGCTATTATTAACCCACTTCTAATTCTATTGTTTGTAATGACTCAGGACGATGGAGACAGAATACATGTCAGAAGTTCTCATTCATAGATTTTGTCCCAAATATCACTCTGTTTAAAGATTGTATCTTAGCTTGGACAGCAGTGTTCAAAGACTTCCCAGGGAATTGTTACTTCAGCCTTACTGAAAACTGAAGCAATACTGCCAGACAAACTGAGTGAAGTATAAAGATTGAGCCATAAAAGCACAGAGATATTGGGCCTCAGGATTGATCTATCCCTGACTTGACCTATCCCTGCCCTTCCTTCTCCTTATCCCTCCTCCCACCCCCTTTTTATTGTACTGCAGTGTCTCATTTGCTCAGCTCTCTAACCCAATAATTTACTTGCAGTTTAAGGGCCAGATAAATTTTGGGCAGCCGTGCACTCCTCTGTCAATACTGTACTGCTATAAACCAAACTTAATTGGCTAGTATGCTTTCTCTGCACTGCTTTTGTGAACCAGTGGTGACTTCGTTGAACTGGTTTTTAACACTGTAATCTATTTTTAAAATTTTGATACTACATATTATCATTAGAATTATTACACAGTACAATTCTTCTGAGCTTCTTGTTCAGTGTGTGAAATTTTAAAACTTTTTATAAAAGCTTTAAAAAGTGAGGAAAATTCTAGCACAAATCTATTAAGGTGCAGTGAAGGCTGAGCAAAATGTATCAGTAACTTGAAGGTTAAAAAAAGTTGCAAAGCAGTTGTATCTGTTCCAAGAGAAAATATTATAAACCTAGGAATACAGCTGATGTTGTTATACTTAAGCGATGTTAAGATAAGAAAAAAAAAACAGTTATGTCACCAAAAGTAGGCCTTGTGGTGGTTCCATGAGAGGAAAAATGAATTTTATATACAAAAATTGTAATATCTTTTAAAATAAGTTTAATTAAACCACAAGCACTGAAATAACTTAGATCATAATTGCATGGTTATTGCATGTCATCACTATAACAGATTTATGCTTTGGAGCCTTGAAGCCTATGAACTTTATTTGCTATCCTAACAGTTGGAAAGAGAGAGTTATCTGGCCAAAATCAGTGTTCCTCACAACCCAAAGCATTTGATTTTTCTAAAATTTTTCTTTGTTACCTTCAAAATACAATGATCCTTTTTTTCTTTTGGTCTTGAGAATATTGGTTGCTAACTTAATCAGCATTACCCTACAAATGTTTCAGGTAAAAATACTGTCATTTTAATTCAGAAAAGGCTTTCTACATGAGAGATTCTTGTTGGATTGTTAAAGGTAATTTTGAGTTTTTTTCTTACATTGCTGCTATTTTTTTATACATCAGCTTATTGGGTTTGTGTCAGTAAGATCTCCTCTTTTCCACTAAATAAATATGGGCCTCATGCTGCCTTATTTTTGAAACATATAGTATTTTTATCCTGTATAAATCTGTACTCAGGATTGCCCTTCTGATAAATTTTGCAGTATTCTGTTATTTTATTCAGATTTTACTATTAACTGCTCTGACGTTTATTTAGGAAATCTCCAGAGAAGTTTTACAGACTTTCCTCTCTCTTTCCTGTGTTGGAGGACTGAAAGTTGACAAAATAATGATTTATTTACACCTCAGACCGTTGGTTAAGGTAGTTTTCTAAGGGCCGCAAAGTATTTTTGGTTGGTTTATTTAATACAAAGGCAGATTTTATAGGCAACTGATTATTAGAAACTCAAGTGCATAATTGCTACCTTTAGGTGCTCAAACTTCTTACTCTTGTTAAGGAAAGTGACCACAAATTTAAGTTCTGAATGCTGTCTTTTTAAATAACTCCTTGAAAGATCTGCAATAAAACATAAATCTGTCTGCGGTAGGGCCCAGGCCCCACAACCTGTAATGAGATGATTAAAGAGGCTGGCAGTCTCCTCAATGATACTGGAAGAATTAAGCTTGTTGGCCCTATCCTATAGCACCTGCTGCCCATATCAGACCTGAATATGGTCCTTACCTTAGTTCAGGACTAACAGAGGAAGGAGGCCTGAGTTCTGCTTCTCTTTGTTGGGAAGAAGTCTGGATGCAGCCTGAAACTGAGCTCAATTGCCAGCTGGATCAACCCTGCAGGACCTGGGGGCAGGGTGGCCTCCAGTGTTCTCACATCCACCAGCCCTGCCCCCAGAGAGCAGTGGCCACATATCTGTCTGCCTAACCCCATCACTTCCAAACATCACTTTCAAAGATTTTTCTTGAAAAGTTTGTCATCTTAACCATAGTCATTTGATAATTCTTGATCCCAGGAATATCTCACTATTTCTTAAACACCAGGGTTTATTTCAGTTTCATTTAGACTTTGTGTAAATTGATGAAATCACAAATACAGCCCCAGATTTTGGTCTTGGGAGGTAAAAATAAAAGATGGCAACTAATAAATATCTATTTAACAGGCTTTTAAAATTTGTGGATTTTTTTTTTTCAAATCTAAAAAAAAAAATCAAATTCTTTTAAAATACCATTTCTTTCTTAAGCTCCTTCTTTTCTTCTTCTGGCAGTATCTTTGATACTTCATGTCAGGTGATGTTATTAAAGAACTCACAAAGAAAATGACACTAAAAATTGAAAAAGATGTTGGATCAACAGAGATTAGCGGAGATAAAGGGTAGCCCACATTCCACTTTTAACAAAAAGAAAACTTTTAACGCTAAAGAAAAAATAATTGGATCTTTGTTAAGATGAAAATGCACTAAGGTAAGAATTGCAAACAGGTCATAGAGCTTACTGTGGGGAAAGGGCAGAAAGAAAGAAAAAAAATCAAGACTGGGAGTTAGCCAAAGAATTTATGAAGCAAATACAAAACGAAGGTTATTGAAGCAATCAATGTAGTTGGTGACAATATGTGATGGCAGTAGAAAACGCTCTGTTTCCTAGCGCTCCCAGGCATGCAAAGTCAGCAATTCTGCTATGTACATCCTTTTGTATGAGGTACAGCTTACTCTCCACCATGACTAGCCTACTACTATGGCCAGCAGTGCAACAACTAAGGGTCCAGCTCTTAACTAGTACCTTTAAAGTTCTCTCCCCATTTCCCCAAGGAGTAGAGTGACACTGCAGTTTTTCCTGGTTGTATATGGACTCTGCAAGGTGACTGAAAGCCTCTTGTACAATCATCTACAATCCACATATGAGTGTCAGGCAGAATCAGGCCCTAAATGAAATCTTACTTGGTTTTTCATGAATAATTGTTTTTTATAAATATATTTTAAGTAATAACATATTAGATTTCAATCAATAAGTTGAATACTCAAAATACACCCACCTTACAATATAGTAGTATACATTTAGACATGTTAGTGTAATTCATCCCGCTTAATATGAATGTAAATTTTTAAATCCTTACTTGAACTCCTGTGGAAGGATTGCATAAATTGGTCTTTGTTATTTGGCCTGTAAATTAAAAATGGATATTTCTTGTATTATCATGTTCTGTAGATTGAATATGTTGCACTATTCGATCAAACTTCTCTCTTCTTGAAAATAAAGGTGTGAATCAGAACTAGACTTCTGTTTCATTTTGTGTATGACTAGTAAGGAAAAGAAAAAAATATGCTATTAGTCAGAAACGGGGCTGATACTGCAAATGCATTTTGGATAAGGGCACAAATCATCACCCCAAGGTAGCAACTTTTAACAGGAGTTGAATTTGAATGTGTTATAGAAGTATATTAAAGTATGTCCCATAATTAATTCTTTTAGCCACCTGGTTCCCCAATTAATTATTTCAAAAATAGATATTGAAATTGTAATGAATTAGTTTTTTTTTTTTTTTAAAAAAGAGGAAAGAGTATGGAGAGTTACGGATCATTTAATTTTGGATAAAACTACATATCTTAAGGGCAGACTAACATACATTGAAATCTAGTTTTACTGAAATTTTGCTTGTTTCTTTATCAAATTATATAATTGAAAGAAACTTAGAGATTGTCATACCCAGTGAAAATGTTGTCAGTTAATGCTGCTCAGATGTAGCTTTTCAGAAAATGTATTTTCTTAAATAAATAAATATTAAAAACAAACAAACAAACTGGTAACCCAAATCTAAGTCTCCAGTTTAATAGGGCAAAATCACAAACATTTCTAAAAATAACCATTTACTGACTTATCTTCCCTATTCCACATTCTATTCCTTTCATATTCATTCTGTAAGAGATTTTTTTCATCAAATGATTTTGAGCAAAATTTCATTTTATGAAGGTCTGTAAGCTAAAGATACCTTGGTGGCTGTTCACTCTTCATCTGTAGAGTGCATGCATGTAGTGCAGTGAATGTAGACTTCAGAGCATTGGTTTTATGCATGTGTATTTTGTGTATTACAGTGATTCTTCATCACACTAAGCTTTGCTGTCTCCCTAAAAACAAATAATAATCATGGGAGTGTCAATATGAGTTATGATTCTTTTCTTTTTGAGTGGAATAAATTTAATAAATCCCAGTTGCTTTTATTTATGTTCAGACCACAGGGAAATGCAATTAATGTTTACATCATGCTGATGTAATTATAAAGCTTTATTCATTTATTTTATGTTAGTAAACTGCCTATGAGGAAAGCTATGTGTAGGCAGTGACACTCAGATCAAATGAAGCATTCCATAAATAATGTGATGATATTTGCTAGTCACCACCAAGCTAAATAGTACTTAATGTTTACACAAGATTGCCGTAGATTCAGAAGGCCAGGAAAAGCTTTTATACTACATTGCCTCATTGCTAATATTTTTTTAAGCCTCCAACAGCATCCTGTTCATTGTCCTCATCCAAAAGAGCATACAGAAGCTCCTCATCATCTGTGCTACAGGGTCACAGTTCCAGAGATCAAGCATGGCATTCTACAGGGCAGGAACAATGAGCAGCTGCTCTCCTTGACCAGCTAGCTTTGAGAATTTTTTTCAAACTGAAATACAATTGGGAGTGTTGGTATTTATCACAGAGCCATTACTTCTCCCCCCATTACTTTGCTGCATCCGTATACTAGTTTGGGAAGAGCGCAGATGTAGAAGGATAATAGTAAAATTACTTTCTCAAGTCATGCTGCTGTGATGGAGTGAAACACAGGAAACACTGTGAGAGTAGGAAGAAAAGCAGCTCCATATATAGGTAATCCTGAACATTTTCATGAGAAAATAAAAACAGCCATATCGGGTCAAACCAATGGTCCATTAGCCCAGCATCCTGTCTTCTGACAGTGGCCAATGCCTGGTACTTCAGATGGAATGAATGGAACAGGTCAATCATCAAGTGATCCATCCCTCTATCCCCCCATTACTCATTCCCAGCTTCTGTCAAATAACCATTGATGGATCAATCCTCCATGAACTTATGTAGTTCTTTTTTTAACCCCGTTATAGTCTTGACCTTTACAACATCCTCTGGCAAAAAGTTCCACAAGTTGACTGTGTGTTCTGTGAAGAAATACTGTCTTTTGTTTGTTTTAAACCTGCTGCTAGTCAATTTCATTTCATGACACACACACACACACACCCCCAGGTCTCCGATTATGAGGATTAAATAGCACATCCTTATTTGCTTTTTCCACACCAGTAGACCTCTATTATATCTCTCCTTAGTAGTCTTTTTTTCCAAGCTGAAAAATTTCATCCATCATTTTCTCGCCCAGTCACCCAATTTAGTGAGCTCCATTTGTACCTCCTCACAATCTTCTTTCGATTTAGCAATCTCGAGTAGTTCTTGTATCATCTGCAAATTTTGCCACTTCAATCTTTCTCCTTTTTTCTAGATCATTTATGAATATGTTTAAACAGTACTAGTCTAAGTACAGACCCCTGGGAGGTAGCACTATGTACCTCTCTCTATTCTGAAAACTGATCGTTTATTCCTACTCCTTGTTTCTTATATTTTAACCAATTATTGATCTATGAGAGGTTTTTCCCTCCAATACCATGACAGCTTATATTGCTTAAGGAACTTTCAGGATGGACCTTGTCAAAGGCTTTCTTAAGATCCTAAGTGCACTATCCCCTGGATCACCTTTGTCCTCATACCTGTTGACCCCTCAAATAATTCTAGTAGATTGACTCCCCTTTACAAAAGTCATGTTGACTCTTCCCCAACAAATCACATTCACATATGTGTCTGATAATTCTGTCCTTAACTTCAGAACCAGGCAGATTGGTTGAAACTCTAGTAAGGTTTACCAGCCTCTAATTGCTGGGATCACCTCTGGAGCCTTTTAAAAAAATGGCATCACATTAGCTATCCTCCAGTCATTTGGTACGGAGTCTGATTTAAATGATAGGTTACAGACCACAGTTTGTAGTTCTGCAATTTCACATTTGAGTCCTGTTAGAGGTCCCACCACCCGCAGTTCTTGTTCGCTAACAGAGATAAAAGCCCAAGGTCCAATGGCAGGCAATACAATAGATTTATTGGGGTTGACAAGCCTTTTCCCAACCTTTACGCCAGTGATTCCCTTTTTCCTTTTTTTTTCTACTTCCTGTTGGACTTCAGGCTTTATAGTGTATTTTTTAACCAATCACTTTTTTACAAATATTACCAGATAATTCTATAACCAATCCTATCATATTGTAATATAACCCCCCACCCAATCATACCCCACCACCTAAATATATTACAACTAATTACAAGACAGACAGAAATAATTAAGGATGCACACAGAAGTCATCAGAGCAAGAGATACCAGAATGACCAAACAATACAAAATGTAAATCTGTCACAAGTGTGATGCTCTTGAGGAGTTGGCACCTTCTGACATGATGTGCTTGCAATGTGTGTATGTGACTGCATGCTTTCCAGCTTATGGCTGTCCCTGGTGCTTTTTGCCTTTGCTTAGCCAAAATACAAGGCCTCAGCCTGTCAAGCAGTTTGTGATTTTGATTCTTTGGTTTGCTACTACTGTAGCTAGCTAGAGATACAACATATTTAAAAATTATAGGCCTCACAAGCAGGCCTAAATATCTATAGTCTAACTAGTCCCTTCAGAGCTCTTTTATGAATGACATCTGGTCCTGGTGATGTACAACTGTTTAATTTATCATTTACCCCCCCCCCCCCCAAACTTCCTCTATTTGGAGAAAGAAACTGAGTTCCACAGAGTCTAAGTCTGCACCAAATACCTAAGCTACACCTCCAGTTCTCCACCATCTCCATGATATTAGAAATGGATGCATAAGGAAATTGTGGAATTAAAAACCCAGGTAGTTTCTTGTAGCCTGTCCCATTTTCTACAGAACAAGTCTGTCTGGCCAAATGAATAAATATTTAAAATTGCTTGAATGTTTACTGATTTGGTGTGAAATGGAAAATGTGTTAGTTTTTATTGTTCACGTTGTACTTGTATATAATTTCATACACTATAAATTCTCCTGCATTATTGCTAACTATGCTAACATTTCTCTTCCTTCTCAAGAAACATGACACCGTTTAAATAGATTAAAATATTTGAATTTTTAAAATTACATTACTTAGAAATTGCTGCAAAGTAACTTGGTACTCTGATCAATGTCAGAACACAAAGCTTGAAAAGGGCATGGACAAATGTATTTGTTTTTCAGTTACCATGCTGGTGGTGATTGTGTTTATATAAGGATATTAAAAAAGAAGTTCGGGATGAGTGAGGGGAATGAACTGATTTAAAAATAAAAAAAAATTGTCTGATTTACCTACACATAAAATGTTTAGCCAATGCACATTAATCAGGATGTTTAGACTTAATTCAGGATTTAATGTGGTTCAAGTGGCTTAGCAAAGTTGTATCTTAATGTTTTTGGAGTTAGTATTGTATGAATTGTTCCTTTTAAAAAAACCAAAAAAAAAACCCAGAAAATGTGCCTTGGAAATATATAACTGCTATGTTGTTATGTTCACTCATATGAAAAATGTTGCAGTTTGGTAGCACAGATTGGTATTGTAAGAAACAAATATCTCAATTTGTTGTTTACTCCCGAGGACAGGAAGAGGAAATCATCTAAGGCTTACAAACTGAGGACTCTTCCGATTAGAGTAGGTCTACACTGCAAAGAAAAGGTGTATTCTTAACTTGGGTTAGCTAACCCACATTACTTAGCTCAGGTTAAAATAGGAATGAAGATGCAGCAACTTGGCTTTTACTTTGAGTTAGCAGATCAAGTTGAACCTGAAGCTCCCCTATTGCCTTGAATTCGAGCTCCTAACCCAGATTACAAGCTGAGTTGCTGTGTTATCAATCTATTTTAACTTGTTAGCTAACATGGGTTAACTAACCCAAGTAAGAACCAATTTTTTTGTCACCAATTCTTTTTATATGGATTTAAATCCATTGGCTTTGAAGCCTGATCTATAGATTATGTATTAATTATATTGATTACTTAAGAATTTCCAGTTACCACTTTGAGGGTTGAGAGTTCTTCTGCCAAGATCAGACTCAGGACCGTTAATATTATTAGATAGTTGGAAACCCTGATATGCACAGATACAGCACTCACAGTATAGGAAGTCTTCTACTTTTACAATAATTTATTAATATGTTTAGCAAAGTCACAAACACTCCAACTCAGTAAGATAGATAGAGATAATACAGAAAGTACATTTGAGCATTCATTATCACACTATCCCTTGCAGAACAACCTAAAATATTAGCCATCATCTTCCTCATCCTCACTTTCCTCATCACCACCAGTGCCACCATTCTTGCACTTCCCAAGGGCATCTCCTGTTCCCACAGGCTGAGATTCAATTTTTATAATACGTTATGCTGACGCTGCTATATCTAATACATATTCAGTGGGGATTTCTCCACTCTTCCTTATTTGTATTTCCTCAGTCTATTACTGCAGGAATGCCCTTCTCTGTTAGGTTAGTATATTAATATTCTTAACTTACTATCATATTTCTTAATTTGTTGCCATGGTACTCTTGTGTTCAGATGTCTGTGGATGTTGTAGCCAAAAGATTTCAAAAGGTGGTAACTCAAGCTTCTGTGGTTGGCTAGTGTCATTATGGACAAAATTTATCCTCAGTCTATTAGCAGTTCCCCAAAATTTCAGGGTTACCATTGGGCCATTTATCTGTGCCAGAGTTCATAGGCCTCGAGCTTTAGGCTAACTGCTGAAGCTAATGTCTTATAGGATACAGGCCTGTAAGTTACTTGCATTACCGCTAACTGTAATGAAGGGAAGGCAATGAATAGAATAAAGGCAACTAGCACTTTGGGCTACAGCTTCAATAGAACTAACTCTTGTGTGAAAAACTGAAATCAGGCTATAGTCTCGATTCAGCCAAGAACCTGAGTGTGTCCAAAAATTATGAACTTCCTGTTCTGAAAGGTAGATAAAAAAATTATTTAATTTACATCTTACACAAGAACACACAATTCCTCCATATTCTCACAGCAATTTCTCTGTGAGAAAAGGTTGCTAATAGTCACCAATCTTAAATCAAATAGCAAATCTCATATCACATTGTTGAAGTTACTGGTAAAAATTGATTGAATGGATTCCAAGTATAGAAGGGACTTCTCCGGTCATCTAGTCTGATCTCCTATGTGACAAAAGCCATGAAATTTCCCCTAGTTAATTCCTAGAGCATATCTTTTAGAAAAACATCCTATTTTGATTTAAAAATTGAGTGATGAAGAATCCATCGTGACCCTTTCTAAATTGTTCCAATGATTAATTACCCTCACTGTTAAAATTTACTCCTTATTACCATTCTGAATTTGTCCTGCTTCAACTTCAAGTCACTGGGTCATGTTATACCTTTGTCTGTTAGAGTGACAAGCTCTTTATCAAATGTTTGTTCCCATACAGGTACTTGTAGACAGGAATCAAGCCACCCCAACATTCTCTTTGTTAAGATAAATAGATCAGCTCAAGGAGCTCAATAACTATAAGGCATGTTTTCTAATACTTAAATTATTGTCAAGGCTGTTCCTGAAACACTGTCCAATTTATTATCATATTTCTTGAGTTATGCACACTAAAACTGGATGCAGTATTCCAGCAGCTTTAACTCCAGTGCCCAAAGATAAAGACAAAATAATCTCTCTACTTCTCCTTAAAATTTTCATACATCCAGGGATCACAATGATCTTTTTGGTCATAGTATTGCACTTGGAGCTCCAGTTTATCTGATAATCCCCAAATCTGAATAAAAGAATTAATTAGATAAATTTCTAAAGCATGCTAAATTAAATCTGTTGGTACTATGTGCTCTAAAAGAGATTTAGATTTGAGGAAAGCATATGGTTTGAAAGTTCTGATCCTTTGGGTTTTTATTGCATTTATTTTCATAAAGCTGAGATGAGATAATAGACAAGCACGACTGGGTGAAGAGGGAAATTTGAATGTTCTATGGGTTAATGCCATGCACTATTCCATGAACCTTTTGACAACACTGAATACTAATGCTATTTCAAAGCAATTTCACTAAATATTCTTTGCCAAAAACAGATTCCATTACATTAAAGAAATTCTTTATTTATGGCATGGGAATGAAATACCAGAGTCAAATGGTAACTAATACTGATGACTAATATTCTAATGCACTATTATGAGATATACTTCCTGAATCAAGAATCATAGAAATGTAGGGCTTTAACAGAACCTCAAGAGGTTATTTAGTTCAGCCGCTGTGTAGAGGCAGGAACAAGTACATGTAGGCCATGCTCTGACAGTTTTCTCTCCAGTCTGTTTTGGGTTTTTTTGTTTTTTAAAATCTACAGTGATAGGGATTCCACAACTCCCTTACAAGGCCTATTCCAGTACTTAATTATCCTTATAGTTGGGTCCTGTTTCCCCTCTCCCTCCCGACCCAAATATATCACTTCAATCTCTCTTGCTGCAAACTGAGCTGATTACTTATTGTCCTGTATTCGTGAATATGAAGAACTGTAAGTAGATGATTGTCCTTATATTAGCCCTTAACATATTGTCAGGTCTCCTCTTTTTGTCAGGACTAAACATGCCCATTTTTAAAACCTTCCTTCATAGGTCAAGTTTTGTAAATATTTTGTCGCTCTCCCCTGGGCTTTCTCCTATTTGTCCACATTTTTTGGAGGTGTGGGACACAAAACTGGATTCAACACAGAATTTGAGGCCTCACTAGTGCCACGGAGAAAGGGACCAACTGCCTGTTATATACAACACTATTTTTAATACACCACAGGATTTGTTAGCCTTTTTTGAAACTGCATCACATTGTTGAGTATTTCAGTTGGTGATTGACTTTAACACAGAGATCCTTTTTGGAAATGCTGTTGAATAGCCAGATATTTCCCATTTTGTAGTTGCACTTTTAATTTTTCCTTGCTAAATATAGTGCCTTGCACTTGTCTTTGGGTTACATCTGCTCTGACAGTTCTAATCCCATCCTACAAATTGTTAGAACCTCTCTCAGCTTGATGTCATCTACAAGTTTTATAAGCATATTCTTCACTCCATTATCAAAATCATTAATGAAAATATTAAATAGTACTAGACACAGGATGGACTCTTCTGGGACTCCAGTAGGTAATCCCAAATTAGCAGTGAATCACAGATAAGTACTCTGAATACAGACTTTAAGTCAGTTGTGGACCCACCTTCCTAACATCATACAGACCACATTTCACTTGTTTTCTTATGAGAAATATTGTGACTGTGTTAAAAAACCTGAATAAAATCTAGATAGATAGTATTTACAGCTTCCCTCTATTTGCCTGTAACCCTGTCAGAGAAGGAAACTACTTTGATATGGCATAACTTGTTCTTCATAAATCCCACAGTGTTATCCTCTGCATTCTTACTAATTGATTGTTTAATAATTTGTTCCAGTATTTTTCCAGATAAAGAAGTAAGGCTGACAGGTCTATTATTCTCGTGGTCCTCTTTGTTCCCATTTTAAAATATGGGTACTATGTTTTCCCTTCTCCAGTCCTCTGGGATTTCAGCTATCATCTCTCTGAGTTCTTGATAAAATCACTAGTGGTTGCAAGATTGCTTTATCTTGTTCCTTAAGTACCCTAGGATGACTTTCACTGGGCTTTGCCTACTTGAATACATTAAATTGTCTAAATACTCTTTAACCTGTTCTTTTACTATTTTGGCTTGTACTCCTTCCCCCTTGTTGCTAATGTTTATTGTGTTAAGTGACCAGTCATGATTAACCTTTTCAGTGAAGAAAGGAGCAAAAACAGGCATTAAAAACTCAGCCTTCTTGATGTCATCCATTATTAACTCCTTCCTTGCTAAGTAGTGGATGTTCATTTTCTTTTGCTTCTCTTGCTCCTAAAGGTATTTATAGAACCTCTTCTGATAGCCTTTTATGTCCATTGGGAGGCATAATTTAGCCCTAACATTTCTGATTTTGTCCCTACCTACTTATGCTGCTCTTCTGTACTCCTCCTTAGCAAATTTCCAGGTTTCCACTTTTTTCTAAGATTATTTTCTGATTTTTCAGGCCATTAATGAGCTTATAATAGAGCTCTACTGGCGTCTTATTCTGCTCCCTATCTTTCTTTTGCATCAGGATGGATTGCTGTTGTGTCTTTAATATCATATCTGAAAAACTGCCACCCCTCCCAAACTCTTTTTACCCTTTGATTTTTCTTCCCATAGGACATTATTTACCAGTTTGATGAGTTTGAAGTTTGCTTTTTTGAAATGTCATCTCATTCTGTCTCCTCTTCCCCTTAGAGTCATGAAAACTATCTTTTCACTTTCACTCAAGTTGCCTTCAAGCTTCAGATCCATTATCAATTTCCCCCATTAGTCAGAATCAGTTCTAAAATGGAAGCATCACTGGTTATTTCTTCCACTTTCTGAAACAGAGTTGTTCTCAATATTTTCAAAGAATTCATTGGATATTCAGTGTTTGACTGTATTAGTTTTCTAACAAATATATGAGCAATTAACATCCCCTATTACTATCATGTCTTCTTGTTTGGATATTTCTCTTTGTTTTAGAAATGACTACTCTACCTCCCTTTCCTGATCTGGTAGAACCCCAGTCATGACATCACCCAGGTATTTTCTTTACCTAGAGACTTTCAGCAGATCAACCTTCAAATGCTGTACTTCTCACTTCCTGATGGACCTTAGAACAAGTCTTGTTGTAAAATGCAACACCTTCTCCCATACCCCAAACCCCTGCCTGTCCTTCTTGAACAAATTATTCCTTCTATATGAACGTCCTAGTCATGAAATGTATCCTACTAAGTCTCTGGTGCCAATTACATCGTCATTTGTTTATGGACTGAATTTCAGTTTTGTTTATTCCCCATACTCCTTAAATTGGTGTATGGACATCTAAGTTGTTGAATATATTTCCCCATCATTATCCCTCTGATTGCTTCTTTGCTCTGGTTGAAATTTTCCAACCCTCCACCTGTCACCATTTTTGTACTTTTGTTACATGCCCCCTTTGAACCTGATTGTAAGCCCTCCTTCATGAGATTAGTAAATTACTGTTAAAAATGCTTTTCCTCTTCTTGATCAAGTGGATTCCATTTCTTTCCATCAGTTCTTGCTTCCCTCAACAGTAACCTATGGTCAAGAAAGTTAAAGCTCTCCCACAGCATCTCACATTGAGAGGATTGTCCTAAAATGTGTTTGCACTATAAATGTGTTTTTACTGAATTACTCTACATGTAAGGTATTTACCATGTATTGCAAACTAAACAGTGAAAGAGAGATTCATTATAGGCATTGAACTTTGCAGAGAAATAACTATTCTAATTCAGTTTTCTGCCACTTAACCTAAACCCAAAATTCACAAGGCCCATGGAGAGAGGTCCCTTTATGTATGAAGGCAAACAAACAGTATTTATGATGCAAAGTCATGTTTATCCAGCCAATATAAATATAAATTATGCTAAAATCAATTTGATATTATTATAGCTTTATATATCTAATGAAGAATGAAAAATATAAATTATTGAATCTCTCTGATTTAATATCTTTAACTGTATCTTAAATTGTGTAATTTTATTAGTAAACTTTTTAATTGGCTTTAGAAGTTTTTCCATTCTGTGCCATGGACAGTTTGATATGGGTGAGAACATTTTATGTATGTTGGAAATAATGGATGGAAAAGTCTGATTTGGGGGAGGAGGTTAGTTGTTTATTTTAAAAAGACAGCTGTTTGATACTGCTCAGAAATATGAGAAAGTCCCAAGGAGGTGGTTTAATGAGGAAAGTTCAGGAGAGAATATTAAAAGTACATACATTTATCACATGGCTCTTTAATTTATTATGACTATCACCACCAGCATGTGTTCTCTGTATGCTTGTCTTTAAAGTGTTGTATTTGAATAAAAATTACACACAGGAATTCCATCAGTGGCACACTGGTTGAAATATGCCAGCTATTTAATTACCCATCATGACACTAAAGAAGAAGTTAGGAAATTAAAAATAACATCTTATGTAACTGAAACTGCTGGGAAGATTTTTTTAAATACAGTTAGTCCAACTGGAATTTACAACTATGACATTCTGGAGTGCAATCTGGACTAGTGAGGAGCTCTCTGCCTTCCAATCATGGGCACCTCACAATACTTTGCTGTTCAACTGCCAACTTGGGTCACTCAGAATTGACGTGCCAGCATGCAGGTAATACCCTGAGTGTCTGTGCATGGCCGTAGCTCTAGTCCAGAAACTCTGTCCCTGGCAGGGTGGCAGCACACACCAGCCATGCTCTCGCTTTTATCAGCTGTGGCCACAATGCACTCATAGTTCAGATTTTTCCTCAAAAAACATGTCCAGCCCTCTACTGAACAGTCCAGCAATATTTCTTCAATGATATATTATATTACATTATATTATAATGATACCCATCTGTGCCTGGGGTAGCCACCTGAAAATGCCAAGGTCAGGGCAGGCTGCAAAAGAACAAATTCTTCCAGCACTGGTGGGTGACACTGGAGTCAGACTTCCTAACCAACCACAAAGAATGCTTCTGATCTCCCACACTGGTTATCAAAAAGCTAAAACAACAGTACACTCAGCCCCCTTTACTGCATTTCAGCCTCTGGCTCCCAACCAGTCAATGGGTCTAGTAAAGAGATAAATTCATTAAACTCTATTTTGTTTACCAAAAGGGTTCTTCCGACCGCAAAGGGTTGGCCACATTAACAGATTAATGAGTTTGGATTTTACCAAAAATATCACACTGCCAGCTAATCCTTTAGTAACTATAACTATAAGTTTATTTTAAAAAAAGAGAGAGAAACCATAAACCGTAAGAACTGTTAAAGGATTAACAGAATCAGATACATACAAATGATTTAAAGGTCCATATATATCACACTTCCAGTAGAATAGTGGCTTGTATAGTCCCTTTGTGTATCTCCAGTCTGTTGTATCTAGAGGTGGTTCGGCAATGTAGCGGTCACAGAGATTACGTTACACAGGAGGAGGCTGAGCTGGTGCGTTTATTGTCTTGGTGGGCTCCGCAGTGCAAGCGTGTACAGGCCTGAAGTTCGCCGGTGAGGGGCGGCAGTTAGGCCTGGGTCACCTTCCTGCTTACAACCGCGGCCCGAGACACCCCAGTTGGCCCCAACTAGCTAGCTTCCCAGCTTGGCTAGTCCTGAGACTAAGGCCCCTGTGGTGTGTGTGTGTAGTAGTAAGTGGCAGTCCGCCCCAGGTAGATCCTCTGCGGCTTTCCTGGATTTGGCGTACTGACTGTGACTTGACCCTGTCCCAGGTCTAGTTATATACCTCACGGACTCGTGCTGTTGCCCTTGACAACAGGTGCCTTGATCTGGGGTGTTATCTTATCTGGTATGGCCATCCTGAGCACAACTTTTTGTCATTATAGTAACACAGGCAGTTGGCCTAGGTGTTCCTTGGGTGTCCGCCCTTGTCCAGCACAAAAGCTGAATTATCCCTATAACCCACAAAAGAAAAGATACATAGCCCATTGCTATTTCAGTAGCGTGTCCTGGTGTTGCTTGATTGGCAGGAGAGGTCACATTCCCGAGTTCCGAAGCTGCTGCTGCTGCACTTATCAATTGTGGTAGGCCCAGCAAGATCCAACTTATCAGGTTAAGATAATGTGAATGACTCA
Source organism: Pelusios castaneus (assembly GCA_007922175.1). Classification (NCBI taxonomy): domain Eukaryota; kingdom Metazoa; phylum Chordata; order Testudines; family Pelomedusidae; genus Pelusios; species Pelusios castaneus. The sequence goes on from ML685808.1 coordinate 8,009,774, forward strand.
GGACTTGTTGTCAGCCCCTTCTGCTTCCATTTCTGCAAAGCATGCTCAAATTTACTTAGCAGTGTTCGTGACCATCTGGACCCGTCATAGTCCTTTGTTTCACAATTTCATTTGTTAGCCACCCAGTCTGGAGGAATGAAATTAAATAGTCCATGTGTAGAGTTAGTTCTAATTCTCCAGTGGGTGATTCCAAGCTGGTGCTGTGATCTCAGCCTTGCAATCCAGAGTTTCCCTGAGAAGCTTGAACAGATCTGAGATCAAAGGGATCGGTCCACTAAAGTCTTGTGTAGATCCATGCAGTCTGACCAGTATCTTCTTGATAGCAGATACTTCCCTGAATACTTAAGTGATTGCTTGTGTCTCTGAAGTATCATCTCCCATGTCCTGACCATACTGGTACCAATTACATTAGTACAAGGTAATTGGCCATTCACAATTATTCGCAGATATTTACTATTTAAATTTCAAAGAGAAATAAAATCAGTAGTATCCTTATATTCAGGCTCCATCTAAATGTTCATATGTTCCTTTTGAACTAGTAATCAATAGAACAGTGACAGACAGGAAACTAGATTATCTACATTGCTTACCTCTGACAAGATGGATGTAATCATCATCAAATAGTATCAACAGTACACTTGCATATCAAAGCTCTAGTCTACTCGTAAGGAAAAACCCTCACTGTCATTTGTATTTTCCTATAATATGTCTTTAAAGGTCAGATATGGACCATGTATTTGCAAAAAGGCCTAGCATGACAATATTGCATTATATTCTTTAATAAAAGAATAAATCATGTTTATTTAACTATAAAGAAATTTTAAGTGAGTATCAGTGCAAAGCATTAAGTCAGAAACAAGAGTTCCTAGAACTAAAATTTAACAAACTAGATTTGGCTCAAAGTGAAGTTTCTTATTAGATGTTCCCAGAAATATTGCTCACCAAATTCTCAGAAGCAGGATCTGCTTCCCAAGTTAAAAGGCTATTTCCTTTATCATCTTAGGACAGTGTGTGTGTTTGACCATCACTTTTTATAATTTAGCTACCATTTGAAATGCATTTTCCTGAGAGTTAGCCCTAAATAAAACAAAGAGTCTTGTGGAAGTGCCACAGGACTCCTTGTTTGTTCTGCTGAACTAGACTAACACAGCTACCCCTTTGGAATTTAGTCCTAAATAAAAGTTCCTTCTGGTAGTGAACATGGGAACATGAGGTTACATAGTGAAAAAGGCTTCATGCTGGTGCTCACTAAAATGCAGAATTGCCTTGTCTCCCTCGTCTTGTCTCAAGGGCCTTGTTTAAATTGAGGCAAACACATTTCTTTATTTAAAATAGATGTGCTTGACCACTTTTGCTTAATTGGGGCTATGTAGATATGAACATGTGCTACCAACATCATTCAGGGGGAATTCATAACTTGACATATAATGTTGCTACATACATTTCACCTTGATATTATTAACCAATGAGTTATTAGTTTCTAAATTATACTTCACAGGAGATATTTTGTACAAATATGATTACAATAGCATGTAGAGTATGAATACAGAGGTACATTTGGTCACAGCCTTGGATGCTGGGACTAAAATGACTCTTTCTATAATGTTGTAGGACCTTTAATAACCACAACCTTTCATGATTTCAATTTTACATCTCTTTCAAATATAAGACTTCTAGCAGCATAACTAGTAACTGGTTGGGACATTGATTCTGTGTTGTCTTCTATGCAATATTGTTTCCCATAGAACTCTTACATTTTCCTTTCAGTCTGTCATCTAAGTTCTGACCAAACCTCTTAGTCCTTTTGAATGTGGCCAGTTTTCAGCCTGTGCACATTTTTCTTACTACACTTTTCTATATGAGACGGTATCAAAGAAAATATAGTAGTCTTGTTTGGCTCAATAATAATTACTTGCTGGATAGAAATTACAGGAAAATAGCTGACCTTGCAAATGTCCCTTACCATATTGACATAAAGAATTGTGGTTGTGAGAAGTCAGTTGTGGAAAAAGAAATTCTATATACAAGGAGAAGTGAATAGAGAATAAAAAAGGTTGGTTGTTTTTTTAAAAAAAAGTATTTAACAATGTTGTCTGTCTAACCATGGCACTTTGATGGGGATTGCAGATTTAATATTTATTGAATTAATTGTGGAGTAATTTAATTCATCCGCTGTAATTAATGAAAGCCTCATCTGTGAGGACGTGTGGCTCATGTGGATAATTTTATAATTCATTCTTGCAGTTCAAACTGTGTTGCATGGCAACAGTCCAAAAATACAATTCTGTAACTTCTGTTGAAGTGAAAGAGTTTAGGATGCTCAGAGTCTCAAAGGGTTTGACTCTAAATCAGTAGTTGATTCATGACATGATTAGGATTCTTTGCTCTCTCAGGAAATATTCTCTTACAATGGTATTCTTTCTCTTAACCATGATTGGCAGATTTGCAATAAAGAGAGTCTGTAAAATAAATACATGAATTCTTTATAGCCTACTTAATATAACAAACTTAATTTTGACATGTTACAAATTTATCCCAATAGTGATTTTTTATACTTGTGAATCTAGGCAGAATTGTTGAAATTGGTAACTGTTCCAACATCTTGTTCTTCATTATTTTAAACAGTACTTGTAAAGCCTTAGTGTATTACTTAGTTCTGTAGAAGTTAATTATTTTCATCATATTGATCATTGTATCTCACCCTGAAACCACACTCTGGTCATCTGTTACTTTATTTTCTATGGCCTCTCCATCCCTCCAGCATCTTGAAAAGGCTGCAGCTAAAGTCATTTCCTTTTCTGCCACTCAAACCTGGTCATCCCTATTCCTTGAGTTACTTAATTAATTTCCAATCCATTCTTGTACCCACCTTTTAATGTTTTGCAGCTCTCCTCAACATCCCAGCTTAGAATTTTTTTCCTTGCATTCCCCCACTCACAAATATGAGCTAGATCTAACTCTCACTCAAGTAAATAGGAGTATCTCACTTCATTTCAATAGTATTTGGGTCACTTTTAGTCTTTAACTTTTTCTAGGCATATCTTACTGTGTATTCTGCAAATAAATTAATGTCTAAATATATAGTGCTACATAAATTAACAAAAATGAACAAAAAACAAAACTCACCACCAGTTAGGTAAAGCATCGTATAGCATGAACATAATGAGGTACACTAAAAATTTGGTTTCCCTCTTGTTTTTTAATGTCCTTATGAGAACTGATGCTGACACTTCCCACTGTTAATATGTTTCAACATGCCCTGCTGTAAACACCAACACACAAGGATCTTGCCTTGATGTTTGACCTACTCAGTTAGCTCTCTCCTTTGCTTAATCTAAACTGATATTTCACCTCTTTTGATGTATAACCTGCCTTGATGTTTGACTTTTTCTGATACTAACTTGCTCTGATGTTTAACCTGATCCAGTGTTCTGATTCGATTCATTGATTAACGTAATCTGATATGTAATTCAGTCCAGTGTATACATTATCTGAGACTGTCAGGATACAAAATTGACAAGTTCCAATGTTGACAGCATCATAACAAAGAATTATAGACTTGTGTTGAGAATATCGTACTAAAAAGTACAGAATTCTGAAGTCAGGATTCTAATTAAATCATACATACAATATCATGAACTTCATAGCAAAGAACACTAAAATTTATTAGTAGTATCTCCCTTTCAGAATTTGTACTTTTTGAATTATTAATTATTTTTCTTATTTCTTCCCCACAGTACTATTGAATTCCTAGTGTTAAAGGTATTTTAATCAGAATTATAGGTATGATTAGCCTCTTCTGTTCCCACTAACGCCAAATAAGTACAGTGAGAACATATGTGAAGAAAAGTACAATTCCTGAAACACTTGACATTTGTTCTGAAAACATATTCATTAGCCAGTAAGACGTGTACTTCTCTTCCAGCATTGTAAATTGTGTTGGTTAAATTCTTAAGTTATTTTTAAATGTGAGACAGGATTAGATGTGCAGTTCTAGTATGCGATCTACAGAGTTTGTGATCCAGATGACTTTTACTGATGACTAAGTTCCACAACTTTTTGCACAGACAAAGCAAAACTTGTTTTTACTTAAATGTCTGATATATGATTGAAAAATGTGATTTCTCCATAGTTGTCCATGACAAACGTAAATGATTCCCTTACCCTTGAAAGGTCTTACTTTTTATCCCAAAATTGTATTAAAATGGATTATCCTGTACTAGAAACGTAAAAAGGAAAGGAGTATTTCTGTTTTGAAGGATGTTTTTTCCCTAAGTAGCTATCCCTTTCTGATTGGGGTGTGACATCCTCACTGAACACCTAATAACTGAAAGGCTATCTCTTGAGGTTTATATTTACACACAGAAAAAGTCTCCTGCTGATTTAAATTAGACCCTTAAGCTTAAAAAATTAATATTTTCAAATTTCTAAAGGACCCATATTAGACACATGCATGTTTTTCAACCCTAATGGGGCAGTCCTGATTCAAGAGGTCTGTGGCAAAGCAAAGTTGGTCTATGGCAGGAAATACTATTTTTTTCTAAAAACATGTTGATAGTTGGGGAAAAATTCATTTTTATTAGGATTGTCTCCCAAAATGCATCTAACCAGGGATGGTGCTTTTAAGATTCAAGACTTTGGTTTGTGTGGGTTTTTACTAATGATTTTTTTCTTTGAAAAGAACCATGGAAGATCCTGCTATTGCTTCTCAGCAGCATACAACGCTAATGCATTTATTTTTCATATTTGCTTTTGGAGATTCATCAAAACATAGCACAATTTTCCATTACGTTATATCAAAAAGCGGCACGCAATTTACAATCTTCCTAGTTATTAACAGGAAAGGTTACACTTATCACATAGTGCTCAAAGTATATTAAAGCAATATAATTCACTTCGTCTACAGTGGAACTCACTGAGCTCATTAAGAATTGTATTCATTAATTGAGGGCAGAGAATGTCTCTAAATGTGAGTTAATGCGATAACATGGCAAATTCAGATTACGATTTTTATTTTCATTCATTCTCTTGAGTGAAATGACAAACCCCCCTTTCTTTTCTGTAGCATTTGAATTTCAAAAGTGACTGTCCATATGTCAAATATTAGTTGGATGCCCCATGTATTTTTCATGACAGCTGATCTTTCTGGCTTCTTGGTAAACTGAGGATTCTGCCCCTTAAATCTTTCTTGTGGCATGGACAGTATTAAATGTCTTCTCCTACTCCTATTGAAGTCAGTGGGAAAAATTTCCATCAACTTGGGCCCAAAGCAAGGTAAGTGTATTAGTATTATATACATCATTGACAATTGAGAGTCAAGTCCCTACTCTGTAATTACTCAAATGATATTAAGGGAGTAACACATGCTCACACTTTCTTTTAAACATTTTTATCCAGGAAAAAAAAGCAATATCAAATTTGCAAACCCCTTAGCAATATCACTAGAATAGAATAAGTCTATATACATTAAATAACAACAACAAAGAGTCATCTTAAGATATCAAGAGAAATATATATATAATGGGTGGCCAGATAACATGCACAGTTCAAACATAGCAAAATCAGGTGTAAAAAAAATCTATATAATCTCTCAAAGGGATTTCACTTTTACATATAAAGAAGATGTAATAATAACAAAGAGGAAAAAATAAACAAATAAAAATGACCCTGATCATCTTTGTCCACTAGAAAAATCTATCCTTCCTAAAATCTTTTGAAAACTGCTGGATCTCTTCATACCTGAGAATTTCAAATTAGACTGATTAATTCACAATTCAGTATTATTTTATCCAGCCATAGACCTAAACTTCAAGTACTGTGATGGTCAGCTTTCTTCATAGAACCAAAACAAAGAAGGCAATGCAGTTTTATAGTAATTTTTGCAGTAAAGAGATTAGCCACTTGCAGACAAAAGAAATTAAAAAAAAAAGTTAAATGGGATCAGTGTACCACATCCAATTCTAACTTCTTTCTTAATCTTTCTGAAGTGAAGGCAAGCCTACTCAGATGCTTGACACTGTATTAGTTATAGCTCCTAATTTTCAGTCTAGTCATTCTGAGTCACCACTTCCTATAAAGGGTAAGAAATTACCGCAGGAAATATTTTTTGAAAACTTAACATCCAATCCAATCCCTTAAAGTCCTAACTATGAAAAAGCTCAAATGAAAGAGATGTGGCTGTTAGCATGAAAATTACAAAAAGAAGTCTTCTCTTTTGAAAGATCTGGAAGTCCACTGACATTTTTTCCTCCAGTAGCTTGCAGTTTTCTCCTAGTCTAGTTAAGCAAATATCCTTTTAAGAGAGTTGCTGGATCATAATTCTTTACTGCATAGGCTCAGTTTAATCTTTTTAATTTAATTTAATTTAAAAATAAATTATTTAATACCTCAGATATCAAATTATGGAAAGGTAGAAAAGTATTCAAATACACTCAGAGTTCACACAAACTCAAAATGTACACATATAAAATATAATGTTACATATTTTGCAAACAACCTGCACAAAGAAGATGAATATGAGCCAATAGTGTGCCCTTGTTGCCAAAAAGGCCAATGGGATATTAGGCTGCATCAGTAGGAGTATTGCCAGCAGATCAAGGGATGTGATAATTCCCCTCTATTCGACACTGGTCAGGCCGCATCTGGAATACTGTGTCCAGTTTTGGGCTCCCCACTACAGAAAGGATGTGGACAAATTAGAAAGAGTCCAGTGGAGGGCAACAAAAATGATTAGGGGACTGGGGCACATGACTTATGAGGAGAGACTGAAGGAACTAGGCTTATTTAGCCTACAGAAGAGAAGACTGAGGGGAGATTTGATAGCAACCTTCAACTACTTGAAGGGGTGCTCCAAAGAGGAGGGAGCTAGGCTGTTCTCAATGGTAACAGAGGACAGAACAAGGAGCAATGGTTTCAAATTATAGCTGGGTAGGTCAAGGTTGTATATTAGGAAAAACTGTCTCACTAGGAGGGTGGTGAAGCATTGGAATGGGCTACCTAGGGAGATGGTAGAATGTCCATCTTTGGAGATTTTTAAGGCCCGGTTAGACAAAACCCTGGCTGGGGTGATTTAGTGGGAGTGGTCCTGCTTTTTAGCAGGGGGTTGGACTAGATTTCCTCGTGAGGTCCCTTCAATCCCTATGATTCTATGATTCTAAATCTGTCTTTAGTTTTGTTTGTCTTTAGTTTTCAGCCTAAATCAAATTTGCTAATCCAGGATAAAGGGTGATAGAAGTAGGTGTATAATGAAACCTTTTTGCAATTGAAGCACATCAGCCTGTTCTTTTCAATTGTACCTCATCTTTACTTGAATTTATTTCCATCTCTTATAAATCAGTTTAAACACATTATTAAAATGTGATTACGTTTTTAATTAATCTCCATTACTAAAGATCCCTTCACCATTGATGATGATGATGATGATGATGATATTGACACATATCCATCATTTTGGGTCTTTGGCCTAAGTTTGAGCCCTAGTCATTTAAGAAGTAGGAGTTAGGAGTTGGAAGATAGTGAATAACTTTGCCTTTAGAATTTTTGAGTGACTTATCCTTTTGCATAAAGAGACAACTACCGAAACAGAGATGCAAGAAAAATTTCTGAATATTTACTGTGAGGTGTGGAGTATTCTTTTTTCAAGCTGTTGATTCACAGTGTGTTATACTGGAAAGAATGAAACAAATACTATAAGAACAAGAGTTCAGTTTTCATTAATTGCCTAGTGAAGATAAAATAGTGAATTAGAAAGGGATCTAGGGAAAAATAAAAATATACATAGTAGGTAAATCAGACACAGAAGCACAAATGAATTAGGCATTCCAAGTCTCATGGACTGTCAGTGGGAGTTGATTGTTCGTCTACCCTTTGTACCTTTTCCTAATTGCCCCAGCTCATAAATTAGTAGAGGAGAAAAAGTAAAGTTAACTAATGAGGGAATTTTATGGTTTTAGAATGGATCTGGGGCCCAGGCCAGAAGAGATCCTCAATGCATAATGGTGTTCTCAAACATCCAGTTGGGCCCTCTGCCAGATAAATCCATCCCTAGGCATGAGCATTTGCTAAATTAGAATATCTTGCTTGTTGGGAATTGCAATTATTAGAGGATTGCCGAAAACTTTTATATACTGTCAAACAGATGTGTTGGAAAGCCTGTGGGAAGGTCAGCGCTTTGCCTACTTATTACAGATAGATTGTACAGCAGTGTTGTCTGTCTCCTAAGACAAAACTAGGCTCTTAGTATACATATATTACATACAAAATTATGATAAAATAATGTTAATAAAAGTAGAGTCAAACACCATTGCTAACAAAAAAATCTGTCATTGGAAATAATTTTAATGGGAAGACTGAACTATATCTTAATAAAACATTTTTGGCTGTTGCTACTATAAAAGCCAGAGCTAGCTAATACTATGCATCTTTACCAGTAAGGAAAACTTGCTATGCTACATATAACAGTGTTGTAAAATGTTGACTTTAAATTACTAACCACTGTGTTTTCAAATGGATAGTGTATTTTATTTCTAAAGTTGTTTCCATTTGTTGGGGATAAGGATTAAATGAGATTTTGTTTATTTTCTGTCCAGTAGGTATTGTGTATATGGGATGGAATTCAGAACATCACTAATATTCATTGGCAGTGCCTACACATTGTAAATAAAATTATAATATATATATATATATATATATATATATATATATATTACATTTAAAAAATAAACATAAAAGTTTGTCATTACCTAACAAACCAGCTAATAAAATAATGTCCAAATCTTAGTTGCCAGAGTTTGGGAAGAAAAGAACATGGAAGAAAAGAACATACAAGTAAATATGAGGCTAATTTCTTATGTAAAAATATGAACAAAACCAAGTAATTATGCTGTTGAAAGAAAGAAAGAAAGAAGAGATTTTATTGGGTTAGTGAGGGGGATGTGCAGGAAGATCATAATCATAGAGCAGGTTTGCCCAGTGCTTAGAAAGAAAGAAAGAAAGAAAGAAAGAAAGAAAGAAAGAAAGAAAGAAATGATGAGTTTGACCAATTAAAAAGGCTGTCCAAATACAGAAGAGGAGATGTTCCTGCTTTTGAACTTCAGTTGATAAAATAAATTAAACCAGAGCATGTAAAAAATGTTGGATGGCAGGCAACTTCAGAGCAATGATCTGATCTTTAACCTTCCGCACTGCTGTGTTGCTTTGGAGATTAATCTCCCTAGTATATTACTTTCACTGTGCATCTAATTTATATGCACAGTCACTGCAAATTAGTCAGTAAAGAAAAGGAAATTGAACACAAATGACCAATTGTTTGAATCATTACCTTTTTTCAAAGCCCATCTTGGCCTTTGACATCAGGAATTAAGGCATAGATTGTCCAATCACTAGAATCTCCCCTTCCAAAACTTTGAAAAGTAAGTTTGTCAGGACTGTCCACTTGGCTCCCACTGATATCATCACTGCCCATCATGTGTTTTTTTGTGTTTTTTATTGTTTTACTATCATTAAAAACTAATGATAAAAAATTTTCGCATTAGGCCCTGATCCCACAACGATGTATGTGCTTATGCATTTTAACAGGATCCTATTGCGCTTCATGTTAAGCGCACACATTTTCAGGAACAGGGTTGCCTTAAGTTTTATTGGGAGACCCCTAATGGGTGTTCAAGGATAAATGTCTGTGAGTATCCAAATTCCAAAGGGGTAGCCGTGTTAGTCTATTGTAGAAAGACAACAGAGTCTAGTGGCACTTTTAAAGACTAACAGATTTATTAATCGCATGAGCTTTCGTGGGAGAAAATCCCACTTCGTCAGACGCTTTGAAGACTCTGTAACTTTCCTATCTTCAAAGCGTCTGACGAAGTGGGATTTTCTCCCATGAAAGCTCATGCGATTAATAAATCTGTTAGTCTTTAAAAGTGCCACAAGACTCTGTTGTCTGTCTGTGAGTATCTTATTGAAGTTCAGTAAAGAACTAGAAGAGGAACTAAATAGCTGTTTAAATAAATGCTCCTGCACTATTGCACTGGCAGAAGTTGAAAACACTGGTGACGGCTCAAGTAGTTTTCATAACAGACACAATCTTGAATTTCTTTCGTACCCAAAATTACCACTGAAGTTAACGGGAACTCTGAGGCTTGAGACATTGATGGTGCTCTTCAGCCATATCAGCAGGGTGGAGAAAAAGCAATCTAGCATACCATGCACTCAACTCTCTAGAAATGCACAAAGGGGTGCATAGCTTTGACTCTACCTGGTGTCATTTATGGGATGGCCCCAGAGACTTGTAGATTTGCAGGATTGAGCCAGATATGGGAACTTCACTTGAGGATGCTGTTATGATGTCTTCCACTGTGGTCCTTCTGAATGGTTTAATAGACACTGTATTTGATGATAGTGTTGAAATATCATGGTGATGAGCATGGAATAAAAGCTGGAATAAACCACAGCATGGTTTCCAATTGGGCTGTGACCAAGATCCCAGATGATGTTGCGGACTCAAAATTGAGGAAACTGGGTCTGAGTTTAGGATTGCTGCAGCCAAGACTCGAGCCAAAACTGGGTATCAATACTGAGACATTGTTGACTTTCTTCACACTTGGACACTCTGAGAATGACAGTCCATTGTAGATAGTTCTGTTTCCTTTCTCTTTGTATTTCTGTAAATACATTAGTTGGAGATTTTTTTTAAATATATATTAGCCCCTTACAGTGCTTCTTCTGACCGCTTTTGAGATTAATGGTTCATGATTTAAGAACTGTGTCCTGTGCCATCGTTTGTTCTCCATGAGCAATGAGCACATGCGCTACCTCTGCTGTGTGGGTGAGATTCACTTTGTTGCCTGCTATGATATCTACAAGCCTTTTTCATCAAGGACCCACGACATTTGACTTAAGTGCCTCTTCTAATTCTTCACAGTGGAAATGCTCCAATGTCATGCAGAGTCTGATGCCAGACTGTCATTGCCGGTAGTGCACAACCCAACACAGGCAGAGAGCGCTCCATTCTCAACTTCATGGACAGATTCATCAATACTGCTAAGACTTGAGAAGGTGCAAAAGGATAGTTGCAAATGCTTTCATGAACACTGCACTAGGTTTCTATCATGGACCACTGCATTGCACCATGCTTCCTGCTCAAGCCTAGTTTGGTCAGGTGAGATATCACATGACAACCTTATAGGGCCATTCCCTAAGGTAGGGGCAAGGTGAAATGGAAGCAAGACCTGCCTGCACCATGGGTCCCAACAGGCCACCAGTGCATGCTACTTAGGCAGACAATGGGATGACCCCTGGGCCAGACAGATCCACTGATCCCCATTTCCCACCTCAAACTGCTGTACCACCCTCACTGCTTCTTTTGGTCCCTGGCCACCTTCTCTGGGAGATGAGCTGCTACTTTGACTTGGGCACCCTTCTGGAAGAACTCCAAGACCACCCAGACCAGTGGCTGGATGTTCTCCAGCCTCACACATATAGTTCTATCCATTAACAATACCATTCAAAAACCTGCATGAGCAGTTTGTTGTGCACTGATATCCTGCAACTCTACACCCAAAAGACCAGAACTAAGGTACTTCATGCTGGCTAAAGGGACTGACTTTCTGATTTCCCACCCCACCCCTCCAGCCTCATTGGTCATGCACAGCTCTCCATTTCTTTCATCCCTCCCAGATAAAATGGTGAAATGCCTGGACTTTAGGGACCACAAACTACACTCCTCTCCCTCAATTCTGCACTTCTAACTACCAAGCTCTGCTAGAGCAGTATACTTTTAACAATGGTACTAAGCTGATGGATTTCTTGGAGGCCATCCCACAGGCGAAGCACCAGCAGTTCTGGGCCCTGCTGCATGAGGGCAACCTGTTGGCTAAAGTCAGCCTTTAGGCTGCAGTGGATGCAATGATCATGTCCTCTCACATTCCCAGGCAACAGGGGTGGCAATGAGGCAAAATGCATGGCTTTAGTTGCCTGACTTTCTCAGGGAAGGCCAATACACCAACCAGGACCTCTCTTTCAACATGGGCAAGCTGTTCTCCACAAAGATGGACAAGACTTTGCAGGCAACCCTTCAGTCCCTCAAGATCTACATCCCCATTGCTGACAATCTAATCTGCTCTCCCAGTAGTGTGATGCCTGCCATAACAACCTACCTACTCTAGGTATCAGGAGCTAGCCCACTGGTGGGCCAGTGTCCCCAGCCATCAGACACTGCCATGCCTAATCACTAGCAGAAGGCCCAATTTTGACATGACAATTAAAAGCTGGGAACCCCATATGTCATTGCCTGTGGCCCTCTGTGCCACCTTTTGAAGACTATCTTGCCCTATTTGCTTATCATTGGGGTAATTTCACCACACAACAATGGATATTTGAGATAGTGTGACACGGCTACTTGATAAACAAAAACAATGAAAGTCCTGTGGCACCTTAAAGACTAACACGTTTTTTCAGGCATAAACTTTCATGGGCTACAGTGCGCACCCAGACCCACCCATATCTACATCCCTTTGTAGATGATCAACTTACTGGAGCAAACCTAGCTTCAATCACAGCATTCTCCTTCCTCCTGACACTGCTTCACTACCCTACCAGCCCTTATGAAAACCCTGTGCTGCAACCTGTGCACTGTTGTCTCTTTTTCCTCGATCACATAGCACCCTGCACCTATGTGACATAACATCTGCATGTGCTCTGCCTACAACTATGGCTTCTTTCTACCTACACACCCCATATTGATCCACCTGGACTCAGCCTTGACAGTTCTCAGGTGGGTCTGAACATCACCCACCTGGTGGACTGATGCTACCAAGGTATTATAAGTCTTTCTATGCTTGGGTGCCGTCTAAAGTCGATGTTGATATGTCTAAGTAATAAAACTGGAGGAGAGTGTCCTCATCACACTCCATACTCCAGCTTCTTGTGACCCACTGCTAGCTGTAACTTTGGCATTGAAGCATTGCATTGTGGGTGGGTGTCCCACAGTGCAACAAAGCGCTGTGGCTTGTGGGAAATCAGCTGTCCTCCCATGATGCAATGTTCCCCCGCCCCCTCCCTTCTCACAGACTACAGAGAAACAAACAGGAAATGCTTTTCACTCCATTTATCTCTGCTGCATGGATGAAGCCTGCTCAGCTCTGCAGTGTTTTTGACCCCATATCAAACACATCTCAGCTTATTCTACAGTATTTCCAGCAGTGCAGCAGGATCTGCAGTGCAGAAACCTGTGATGTTACTGAGGCTGCCCTCAATGGCGTAGTGAGGGCGGGGAGTCTGTACCTGCAGAGGGGGACATGACTTACTGTCCCCTGCTGCAGCCCAGCCCCTGGAGAAAGGCAGTGTCATAACCCCGCCCTCCGGGGCTGGGGGTAGAGAAGCACCAGTTGGCCCTTTACAACACACAGTGGGGGGAGGGGGGAGGGGGGCTGAGATTTTCCTGGATCAGAACCATGTAGTTTCCCTCACTTTCCTTTTCTGCAGTTGGGTGCTGCCTCCTCCTCCTAGTACTGGAAGAATTTCATTTCTATGTATGCTGGGCAGCCCATCTTACATAGAAAGGGAACCCTTCCAGCACTAGGACCCAGGAGGAAGCACCCAACTGTCTTAGTCTCTGGTTCTTTCTAGTTTCTCCATGAAGGAGCATCGCAGCCTGCCCAGCACAGTGCAGCCCTTACCCCCACCCCCCATCACTTAACCACCCTGCTGGCTGTGATGAAGGACAACTTTCTTCCCCCACTGCAGCCTTCTTCCCCCACCTTGGGTGGGGAGCACCAGGGTGGCCCTTCACAAAAGGAGAGGGATACAAGAGGGTCTGTGCCATCTCTCCTCCTGCACTTTGTGAAGGGCCAGTCTGGCATCCCCCTGCAGCTCAGCACCCAGAGGCTATGTATCTCTCCCCCCCCATATGGTACTGGATCCCCTGCTGTAAGCCATCAACCAAAACAGTTCCCACTTTGTGCAGGCTGTAACATTGTACAGCTCTACACGCTACCCATGCAGCAGGAAATGGAATGCAAACCTTCCCGGGACTGCAGGCAGTGGAGGTGCTGTTGGTGCTATGGTGAATATGCAGCAAACCAGGAAAGACATAATTAAAAGAACAGGGAATTCTGGGGTAGATCCCAGAGTCCATTAACATCTCATTACACTGTTCTCGGTACATACTGCAGTTAAAGTGCATTATTAAAATCTCACTGAATGCTATGCCTCCTGCAGGGATGGGGTTAGTGCTGACTTGCAGCAGCACTTACTTCACCTTACCAGCCATGTGAGTGTGTAAGGTAGAAAGTCAAGATAAGCAGCATTACATCAATCTAAGCCCTCAGTGTAGACAAGGGCTAAGGCACCCTATTCACCACCCACCGTCCCCATGGCCACCCTCATAATAGATGCCTTCCTGGTGAGGGTGGCTATGGAGCTGCGCAGGGGAGGTGGATTCTCAGGGAATGCTGGAGCTGTGCACGGCTTGCCAGGTCTGCCATGAATTTCTGCCTCATGGGAGTGCAGAACTCCCTTGCAGACTGACTGAGCAGAGCTTGGTAACTCAAATATGAGCGGGATCTCCATGACCCCATTCTCTGGGCCTGGAGCAGCACCCTCTGGAATCTCTTTACTCCCCTTCCAAACCACAAGCTCTTACTCCACTGGGCTAGGAGCCAGGACTGTAAGGGTGACGGCAGCCTTTGGTTTACTTTTCCCCCAATCCTCCCCATCCTCTAGGTCCTCTACAAATTCTGCCAAGATTGGGTCATCCTGATGGCTCTGTGTGGGCTCCAACAATTCTGGTGTAATTATCTATCTACTCCTATTGTTGGTCTGCCTACCAATCAGCCTCCTGAGCAGGCCAGATTGTCTAACCCAGGATCATAGCATGGTCTGTTTCCTTGACCTGGGCCAGTTCTATCTGATAGTCTGGGTTTTGGATGGGATTCATGAGCATACAATTTTCTGTTCATCATCTGTCTGCCATATTCTCACAGACAGTCGGTGGGAGTCTACAATGACATGTTACACTGCAAAATGGAAGCATTTCACCTCCAGACTATCTCTCTGCCCGTCATCCTGGATTACCTCTTGGATCTGCAACTCAGACCTGATGCACAGCTCAGTCTGTCTCCACCTCATAGCTCTAAGGCTATGTCTACACTGGCAAGTTAGTTCGAATTAAGGAGGCTTAATTCGAACTAACTAAAGCCATGGCTACACTAGGCTTTAGTTAGTTCTAATTAAGGAATACCTTAATTCGAACTAATAAATTCGAATAGGGTATTCGAACTAAGGGGTTAATTTGAACTAACTAGCTTGAATTAACCAATGTGGCTATGTTAATTCGAACTAATTTCTTAGTTCAAATTAACCAGCCATTGAAATGAATGGGGATCGCTAATTTGAACTAAGCAAGTGCTTGCTTAGTTCAACCTAACATTCAAGTGTGGCCATGCTAGTTCGAATTAAGCTAATTCGAACTAACTAAAATTAGTTCAAATTAGTTAGTTCGAGCTAACTAATTTGAACTAATTTTAGCAAGTGTAGACATAGCCTAAGTGTCTTCCTCCTTCCTGTGGACAGCCTTTTGATATTTACCCACCCTACCACTATCTGCATTCTGGGGGCCTAATGAACTGCTTCCTGTCATTCCTTACCTCTACATCCTCCTGGGACCTTAACTTCTTGCAGGCTGCTCTCATCTGGCCACCATTCAAACCCCTGACCATGTGCTCCCTGGATCTCCTATCCATGAAAGTATTCTTCCTGGTGGCCATCACATCTGCCCAGTGAGTCGTCAAATTGGCAGCAATGATGGGAACCACCTTTAAACCATTCTTCATAAAGATAAAATTTCCTTGAGCTTTCACCCCAAATTCCTTCAAAGGTCATGTCCGAGTTTCATCTCAATCAGTCCTTCCGTTTTCTGTCTTCTTCCTAAATCTGATACCATTTCCACAGACATCCAGGGAGTGCAGTGTCATGTCTGCAGGACATTAGGCTTCTAGTTGGACAGAACTCTGGCCTTTCATACTTTCTCATGCTTCTTTTTAGCCATCATGGAACAGCTGAGGGGGGTGGCCCACTCTTTGGGGCGCATATCCAATTGGGTCTCTAAGTGTGTTACAGAATGCTATTCATGCTCCAAAGCGAAACCACCTGGCAAAATCTTGGTGCATTCCAAAAGGGCTCATGTGACCACGTCCACCCCTCTGATTGAGGTATCCTGGCACCAGATCTGCTGTGCAGCAACATGGCACTCTGTCCATACCTTCACAGCAAACTATGCCATTGATCAGTAGGTGAATGCTGATACAGCCTTACCTGTTGCATCCTCATACCCATCTCCTAGCTGATCATTTCTTCCTACTCGTCCACATTTGGAAAATATATAGGGAGCATCATTCAAAGAAGAGAAGGTTACTTACCTGTGACTGGATGTTCTTCAAGATGTGTGGTCCCTATTTGCATTCCAATACCTGCCCACCTTTTCTTCTATTGTGGACTCTATGCTGCAGAAAGTGGGAGACTGAAGGTGTATTGTCCCACATGGCCTCTTACAACCTTGCATAGATCATGTGGCAATGTAAGGCAACCATGCAAATCAACGGAAACCCCTGCTGAAAATCTTTTGGCTCTGGCACCTGTGTTTAGAATACAAATAGGGACCACGCATTTCAAAGAACCCCAGTTGCATGTAAGTAACCTCCTTTATTGAAGGCATGCAGCATCTTGTTCCTACCAAAATCAAACCCTAATAAATGCTATGATAAAAGCTGTCATTCTTCAATAGCGAGAAAGACAGTAACCAAAAGAAGGCATTGCCTTTATAATAAGATTCCAGTAATGTTACTCTGTGTCATGGTTAAGCCTAAAATGTGAGACCACTGTGAAGTGAACAGCAACAAGCATGGTTGAGAGCTCATGTTATTTAGATATTTAGAATATAACCAAGTTCAGTCCTCATCGGGATTTCATGTCTGTCACTGTCCAATTTTAACTTCTCAGCTATTTTCAGCTTTTTTTGAACACATGATGTAGGTTCTTCTGACTGCAGTACTTCAGGAGCTGGCTAGCATCAGCAGGCACAATCACTGGGCAAAACTAAGAATGGTTTGGTTAAACACTAACTGTGAGGAGGCCAGCCTATAAATTACTTAGAAGAGGTTGTTGAATCCCTGTCATTGGTGATTTTTAAGAACAACATGCACAAATATCTGTCTGTGATGGTCTAGGTATATTTAATATTGCTTCAGAGCAGGGAGATGAATTAGATGGTGTATTAAGGTTGCTTCTTACATATCTATGATTCTGTTCTTCAGAGGAAGAGAGGCATTGATCTTTTCATTTTTTCTACACCTCTTACATAGAATAAGCAAAATTTGAGAAGGAAATTAAACAAGTGAAAATGTCCCCATCATCTCCCCAGTGGGGAAATTAGCACATTAAAGGAAACCTAATGGTACCATTTTTTTTATTGATCCTTAAAACACTATTTCAAGAATCCTTTAGAACATTGAGACTGAAATTTCTTCCCTTCACACACTATCATGACTATCCATTGTGAGTTCTAAGTTGCTGATTTAAATATATGGAAGCACTTTGGTGAAGCAATGTATCACATTCGTTATTTGAGCTAGTAGTTCTTGTCCCACCATTCTTCAATATCCCCGTTTTAAGAAAGTTGTGTGATCTGAAAGTTCAAAAGGTAAGGAACTCTTGACTTCTTTAAGTTTCCTGCAAATATTGAAATATCAAAAACTTTAAGGAGTCTGTTCTCTTATCACTTCTAACCCAAGTTCTCACAGCCAAGAGTTTCTCTTGGTTCAGATGAAGGTTGAATCACCATTATGGGTGGTTTTCTGATTCAAACCATGGAAGGGTCCAAGTATTGCAGTCTCTGGAGCTGAGTATCTCTTACAAAGTAATGCATGTCCTCAGCTCCACCTGAATTCCCTGGGCACTGCCCACCACCTAGGATCAGGACATCTGACTTGGGCATATCCTGTTGTCGTTGTCAATATATATATATTTTTCAAAAGTAGTAGTATCAATTGTAATTAAAAATGGTAGGCCTGCATATTTAGTTAATTTTACCTGGGCAAACTGGATGTCAATTTCCAAAGGGGAAGGAGTGTTAGTCTAGATCAGCAAAACAAACAAGGAATCCTGTGGCACTTGTTAAGACTAACAAATGTATTTATCACATGAGCTTTCATTGTTATAAATGCCACAGGATTCCTTGTTTGTTTGGGTGATGGTTCTTTTTTATATTCTCTGGGAAAGAGCAGGATAGTGGAAAGTCAAGCTCTATGTTCTTTAATATTTTACAGCTCAGTTTTTCTATGGTAGGAAGGGCTGCTTATGCACATCAAACTTGTAAATAGCTATGCTATATATTGTACAAATATCATTGAAATAATTGGTAAAACCATGACAGAAGTAAAGCAAAAATTGACTTTTGCCATAAAATACTTGACAATACCTAACAAAGTACTATGAGTCTGTTTCATCCTTTCTGGGGAGATGATTTCTTTTCTTTATTGTCAGATAAGGGGACATCTTTTTTTTTTTTTTTTTTTTAAATCAAGCTTACGAGATGACCAAATCTGATGATAGTTAATGTCATAAAAAAGAATGAGGTCTATAAAGATGCCCCTGTCTTATAAAGACATTTTGTACTGAGTTAGGGAGTGCTATTGATATATTGCATTAAATGAGAATGGAGATTTTATCATTTTAATTTAGGTTTTTAGTGATCATATTTAAAATTAAAGTATCTTCTCCAATATTAGTATTGTACTCAATTAAATAGTCTTACAGTTCAATAGGCCACTGTTAGTCATATCTTGAATGTCAATTAAATTTAAACTCATTATTGGAGACTTTTTAAAGTTCCATTTCATTATTCTACATGTATTTATTCTAATGCTTAGCCTTTAATAACCTTTTATTTTAAATGTTATTAAAATATTATGTTTCTAAAAGTTAAAAATTCAAAATTTTATTTTTCAGGACTAAAATAATTTACCTTTACTTATCTTACTGGACACTGATGAAATTTTCTTTCCAGATTCCTTCCTTTCCTCTTCCTGTAAAATACATGCTCATAAGTATGTATATGGGTGCGCACATACAAAAAATTACCAGCACAAACTTGTTTCAGTTTTCAATGAAAATTTCCCTCTGAATAATAGTTTTCTCTAGTTTCTCAGGCTGTAATAACCCTTAATGCTAACTGAATTGTCTTTATTACTGTGTTTTGGTAAGCAGACTATAAAATAGGTAGCAAATTCACTTTATAGACCAAAGTCATTTCAGTAGTTTGAACATAGCAACTGAGATAGAAGTTGTATTATGTAACAAAATAAAAAATTAGAGCTAACCTACTAAAATGGAGGTACATAAATACAAGGAACACAGAAAATAAACAAGAATTGGTAGAAGTAATCCCAGATGACAGTGATTTGCTGGGCATAACTGAAATCTGGTGGGAGGATTTCAATACATGGAATGTCAGTACAAATGAGGATAAATACCTAAAGGAGATGTAAAAAGAGAAGAATAAATTGGAGAGGTTAGCATTATGTTAAGCACCTCTATACCTTACTGTCATTGAAAACTCAACTTCCAAGAGTGTGGTGGCAAAGTTCTTTGAGTTAAAGGTACAAGGAGTGAAAAATATAGGAGAAAAAAAATGTGTGGATATCTGCTTCAGATCACTAGGACATGAATACAATAAAAACTGAAACATTTTCAGCTGTGGAGGTATCAGCAGCGTCATGATATTGTACTCAGGGGAGTCATTGTAAAAATAAATAAATAAAAATAACTAAGGTAGATTGAGAAGGATGTAGTCTGAAAAATACTAAACACAACTTAAACTGTCCAGATTACGTGTATCCTTAGGGCAAGGGTGTCAAACTCATTTGTGGGCCAGATTTGACTTAAATGTACATCAAGTGGTCTCTACACAGGGCTTTTTTTGTGATGGTACTCAGAGGTACTGAGTACAGGACCTTTTTTTCACAGCGATGTGGCCCCAGCTCCTGCTGCTGCCGCTGGTGATCCAAGGTCCCTGGCCGAGTACCGCCACCTTTTTAAAAAAAGGCACTGTCCGTACCTATCATAAATCAAAATACTATGGCACTCTTGCAGCATTGTGGAGTAGTGTGTCTGCGACTCTGCGCTCCGTGATACCACTCTCTCTTTCCCTGTTAGGGAGAGAGTGTGGTTTCATGGGCTACGTCTACACTTGGAAATTTAAGTCGACATTATCTAAGTCGACTTAACTAAGTCGACTTAGTGAGTCTACACTTAAATTTTAAGTCGACTTTGGGGGGAACTTACGAAGTCGACCTAGAGCATCCACACTGGATGCCTAGTCGACTTCTAGGGGTTAGGGGGGCCTAAGGTAGGTCCACGGGGGAAGGGAAGGCACCCCTTGCCCAGTGCCAGGGGGCTCAGCCTTTGCCCCATTGTACATAGGTACAATGGGGCAAAGGGGGACAGGGACCCTGGCAGGGCATAGGGGCAGGGTGGGAAGGGCTTGGGGGGGGCATGCCAGGCTCCCCCTGTGCCTCCCCTGGCAGGGAGGAGATTGGTGCAGTCCTGGGGTAGCTCTAAGTCAACTTAGGGCTACCCCACATCTACACTGGCTTAAGTTGACCTAAAACTAGGTTTAATAAAATCAATTTAATTTTCCTTAAGTCGACTTAAGTTGACTTAAGCAAGCTTAAGTTGACTTAATTTACAAGTGTAGACTCAGCCATGGAGTGCAGTCTTACATATTCAGCACTCCATGGTGTCATGAGATCTGACACTCCTGTGGCATTGCAGAGCGCTGGGTATGCGAGACCACACACACACACACTCTCTCTCTCTCTCTCTCTCTCTCTCTCTCTCTCTCTCTCTCTCAGGGAGAGAACCAGTAAACCCCCGATTCTCTAAAGAATCGCCCAGCTCAGTTCCCGGGCTCCTGCCGACAGCAGGACCTGCTGGTGGATCAGGGGGCGGCAAAAGCTCCGGCGGAGCTTCTGCTGCCCCCCGAACCCCTGAACTGAGCTGGGGGGCCGGCTCCACTTCGAGCCAGCCCCCC
>ML685808.1:8035786-8089848 GCA_007922175.1 Pelusios castaneus
TGTGTGTGTGTGTGTGTGTGTGT
The DNA here is from genome assembly GCA_007922175.1 of Pelusios castaneus. NCBI lineage: Eukaryota > Metazoa > Chordata > Testudines > Pelomedusidae > Pelusios > Pelusios castaneus. Next base: position 8,035,810 of record ML685808.1, read on the forward strand.
GTGTGTGTGTGTGTGTGTGTGTGTGTGTGTGTGTGTGTGTGTGAAAAAGGCTTTGGGTAGTTAGTTCTTTTGAAGTTTCCAGAGGGCTAATTTTCCAAAGCAGAGAAACATATATAAATTGTAACTTGTGAAAAGTAGACAATTGATAAGGGAAGTCAGACAGGAGAAAATCCTTTATTGGCAGGATGAACAAGAAGGAGCTTAAGTATATTAATATTTTTTTTTATTTCATAGCAATTGTATTGGCCTCCTGGTGAAATAGTTGATGATATAGAGAAGGTAGAAGCAGTCCATAAATATGTCTATTCTGTATTTGGAAAAAAAGCAAGCAGGAGTTCTTGTGTCACATAAGTATGATAAAGTACTTCTCTAGTCCATTAGTAACTGAGATGGAAGTTCAATAACATCTAGTAGGGTTAAACATTTTAAAATCAGTAGGCTCAAATAACTTGTCCTCAACAGTGCAAAAACTACTGCCTGAGGAGATACCTGGCTTGCTGATGGTCACTTTGCATAAAACTTGATATTCCACAAGACTGAATGACTGTTAATATTGTACCAATATTCAAAAAGGGTAAGCAGGGCAACCTGGGTAACTAAGGGCCACTTAGTCTGACATCTGTCCCAGGCAAAATAATGGAATAGCTATTATGGGATTTAATTAATAAAGAATTAAAGGATAAGAATATAATCATTAATGCTAGTCAGCATGGGTATTAGAGAAAATAGGTGTTGTCAGATAAACCAGATTTTATTCTTTGAATATATTACAAGTTTGGTTGATAAAGGTAACTGTGTAGATGTAATACATTTCTGTAAGGCATTTTCCTTAGTACCATATGCCATTTTGATTAAAAATTAGCATTATATAATATCAATAAAGCACGTTATATGGATTCTGACCTAACTGTCAGATCTCTAAAAATAGTTGTCAGTAGTAAATCATCTTTGAATGGGAGTATAGTGGGGTTTTGCTGGGGCTTGTACTAAGCCTGAAGCTATTTGACATTTTCATCCATGATCTGTTAATAAACATATAATCATTGCTAATATAATGTCTGGACACAAAAATTGGCAGAACGGTGAATGATGATGGGGACCAGGAAGCTGTGTAGAGGTCTTTGGACAGTGTTTTAATATAGGCAAATGCAAAGTTATATACGTGGGAATAACGAATGCAGGCCATTAACTACAGAATGGAGGATTGTACCCTGGAAAGCAGTGTCTGAAAAGGATATAGAGATCATAGAGCATAAGCCCTAAGCATAAGCCCAGGGCAATGCTGTGGCAAAATGGGCTAATCCAATCCTTAACTGGATTGAACCTACTAAGTCATAGGTTAGTGGCCTATTGCTGAAGTAGGTGGGTGAGGTTTTGAGGCCTGCATTTTGCAGGAGGTCAGACTAGCTAATCGTACTGGTCCCTTCTGACCTTAGAGTCTATGGCTGCGTCTACACTGGTAAATTAAGTCGACTTAAGCTTAATTTACCCTGCGTCTACACTACAGTTTTCTTAAGTCGACTTAAGGAAAATAAAGTCAACTTAATGAAAATTAAATCGACTTTATAAAACCACCTTCCTAGTAGACCTAAGGCTTAAGTCGACTCCCTAGAGTCGACTTAAGCCAGTGTAGCCAGGGGGTAGCCCTAAGTTGACTTAGGGCTACCCCAGGGATACACCAATGCCCTCCCTGCCGGGCAGGGGAGTCACAGGGGAATCCTGGCATGCCCCCCCCCCAGGGCAGGGCAAGCCCTGCCCCTATGCCCTGCCAGGGTCCCTGTCCCCCTTTGTCCCATTGTACCTATGAACAGTGGGGCAGAGGCTGAGCCCCCTGGCATCGGGCAAGGGGTACCCCTCCTGCCCCCGTGGACCTGCCCAAGGTCCCCCTAGCCCCACAAAGTTGACCTAGAACATCCAGTGTGGACGCTCTAGGTCGACTTTGTAAGTTCCCCTTTAAGTCGACTTTAATTTTCAGTGTGGACACACTAAGTCAACTTAGTTAAAGTCAACTTAAATTACCCAGTGTAGACATAGCCTATGAGTCTATAACAGAGCAGTAATGAATAGAAGTAGTGACATAATTGTACCTCTCTATATATGGCATTAGAAAGAGCAATATTAGAAATGATGTGCAGTCCTGCTTTCCACATTTTAAAAAATGTTGAATAATCATAGAGGATGTAGAAAAGATTTACAAAACTTATTTGTGGGCTCAAGAAAGTGTTTTCCAGTGAGAAATTTATATACCAATCTGTTTAACTTATCAAAGAGAGAGAGAGACAGAGAGAGAGAGAGAGAGAGAGAGAGGAAAGTTGACTAGTGTATTAGCACCGTTATGGGGAGAAAACACTTAGTATAGTACTTAAAGGGTGCTTATGTTCTTATGTTCTTTAATTTATCAGAGAAAGTCATAAGAACCACTCATGGCTAGAAGCTGAAGCCTGACACATACGAATTCAAAATAAGACACATACTTTTAAGAGTGGTGGTAACTAACCTCTAGAACAAACTACCAAGGAATTGCGGGATTCTCCATCTTTTAGTGCCTTCAGATCAAGGCTGGATGTCTTTCTGGAACTTATGCTACACAAGTTACTGGGCTCAGTACAGTGGCAACAGGGTGAAATGTAATGGTTTGTGATACAAAGGAGGTCAGACTTACATGACCTAATGGTCCCTTCTGGACTTACACTCTATGAATCAATTATTCACATTAGTAGGCAAGATGCAAGAAATTGCTAATGAGCTTCAGAGCCTTTTGCCTGTAGGTCAGCAGTATGAATCCAGCCTAATTCAGCATTGATTAAAAGTTGTTCTGCTCTACTGCATAATTGGTGGGTGTCAGTTCCAGCATACATGTCATGAAGGCACCACCATGCTTTTCACTAATTAGCAGCCTCAGCAGAGAGGCCAAGAACTGCATGAACCATGGAGACTCAAAACTGCCTTGTTATTCCTAAGGGAAAATCACTTCCTCCAACATATCATGGATGAAACATGCTGGCAGGGAAGTGTGTATAGGAAAGCTTGTCTAGCTGCTGTTTCCCTATAGATTAAACAGTGGCCTTCATTCAATAAGGACAAATGTCAAGTATTTCACTTAGGAAGAAACAATCAATTGGACACAAGCAGAATGGGAAATGACTGCCTAGGAACGAGTACCCTGGAAAGGAATCTGGGCTCATAGTGGATTAAAAGCTAAATATGAGAGTCAACAGTGTAACATTGTTCAAAAAAAAAAAAAAGTCATCATGCTGGGATGTCTTAGCAGGAGTGTTGTAAGCAAGGCACAAGAAGTAATTTTTCCACTCTACTCCATACTGATTAGCCCTCAACAGGAGTATTATGTCCTATTCTGGGCACCACATTTCAGGAAAGATATGGACAAATTGAAGAAAGTACAGAGAAGACCAACAAAAATGATTAAAGGTCTAGAAAACATAACTTTTGAAGAAAGACAGGGAAAAAATGGGTTTGTTTAATCTGGAAAAAACAGGGAGGGGAGGACACAACAGTTTTCAAGTGCATAAAAGATTATTTAAAAGAGGAGGGAGAAAATGTGTTCTCCTTAACCTCTAAAGATAGAACAAGAAGCAATGGCTATGTCTACACTGGCAAGTTAGTTCGAATTAAGGAGGCTTAATTCGAACTAACTAAAGCCATGGCTACACTAGGCTTTAGTTAGTTCGAATTAAGGGCTTCTTTAATTCGAACTAACTAGTTTGAATTAGCCAATGTGGCCATGTTAATTCAAACTAATTTTTTAGTTCTAACCGGCCATTGAAATGAATGGGGATCGCTAATTCGAACTAAGCAAGTGCCATGAATGCTTAGTTCGAATTAAGTTAGTTCAAACTAACTAAAATCAGTTTGAATTAGTTAGTTCAAACTAACTAATTTAAACTAATTTTAGCAAGTGTAGACATAGCCAATGAGTTTAAATTGCAACTAGGGAGATTGAGTTTGAATATTATGAGGGGAAAAAACTGCTTAACCATCAGAGTAGTAAAGCATTGGAATAAATTGCCTAGGGAAATTGTGAAATTTCCATTATTGGAGATTTTTAAGAGCAAACACCTGCCAACGATGGTCTAGATCAGGGGTTCTCAATCCCCCTTCAGTGTCATGACATGGTTGGGGGGGCTCCCAACCATGCATGACACAGGTACCTCCCTCCTCTGTAGTCCCCCAATCCTTGCTGCTGAGGGACCTTCAGACAGCAGCAATTTCGGTGCTACTGAAACAAAGCTGTCGTCAGAGGCAAATGCTGCAGCAGGAGGCTTTAAAGCAGCCCTGGCTGCTGCAGAGATCAGCAGTTCTTAAAGGGGCAATGGTGGTTGCTGCTCTTAAAGTGGCAACAGCCTTTTGGCTGTGAGTACCACTTCCAGTGGCAGGATGATTTCAGCTGACACAGTCAGCCACTGTGCCGTTACAAACTGTTGTGTCACGACACAGCAATTGAGAACCACTGGTCTAGATAATACATAGTCCTGCTTTGAGTGTGGGGGACTGGACTAGAAGAAAAATGTTATTGGTGGTGGGTGGCTTTGACCCTCTTGAATCAGAATATGTTCCCCAGAATCAAAAATCAAAGCTTTAACTTTTGGCTTATCCTTTACTTGCCTCAGATATAACAAATACTCAAGCACTCTTTCAGTATTTACTTTATATCGTGTATTTTCTCACAATATGTCTGGCTAACCCTGATGTATAGTATAAGGATAAAAAACAAAAATACAAACACAGACACAAAAGAATCCCCATACGCAGACAAAATCCCTCACTGAAGGCAAGGAAACACTCCTAATCTCTAGGGCACTTAAGAAAAACACTTAATGTTGCATTGCTTTTGTTCTATTACTCACAATAGTCTTTTAATTATTTGGATTAGAGTTCAGAGACAATAATAAAACATATCATCAGGAAAAAAGGCACAGTTATGAGAAGAAAGCACATTTGAAGGTTTGCTTTGAAGCACTCTTTTTGTATCTGTCTTCTGAGACTGTTTTGGCAAAAAGCAAATAGATCATGTTTCATAGTACTTTGTTCTTTTTTTCCCACCTGCTAGAAAGCATTTTGCATTTGTAGCCCCACATTTCATGGCAAACACTATAATACAGGAGTGCTATTAAACAAAACAAAACAAACCTCAACTCTCCACCTACTCCTCTCCCACAATACTTTAAGAGTCAAGGAATTATACCATTGTACCATCTCTAGACTGGCAGATTCATTGCACAGTGAAATCGGACATTTTAAAATTTGTAAAAGACAGTGAGCCAGAATGGGAAATGGGCTCATATTTCTACTCTTTATGTATTAGAAGGTTCCACAGGCTCATCTGAGTTGCTCAGATATCAAGATACTGGCTACAGTATAAAGACTTGAATAGAATAAAACCACACTGACCATGAGTGTGATGTCCCCTATCATAAAAGAGACTTGAGAAGCAGAAGCACGACAACTGAAGTAACCCATTATGTTGCTCACTTGAGAGAATAGCCAATTTTATTGGATATAGTTAAATGTATTTGACAGACTGCCAGATTGCCTTATACAGAGATCACCCTTATAATTTTGCTTTTTTTAATTAGATCAGGAGTTCTCAAAGCTTTTTTCGTAACACATTGGCAACATGTGCAACTGTGCAAGACACAGTGCTCCTTGTTGCTGAAAAGCCATCAAAAAGCCTCCTGCTACGAAAAAGCTACAGCAAAGCCCCACCTGCCACCAAAAAGCCCATTGCACCCAACCCACCCCAGCTCCTCTGCCAGGAAGCTTCAGCTGCGGGAAGCAGCTGCCATGCTCCAGTTTCTTGCGGGACCGGCTTCCAGCCTGGTGACACACTTGGCTATGTTGAGACACACTGGTGGAGAACTGCTCAGCTAGATAATTATGCTGTTTTATTCTTGGTGCCCCATATATTTAGTCCTGGGAGTATAGAGAGTATTACAATAAATGTATGTAGCTACTCAAGGCTAAAACATTCCATGGGCTTTTGGCTCATAAGTGCCTAAATCACTTTTGAAAACATTAGGCTTCCTTATTCAGACATTAAAATGCTGGGTGTAGCTATGCTTAAATATCTTTAATAATCTAGGCTTAAGTGAGTTGTTTTGAAAATGCTTTTTAAAATTTTACCCTTCCTCTCTGTCTTTTGATCATCCTTCCATATTAAAACTGTTCAAAAATGTAATTTGTTAATATTCTTATAGATGGATAGAAAGCATAAAATAAGTGTTTATTATTTTAATGGATAAAACTTTCTCAGCAGTGCTAGAGATTTATGAAGAATCAAACTTGACAAGAATTTCCTAATCCAGTTCATTGGATATGAAAATACCTTGTATGCAAGAAGCTACAGTTAGCACATTGTCTACATAAATAACATTCTTGAATTTAGAAGAGGGCTGCATTAATGACATTACTGGTCTTGCTGCTGTATAGTAATGAGATTTCTTTATTCTGGTTTATTGGTAGGGACATCATACAGTAATTCCACCTGTCTTATTTCAGTTCAAGCAAGGTGAAAAAATGAAGTCTATCACTTGCCTTGGGCTGTGACACATAGTTAAAACAAATCTGAGTGTTTCTCATTAAGGCTTTCACCATTTTTATCATTTAGATAATTTTCTCCTTATTTATATTTTTGCTTTGCAATATGTAGGCACATCTTTAGGTGATGTTCAGCAAAACAAAAGGGAGGTCATAGCATAGCTAATTGGATTGATTTCTTGCAAGGAAACTGTGGCCTGGCTGAAAAGATGGCTTTTGATAGTTTTGTATATATGGTTGAATATGGTGTCATCAGCTTGAGAACTCTGTTGGAATGATGAGACAAACTGCACCTGGTTGCTTTTTAGATTTGATACCAGGAAGGAGAGGGCCCTGTGTCTATGCTGAGCCTTTAAAAGCTCTATTTACAAGTTTCAATTTTATTGCCAATATAAAAATAAACTTTGAAATAAAAATTATACATTCAGAAAGTTTGTGTCACTATTAGCTATGCATTATGTCCAGGGAGCACCCTGCCTGCCTGTGTCTGTTCAATACACTGCTCACTGAGGCCTCTGAATAATAATAATAATAAGAAGAAATAATTTATTATTATTTGATAATAATTAATAAGGAATAAATATTAATATTTTAAACAATGATCCTGATGAATAAATTGGTGATCTATTATGAAAGTTATTGACAGATCTGTCTGCCATACTTTTACACTGATTGCACTCTATTATGTTGATCATGACATTCTAATTTACTTTAAAATTGAACTGAATGAAGAGAGTAGTGGTAAATTGATAGTTATTGAGTACAGTTGGTACAGATTGGATGGCCACAAAGATTGGTGGAAGGCAATGTTTCCTCTATACACTGGTGAAATGAAGACAGGAAATAAAACATGACAAATTATGTAGAAGGAATTTGCAGTAACAAAATTAAATGATTTGGTTTAGCTAAAATTATCAATGGATAAAAATGGGGTGTGAGATGGAAAATGAGTTAAATATTTGAGCATGGAAAAAATGTAAGCAAACGGGTGCAGGTTAGGAAGGGTTGGCCAAGTATTCATGTTAGGAAAAAGAAACTGGCTTTTCTATGACAAATATGATGATTGGGAAAATTAAGTTAATTGTTTTTCATTGGTAAAACTTGCTTTGCAGAAATGAAAAATGATCTATTTTTACAAAAATATACATTGCCATTGGAAATAAGTTTAAATAATTATTGCTATTTACTGAAGAGCATCTGAAAAGTTCCTAAATTATTAGTTTTAAGCTGGTCATTTTATTCTAACACAACACTGGAAATTCAGTGGTTTTGAATTAATCAGTCATTTCGGGGAAAAAATGTGGTGGTTTAGACTGCTTGTAAAGAAATCTGAATGAGAGGATTTATGTGATACACAAGTACTTTTGATGTTAAATTTAAACAGCTTTGTTTATTTTCTAATTTACTTCAGATATCTTTATAGAGTGGCTTAGTTGAGAATGAAAATATTATTGATTTTGTATAGGTCAGTGGTCTGCAACCTGCAGCTCTGGAGCTACTTTGGCTGCTCCCTTGTGGCTCTGGGGTCTGGGCCACCACCACCACTGAGACACCATGCGGGGGGCCTGCTCCTGGTTTCTGCCAAGCTCCCAGCTCTCCCACCACCTACCAGGAGGCTACACCCATTGTGGCTCTCAAAACACTTGGTTATTGAAGGAATTTTTAAAAATGGCTCTTATCTTTTGGGTTGCCGACCCCGGGTATGGGTAGAAATGGGATCTGAGATTTATGGGGCATGTATAAGTAGGAAAAATGTATCTGTTAAAATGCCTTCCACTTACAGGAAACCAGGCTACTTTCAGAATTCCTCCCCATACCAATAAGCCAAACATACTATAAATAAATACCATTTCAGAAAGGTAATAAAAGTAGGGAGTGGAGGTTTGAAAATGATAGTTTCATTAGTCTTTACTCCTATGTTGTGATTACTGTATTTTTCTAGAAACAGACTGTATGTTTCAAAAGGCCACCAAGTCATAATCTTGGATGGAACTCACTAAAGATTTAGTATTTTTAACTACATGTAAATAGAGGATTTTCCCAATATTTGTTTTTCACAACAAATGTTTATATACTCTATCTGATTGCTTTTAGCATCTCAAATAGATTGTTCCAAGTTATGGCAAGATTTGTCTCAGTATTCGCCAGGACAAAATCTAAATCTCTACTCAAGGAAATTAATCTTTTGAAGATGAGAAGATTTGTAAAAGACTTGATTTTTTGTGTTTGAAAAATGAAAAAAAAAAGTGTATTGGGAATGTAGATGTATTTTGATCTGCAGACTTTTAATCCATAGAGGTTCTTAAAAGCCCAATGATTTTTTCCAAAAGAAAAACTGGAACAAAGGTGCAAAATCTCCCAGTCTTGTTTTTTATCAGTCAGAAATATGGACTTTGTTTTAATTGTTTACTTATGGACCCTTGGAGAACATGTATGGATTTTCATTCCAATTAAAAGAACATAACTTCTTTGTAAATATTCTTCCTGCTCTTGAAAATTAGAAAGATTTGTCTGAAAAAGATGTAATGCAGTTTGAATAAATACAATAACTTAATATTAAAATAATAAGGGTTTATCTGTTGTGATGTGAAATATAAAGTTGATTTAATTGCAAAAGTCACTGGCCTGAATCTAATATTTTGAACTTGATTAAATAACATATGAAAGAGCTAAAAAGGGAAATTTTAAAAGCCTTTAAATGTAATTCACTGTGTAAGGACTTCCTTTCAATAGGCAAATTTAAAATCTTTTCAGGATGTGACAACGTGCAATGTCTTACCCTGCCAGACCTGTAGGTGTATAACAGCTCTCTAAGGCTTTGTCTACACTGGCAAGTTAGTTCGAATTAAGAAGGATTAATTCGAACTAACTAAAGCCATGGCTACACTAGGCTTTAGTTAGTTCGAATTAAGGAAGCCCTTAATTCGAACTAATAAGTTTGAATAGGGCTTTAGAAGTAAGGCTTTAATTCGAACTAACTCATTCAAATTAGCCAATGTGGCCATGTTAATTCGAACTAATTTCTTAGTTCGAACTAACCGGCCATTGAAATGAATGGGGATCGCTAATTCGAACTAAGCAAGTGTCATGAATGAGCCAAGAAACATAGAAGAGGCCAGGATCTTCAGAAGAAGAAATCCTCTGACTCAGAGTCCCCATACGGATGTGGAGGGTGGCTCCCTGTATCCCCACTTGCCCCCTGCCATCTATGGTAGCCAAAGAAGGCTGGCTGTAATGTCACAGGCTCCTGGCTGCATTCTAATCCCTGAAGAATGTGCACCAACAATTAACAGTATTAAATATCCAGGTCAGTTTCCCTAGAGCAGTGGTTTACAACCCATTTTTATTTGAAAACTCCTGAAAAATTTCAAGTAGAGCTGCAAACCCTTTTGGAAATCTTACATAGGCTGTGGACACTTCAGGAGTTTTCAGACCCCTTGTTGAAAACCATTCCCCTAGCAGCAATGTCAAATTTCTTGAGGGTGTGCTCTGAATTACTGTGGACTAGGATGGAAACATCACTGGAAAGAAGTCCATTTAGCAATCATCATGCATTGCAGAATATGCCACTTTAACTATTGACATAAAATATTGCATTTAGGAATACTTCCTATTCTTCTTAAAGGCCACGTTTTATGCAACCTTCTTTATTCTACTCATCTTTTTTACATATCCCATAGGGTGCTTTCGTCCTCTCTCTTATTCTCCTTCTGTGCACATTTGCTGCTCTCCTCTCAGACTTTTTAAGGCACTCTACTTGTCCTTTGGATGTTTGATGTCCATTCAACCCCCTCCTCCTGGACACTTGGTACTTCCTCTTCTTTCCCCCTGGGTACATTGGGCCCCTTCCCTTTTTCATTCCATCCACATTGGCCTCTTTATTTTCTCTATTTCTGCTACCTGTCCATGGGCACTGTGGGTACTACCCTTTTGACTCCTAGTAAAGTCTTTGGGTTGCTGCTGGTTTGGCTCATTATTATTATTACTATTTTGTGGAAGGGGGAGAAAGAGCAAAACTCCTTTCCTGCTTTTTAATTTTTCAGAAGATATGCATTTAAAGCATACTTCAGCATGCACATTTAGGTAAGCCATAGTGAGCTGATACCTATAGCACATCTGCATGTATTTATGTTCACAATGCTACATAGTGAATTTATATTTTTGTAAATGCAAAAGGCAAGTGTGAGGTGGTATTTGTGAGAGTGGAAATAATGTTGTGATCTGGGCTATCAAATGTAAGCAGGCTCATCCTCAGGTTTCTCTTAACATTTCTCTTAATTATATTGTTCATTTAAATCTGGTAAATAAGGTTTTTTTCCCCCCTTTCTTTTCTGAAGTCAGCAAAAATAATTCTAGCAGAAAACATTAAATGTAATTTGTGTTTCGAAGACATGTTAATTTTTGGTCTGTGTTTCCATAGTTAGGTTGCTACCAGTTTATCCTTAAACACTGTCGCCCCTAATAATACCTTGTATTACATTTGTAGTTGTATAGGTAGTGGTTTAAATTAGAAAAAACAGGAAAGCACAAGAAACAAATATTTTCATATTGTTTCATTTGATTTCTCTTGTTCCTATGTATTAGATGTTTGCATATTTCCTAGCTTTGAGTAATGTAGGCTATAATTGGGATCTAAAGTTGGAACATGTTGTTGCTTACTGTTCTGTTAATTCCTTTTCCCCATCAACATTGTATTTTTTCATGTGTTTCTGCTGAAATGAAAGAAAAGCCAAAGGTCATCCACTTCAGTGCTTTTTTTTCTTCTAACAACAAGATTCCCTGTCTTTAAATGTGTTTTGTGTAATGAAGGCTGTCTGAAAAGTATGCATGCTATTTTTCCTTCTCTTTTTTATATAGGCAACTTACGAGCTCAGTACAGAATGCAGGTCCTCTTTAGAATGTTCAGTTGAAAAGTACCAGTTATTTACCTTGTACCATGCATAGGTAACTCTTAAATCTCTCTTTGTGTGTGTGTGTGTGTGTGTGTGTGGTTTTTAATGTGTTTGGGGGCCATGAAGAGATGAGTTCTTAATGGAAGCAAGTCGGAAAGACATGGATGGGGGAAGCAAGGAAAGCACATTAAATGGATATGAGGTAGGGAGGGAAGGACAGAGGCTAGTGAAAGTGTACTGGAAACAAGAAAATATCGAATGACAGGGAGTATCAAGGTCAGAGCATAGAGTCAGTCATAGTGTGGAATGTATGGGGTTTTTTTGTTGTTTGTTTGCGTTGTTTTTGTTTTTTATGTAGCTATGTTGTTGTGGCTGCGGAGAACAAAGATTATCTTCCAGTTTGGAAAGCAGAGTTCCAGACAATGGGGAGCTGTCGACTGTGGTTTGATGCCAGGCATAGTTGCCTGGATATTTTAAATACAAGTAATATGTGTTAAATGCAAACTCTCCATGCTTTAATAAGAACAACAATCCATTGATGTCACATTTTAACTATTAGTTATTTATTTTAAAACATGCCTCTGAATGCTCAGGAAAGTGCCTTGCTTTATACGTTCTGTAGTGCTGCCTTCTAAATAGTTTTAAACTGGAAAAAAATGGCTTTTTAATGCAGATATTCAGAAGAGCTGTGCTCCTGCAACTTTCATTGAGGCCAATAGCAAATTTGGGTTTCAAGTGTCCTAGCAAGTATCCCTTCTTTGCTGCCCACCTAGTCTGCTGAAAGAGAATCCAAGCCTCTGTGTTAGGAATCCCTTTGGGTATGTTCCAAAGCTTTTAGAGCCTGTTAAAGTCTAGCTATAGTGTCAAACTCAGGGTCTGTAGACACACTGTCTGGGTGTACACTCTCTCTTAGATCATATGGGCACAATGCTGACTTTTCATATTCCCCAATACATAAATACACATATATATAACGTATGTATTAGAATATTGAAAATAGAATACTTTTAACTTCTCTGGGTTTTTTTTAATTTTTAGAACAAAGATGCAGGAAGGCAAAAAATGGGGGTGTTTAACAACACAATAGAGGAAAAATAAGACAATTTGTATCTTCAATATCTCTAACACTTCATGTACTGTGTATTATAGGCCAGAATCTCTATGGTTCGCTGTTATATCTTTGTCTTTTTTAAAAGCTTTGTGCTACATGGCTGTCCTTATATGCTGTGGAAGAATGAACACATATGGACCATATATATCCAAATATGTCAACATTTTGCTCAGAGTTAGAATTAAGAAACATTTATTTTCTGCTTTCACTCCTTGTATCCAGAATAATCCTATTATAATGCCAGTTTAGCAAGTTATTTAAACTCCTACCTATTTTAAGCATATAAATAGTTCCATCAGACGGGCCTTCCCAGTAATCAGGTATTTAAGCACCTTTATGAATTAGGGCATGTAACTATACAGTGGTAGTCCACAAATATAATATATATAAAATATTTTTTCTCATAAAAGATGTAGTGTATCGAACTATACAGAAGGGAAAGAATGTGAATTTCATTACAATAAATAGTTATTTACACAGGATATATCAAGCTGTTTAATGTTTTAAAATGAGAAAATTCCTGTAACAGTGGATTAAAGTATTAAATGAATGATGTAAATAAGCTCACTGAGGCTAAAACATAGCTGTGAACAAGAAATAGGCCTGGTCTACACTTACCAAGGCTTTTAGCAGCAGTGGATGGGAGATATGCAGGCTACATAAAATAACTTGCGTATGTCCCTTCAACTTTCTAATGCCTACTTACCTCAATGTCTTCACTGCACTGAGTTGAAGGGAAATTACCTCCCTTTGACACAGCACTACTCTTCTTGTCAGGATGGACTTATAGTATTGAATTCCAGATTGATGGAGTGGGTCTACACTGACCGCTCAATCAAATTGGAAAGATTGAACTGAGGGTAGCAAATTTGCTGCCATCAGTGTAGACTTGTCCATAGAAAATTCAGATAAATATAAAAAGAGACTTCATGGAGTTTACTCAATGATTAAAAGATAAGAGGAAAACAGAACAGAGTTAATGGATAAAACAATAATAATCCTTTAAAATATTTAGATTTTGTTCCAGGGATTGGCAATGAGATACAAAGAATGCTTTTTGTAGTAATCCCTTATTAATGCTCAGTGGGATATTGAACAGCTGACTTACACATTTTAGATCTGGATGTAGCCCAACTGAGTGATGACTGAAAGTCATCTCACATCTATTGCTTTGTCTAAGTAGAAAAAAAAAGGTGCATCTCAGTTCAGTTCCCAAAGCACAAAAGTTTACACCCCAAAGCCCTTATCAAACTTGATGTTAGTTATAGCATTTTCATGAGAGAATCTGGAGGTTTTCCCTGACTGAGGCAGAATCTAGTGTCACTGCTCTTGATAGAGAAGTGATTAATAAGATCTTGTACAGATGAATAATGTGTTTTGCATATCTGAAAACTCAATAAAGTTCTAGTTTAGAGATAATCCTTTGTCATTTGATGACTCAGGTTTGCAAGGTATGAGCAGAATTTTTTTGTTCAAGGTTTGATATTGAAATGTCTTAAATACATTTCAAAATTACCCAGTGGCTTATTTGTCTTCAAATCTTTGAGATAATTCTAGTCAGATGCCAAACTTACTCAGATCTGTTTATTGGTTTTATTGCTTTGTGCACTTTTGCATACCCTTAATTTAATTTCATTAGCAATTTGAAAGAAAGACACCAGAAGTCCTGTGGCACCATAAAGTCTAACATTTCTTTGGTCGTGAACTTTTGTGGGCTGCAACCCACTTTGTCAGATGCAGAAGGGGGTTGCAGCCCATGAAAGCTTATGCCTGAAGAAATTTGTTAGTCTTCAAGGTTCCCAAGGACATTCGGTGTTTTTGTTATATACAGACTAATATGGCTACCCCTCTTGAAAGACTATTTTTGCCTAAAAACTTGAAAAAAAAAATCTGAAGAAAAAATTTGAAGGTCATCTTTGTTCAAATTATAAACCTTCTATTGCCAAAAAACTGATCTTGGTTGTGCCTAGATATAAGTATATATTATTGCTATATATATTCAGGAAAGTGTTCCTGAACAAAATTTTCCATGATAAATCACTTGAATTCTGAATAGTTTATTTTTAATTAAAATTGTCTCACAAACCTCTACATGAAGAGGAGTAGCCGTGTTAGTCTGTGTACAGCAAAAACAATGAGAGTCCTGTGGCACCTTATAGACTAACAGATTTCTTCGGGCATAAGCTTTCGTGGGCTATAACCCAGTTGCATCTGACGAAGTGGGTTTAACCCACAAAAGCTTATGCCCGAAGAAATCTGTTAATCTATAAAGTGCCACAGGACTCTTGTTGTTTTTACATGAAGAGGGTGTTTTTTTTTCGTGGCAGCAGTTTGAATGAGGTTTGTTAGATTGTCTATTAAACCAACCATAATAATCCTCATTTTTTTAAAAAAAAATAAGTTTTAAAACCTCTAGTATGTAAAAACCAAATCAGAAAATATAGAAATCTTGAAATTCTGAGATAAAAGTATAAAATATTTTTAGGATCTGATCCAAAGTCCAGTGAAGAGTCCCATTGACTTTTTGTTATGTAGTTTTATCATACTGGGGCCATTACAATCATAATGTAAATAATTAAAAGTAAGAATAATGCAGTACAATGTCAATGCAGTGAATGGCGACTGAGTACCTGGGCAAAAGATGCAGAAACATACTGAATAATCAGTGTCAGCAAATTTCAAAGGGGAGAGGTTTTGAAATTGTTAAAAAATGGGATTCTTCAGTTTTAAAACATTGCTTCTAAGTAAGTCAGCAGAGTGAAATACAACATTAACAAAGATCTTTAGAGAAGAAGAATAAATAAGGTATATTTGTCAACATAAAGACTGTGTTAAAAGGATTCATATAGTCAACTTAAAAATCAGAGGCCAGATTCTCAGCTGGTGTAGATCAGAACTGCTTAATGACTTTGACAGAGCACAGCATGTATGCTGCAGCATTTAAGGAAGACTAACTGCCAGTTTTAGTCTGGCTTCCAGTCCTGCACCAGCTCTGAACAAGGGCATTCTGGAGAATGTATTTTAGAGGGACTAATGGGAGGTATAGTCCATGTGTCTGCAAGCAGGGGACAGCAAGACAGCCAGGGAACATAAGGATCAATCTTCCCTCAAATGAGGAGAGAGGCCATGAATGAGACAAAATCCAGAGTGGGATCCTGCATCCAGAGAACTTAGAAAGCAGCCTAGGAAAGTGTAGGTTGAAAATGGCTAGTGAGAAGTGCTAGAGACAAGCAGGTTTAGAAGGATCTTGGGGTGGGATGAAGGAAGAGGCTGAGGTAAACAGGGGTGACATAAAGGATTTGGGAAGAGAACTGAGCACTAGCTTCCAATATTGCCAAGCCCATCTTAGAAGATTGACTCAAGACTCAAAACACTGAGAATTTTTTAATAAACAATACATTTTGGATTCTCTTTTATTTGCTTTCTGGCTACTGGGTCTTTACTGTGCGCACACTTAATGTTTCCAAGTTTTTCCAAGGCCCCAAATTTCCCCATTATAAGGCAAAGGTCAGGATAGATCCTGGGGAAAGGACTACATAGCCATTTACCCTGGGAGGGAAAATTACTACTATTGTGTGTATCAGTCCTGAAACAATAAGGATCAAGGCTATGGTAGGTGGAGGTGTAAAGACATATTTTGCCTTGGATTTTGGTTTTCCTGGGAGAACTTATGCCCTGGCCAGAGTGAGAAATGATATCATCAAGTTTCACAGCTACTACCCCAAATCAATGGAGATACTAGGGTAGGGTCATATCCCAACTCTGAAAACTTTATGCCAGTATGCATGAGGATTTTGACCGTGATGTTTGATAGTGTGTGTTCCATTCCAGATGTTTCTTCTTATAAATAACACTGTATTTTGTTATAGTTTAAAGAACTTAAAAAAAAAATCACCTTACATGTCTTTTTATTCTGCTTCCATTTTACATTTCCCTTAATTTGACTCTGACAACTGAGGCAATTTCAATTTCAGCTTCAGTGCTGCAATGTTTGGTTGCAAATACTGTAGCAGAATGTTATTTAAATAAGAAACAAAAACCTTGTTTCTACTAAAAGTAAAATATTACGGAAACATATGTATTGGTTGTATCCTTTGTAAAACCAAGCTTTTAAATAAACCTAAAATTTGAGCCAAACTTCAGTTGGCAGTTCAACTTCAAAATATATATAGATCAATGGCATAAGTAGATCCATCTGTTAAGTGGTCAAAATTCATAAAAATATAGGAGCATTTAATTTAGAGTACTTTAATCCATGATATATAACTAAATTATCGTGATGAAACAATTTATTTCAGACATACAGTAACGTGACATCAACCCAGCATCAATCAATCCAACAAAGAAAAATCTGCAGTCTTGGTACAGCTTTAAATCAGAAGGCAATGAGATAATTCCAAGTCAGTGTATTTTGAGTAGCTATCTAGACTTTAAGAACGGCCACATTGGGTGAGACCAATGTAATCACAGACTGCAATAATCTTATCTTCCTAGCATATTCCTTTAGCATCTTAATTGTGCAGTGGCACCATTGGTTTTTTATCAGGCTTTCTGCTTCTGAGGTACTAAAACATTTGTTTGCTGTTACTTTTTGAGTCTTTGGTTAGCTGTTCTTCAAATTCTTTTTTGGCCTTCCTAATTACATTTTTAGACTTCATTTGTCAAAACTTAGGCACCTTTCTATTTTCCTCAATAGAAATTAACTTCCATTTTTAAATTATGCTTTTTGTTTGTAACTGTTTCTTTTACTTTGTTGTTTAGCCCTGGTAGAACTTATTTTTTGTTTTTGTCCTCTTACTGTGTTTTTTAATTTGGGGTATAAATTTAGATTGAGCCTCTATTATTGTGTCTTTAAAAAGTATCCATGTAGCTTGCACTGATTTCACTTTTGGCACTGTACTTTTTAATTTCTGTTTTACTAACTTCCTCATTTTTGTGTAATTTCTCTTTCTGAAATTAAGTGGTACCATGGTGGGCTGCTTTAAATGTTGACAGGAAAGAGATATGGAAAATTGTAGTAATATATCAAATGTAGCCTACTAATTCTTTTAAAATAATACCTCAGAAATGCCTTTCTTACAGGCTGTCCACAAGATAACATTAGATGTCAGATACAAAGTAGAAACCAGGATTAATGCATGTTGGATCACTGGAAATACTAAGTCTTGAATACATGCTGAATACAAATTCAAAGTAAAAGAAAAATAAAGTTTTTGAAAAAAAATCCATTTTGATTTTTACTGAAACAGAACAAAATCTCAGTAATAGTACAAGTAAGTAATTTTGCTCAATATTGTTCAGAGGCTTCTGAGAACTGAAACATTGCAAAAAATGTAAAATTCTAACTCTCTTATTTGAATGTTTAATTTATTCTAAAAATTCATTCTGTAGGTTAAGAATGACATCAAAATAATTTATTTCCAAAGTTCACTTATATGGCAGTTACGTGGAGAAGCAGACAATAAATTACTGGTTACATATGATGCAGGCATGGAAACAATATAACAAACATTGCAGTTAAATGTGGAAGCCACAGTTTTATTTAAAACTATTACGTCTCTGCAATAGCCACTCCCAAACCTCTCAGCAGGGTTGTTCCAGTGTGGTTTGCAATTTACACCGCTGTTGCCGAAGAACTATAAGCAGTGGTTAAAGTATAATTTGATGGGCCCCGGAACCCTCCTAATCTCTGGGCCCCCTCCCCATATTGTCTGGGCCCTCTTCATGCATGTAGGCATTTGCAACCACTTCTCAGTACCATATGCATTGGTTTTTGCTCCATAAACATATGTATAATTTTATATGGCATTTATGTCTATACCAATTATTGTCACAAACTAGCAAACACTGCATAACACAATAAGTATTGTGATCTTTGTATTCCCGATATGCACATTTCACTTCATTAAATGCAATGAAAACTTGGAACACAAAAATTTTAAGTCACTTTCACCAAATTCCAATGACAGTTCTGTAGTAAAACGTGATGGGTCAAGTGCTTCAACAGCATTGCTTAGATGTTTTTCTGAGTTTGGCAACAATCTAGCATTCATACAATCTGCTAAGGCCTGGTAAAACTGACATTTAGAAATTTCAATTTGCTTGCCAGCATTCACAGACATGTTTACACATACACCTTTAAAGGAACCTGCAGCAATCACCTCACAAGACTCTTGGCAGAACTTTGAATCACACTCTCTGCGAGCAATAAACACCTAAACTTGTCGCCTTCTCAATTTACTTGCTGTAGATAATGTTACATCAGATTTTTGCAACACTAAGGACAGGTCTGCAAGTTCCTCCAGAGCACCAAGCATGAGACCCAAGTTTTTAACAAAAACTGGATTCTCTAGGTTTTTTTGCCATGCCAGCAAATTTTGCTTTATCTTTCCCTTCTAGTGAGAAATCAGTTAATTTTTTCAAAAAGTGGCTATGGAGGGCTGCATATGACCGCCAAACAGCTCATACAGTGTGGCAGCTAGAGGCAATCCGACATACATCAAGTACACATCCAATCCTATTAAGCTGGACTTCCAGACCACTCGGTCAGCCAACTCTCTCAAGCACTTCCGTGACTGACTGTACAGAGCATACATTGAATCCACAAATGATTTAAAGTGATTAACTTTACTGCAGCATTTGATAGCATCAGCCATGGCCAAATCCAACCAGTGATTAAAACAATGCCAATTTATCAAAAGTGGAAATCGTGTTTTTAATTTTGCAGCAAACACCAGCCTTACTGCATAACACAAGAGAGGCTCCATCTACATCTAAACCAATCCAATTATCTTTGAAAAATTCCTCCGTGAACCCATGTGCTGTCAAACACTGCAGCAAAGCTAATATTATGCCATCAGCATCATTGCTGCCTATGTTCAATCAGATCAAGAAAAAAATGTAACAGGACCAATGTTTGCATCAAAAGTTATGCGTGAATCAACTACAAGACAAGAAAGTTTACTTAAACTCATACTCTCATCATTTCAAACAGAAATTTGCTGAGAAATGACACTAGAACACAAACTATGTTTCATCTTCACAGATATATGGTCTATTGTGTGAACACAAATAACATTGGTGTGCAAAACACAGCCCATATTAACACCATTTAACTGCTGTAAGTAATGAGGTCTGGATGGTGAATGACCACCACCCATATAAAAGATGTTAAATGCATGCTAACCTAATAATACTATCTACAGGAGTCTCAAACTCAAATCTCCATGAGGGCCATGTGAGGACTAGGATATTGGCTCGAGGGCCGTGTCACTGAAACCTTTTCATACAAGGAGTTATTATTAGAACTAGAGACAGCACTGCCTGGGTAGCCTTATGAAAATTTTCTAGGGGCCTGAACAAAACACACATTTACTTTTAGAATTACTTCCATTCAAGATCCAAAGGGATAGCCGTGTTAGTCTAGATCAGCCAAACAAACAAGGAGTCCTGTGGCACTTGAAGACTAACAAATTTACAAATTAACAACTACATTTGTTAGTCGTTAAATGTGCCACAGGACACCTCCCCGCCCCCACTCCCCCCACCCAAGATAGCAGTATCATTAGAAAGACAAAGAATAAGCAAATGAACAAACTTCAAATTTTGCATGATAAATCAGTCATTCCCAACCTTTTGGGTTGAGGGACCAAAATACAGATTTTGAAACCTTAAAGGGCTACCAGTTTATTTAATTAAAAATACATTAAAATTAATTAATTGAATTTAAATTGATTGTAATTAAAATAAATTGGGTTCATTTTTAAATTAATTGAATTAGAATTAATTTTAATTGAAATTTAATTTTAGAAAGGTTTTTTAAAAACCTTTTAGAAAGGTTTTTAATTAAAATTAATTTTAAAGGGTTTTTTTTTTTAAAGAAAAAGAAAAGGAAAGAAAGAAGAGAAGGAAAGGGCTGCTTGCATCCCCAAGCCCAGAGGGGAGGCGAGCAGCCATAGCCCAGCTCCCAGCTGCACACCTAGACGGGGCAGGAAGCAGGCTGGGCCTGGATCCCCAGTGCAGAGCCACCCAGGGGAACCCACCCAACACCCCCAGTTCCCTTAGAGTCCCCAAAGCTGAGTCCTGTCTGGCCCGGGCACTCCCTGGGCCCTCAGTTCCCACTCCATGGACCCCCATTGCCCGGCAGCTCCCTGGCCCCAGGTCCCCAGCCCCAGTTCCTCAACACCCCCCAACTGGCTCCAGGCCCCTGACCCTCCCGGTCCCCATCAGCTCCCCGGCCCCAGCTCCTCGACCCTCCAGGTCCCCACCCCCTGACTGGCTCCGCGGCTCCCGACCATCCCAGTCCCCATTGGCTCCCCGGCCCCAGCTCCTCGACCATCCCTAGTCCCCACCCCCTGACTGGCTCCCCAGCCCCTGTTCCCCAACTCCGACTGGCTCCCCAGCCCCTGTTCCCCAACTTCTCCTCCAGGTCCCCATCGACTCCCTGGCCCGCCTGGCCCCCACTGTCTGCCCAGCCTTCCCGGTCCCAGCTCCCCAGCACTCTCAGTCCCAGCTCTCCGGCCCCCTTCCCCCGCCTGGCCCCTCCAACTTACCTGGCCAGAGAGCTGCAGGGACGTCCAGAGTTCTGCTGGCCAGGAGGCCGCTCCCACCCTGAACACGCTCTTTCAGAGCATGCCCAGGATGGGAGATTTGAAAACTCCCTAGTCTAGCCGGTGGCCGCTGCTCCCAGCTGAACAGCAGCCTGTCTGCAGGGCAGAGCAGAACATGCATTCTGCCAGAGTTTTCTGAACACTGGCCCACCAAATTTTGGGCCCCGGAATAGTGTTCCAGCATCCTTTAACCCCTAACTATAAGCCAAAGGATGGGTGTGAAGGCCATGCTGCCTGTACACCATCAGGCCTGCCCTCACTGGAGCCAGCATCTGAACCCTGTCCTCTCCTCTACACCAGAGTAAAGAGAGCTGCAAAAAGTGTAAGTTAAATCCCCAAACTAAGTCCCACTGGGTGTAGGTTAGGTAGGTGAAAAACCAACACAGCAGTTTGCCAATTTTGACATATTGTGGGGAAAAAAAATCCTCCCAGACTCCAAATGCAATGATTAGTCTAGCCATAGGAGCATATTAGTCGAAGGGTGGTACTGAACTGTGTAAGTAGCAAATAATACCAACACCCCTCCAGGACTTCCAAACAGGAGTTAATCTTGTGGCCTCAGTACCACCCCGGTCACCAGATAACAGGAGCAGTGAGTGGGACAGATTCTGGGGCTCAGCTTTGGATGAATCATGTGACAAATCCCCTGTAACACATTGTATAGGAAGAGGAATGGCGGGGGAGGGGAAAAAGAAAGAAAGAGGGCCCCTATAAGATGAAGGCATGCTGGGAACGGGAGGGGAAAGCAGAAGTATATGGATACTGACCTACTTTCTCTAGATCTCATCCTCCCTCCCCTACCCAAAGGTGTCTTCATTGCTCCTGGCCCTTTCAAAGCTGCACCATATTCAAACTACCCAAGTGAGCATTTGTGATTCCTTATATGCTAAGATTGCAAACTGCATAAACAAAAAAGTTTTAATTAGCCAGAAGAATAATGTTTATTTCCAGTCGAAATGTATCAATGATGAGCTTAACCCAGGGTATTTATAGCTGTCCTGCTGAGTTCTGGATTTGGAGACTGAAAAGAAAAAGTCTCTTGAGAGTCTCTCTCTTCTCTGAATATTCCCTTTGTTAGGAATGTTGGATGAACCTAATGCTACTGATAATCAGTACTGTCTTCCAAGAGGTCTCTGTGTTCTTATAAGCATTTCTTCATGGAGCAGTGATACTTTTCAGATGTCACTGACCATGATACTCTGTTCTCATAGAAGCCTTGTGTGAAGCTGCACAGGGACTTCTGTGATCCGTATAGGACAGTTAAAAGGGATGTCTCCATAAAATGGAGAAAAACAACAGAGTCCTGTGGCACTTTTAAAGACTAACAAATTTATTTATCGCATGAGCTTTCATGGGAGAAAATCCCACTTCATTGGATGCGCCAAAGAAATTAATTTCCTCCCATTCTGTGCATTGCCCATCTTCGGAGCGTCTGACGAAGTGGGATTATCTCCCATGAAAGCTCATGCGATAAATAAATCTGTTAGTCTTTAAAAGTGCCATAGGACTCTGTTGTTTTTCTGCAACAGACTAACACAGCTACCCCTTTGGAACTTGATGAAATGGAGAGGAGCTCTCTTTCTGAAAGTTGTGTTCCTTGAGTGAGTACAGCTTCCTTATAATTTTAGGAGCTCTGAACGGTAAAGAGCTATGTGTACCTTATTGTTGCCTCTCTATACAAGTCAAAGCATGATAGAGAAGGATATAAGATCTCAGAGAAATGCTGCTTTTCCTCCTTTTAATTTTCCTGTGGTCACCTTCAACCTTTTGGGAGCACATGCATCAGTGGACCTTATCAGAGACGAAGATGTTTTCTGGGAAACTCCATGTATGATCTCCTCTCTTCTTCAATATTTACAATTCCTACTCACACTTCTTTCATTTGGTTTACTAGAATTGTTCTGGTGTGCCAGGTAGATTTGGACACCTGGGGTCACAATGCAGTTGACTTTACCTCCTGGTAATCATGAGCACACTAAATATTTACAAATGTCCAACAAGTATTTCTTTTCAGAGTGTTTATTATTTTTACTTATCATTGATCAATAAGATTCCTATTGCATGACCTGAATTATTTTTAATTTCATTTTCCTTAGTTAATCCCATCAAAGCTTTTTTTTTTCCTTTGGATCGTCTGGACTTGTTTGTTCAAGCCAAGAGTCCAGTTTTCTGCAACTTCTTTAATTTGTTTTCCCCAACCTATAATTGGAATATTAGAATAGCATAACCATACTAAAGAATGAAAAGAGTCAAAGGAAGTCCATTAAAGAAGTCAAATATGTCCTTACATATTATTTTGGTAGCAATAGCCAACTGTAAGAGATACGCTTTATGTGTATCCTTTTTTCAGTTGTCTACTTGGATTTTCACTAGCAGTTTTTTAAATCCCAATTTCAGATCTGTTAGTCCTTTAAAGGGTGTTAATTTCTTCTTGTCTTCACTAATTTACAATATCTGTTTATATTTATAAAAAACATAGAATCCCATCCACTGATTGGGCATTTTTTCAATCTATTGTAATATACAATTTCAAAATACAAATTCATATAATCAGCATATAGTTCTTAAAGTACCATTGAGTGTCAAATTTTTGCCACTATGACATTAGTTTCCAAATGATATGCATAATACAACCCCTGTTTATACAAAGCTCTTCTCTGTCTCTTAGTTAGCTCAAATTCATTGGAGTGTTGTTCAGGGTGGGAGAGGGGGCTTGTATATATAATGAATAGTACAGCATACCATACAGAGAATTGGAGAAAATAGGTTGGGGCCAAATGTGCTTTGTCAAACCAGCGTAGCCTCTTTGGAGCTGGACCTTTAAGTTGAAAGAAAGTTAAATGAGGGAGCTGGCTGTCAAGGATGATTGTGTGTCTGGAGACTATTAAGGGAAGGATAAATGAGAGACTATTGTAAATAAAGTAGGAAGCTGTAACTATCTGCAGTGATGCCAGGGAATGGACAGGATAAGAAAATACCCACAGAGATTTTTGTGCATGAATAAATAGTCTAACAGATTTAAGGATTTTTTCCCTACACATTCTAGTATCAATACCATTTTTTCCTTATGATCTCCTTGCTTTGGATATATTTATGAAGCTTGATGGGATTTGAAGTTATCGTGCACCATGCCAGGAATATGGCGGCTTATGCATAAATACTATACTGTAATATAAGTATCTATGTGAATGCATAACCTACTTATTGTGTCTTTATAACACATTAGGAGCAATATAGATGTTGGCACACACATCTTAAGAGCAAAAAAAAAGTTTTTGGCATCTTATTCTAATCTCTCAAAGGCTTTGTGGATTTCCACTGCCTTAGCCAGCTGCTTATTTTCATGTGTGTTACATTTCCAGAGTTACATTCAGATGCAGTAACGCTGTCAGAAGACTGGTGATTCCAAAATAACAATGGTTATGGATCTAATGGCAAGCTCTGAAAGATCCTGGAATTTCAAATGCAACAGGACCCTTTCCCACTTTCAGTATCTCTTGAACTTTAATAATTTAAGGTGTATATATCAAGCCATCTCTCTCTTTTTTTCTGTGCATGACTGTGCACTTGCTCTTTCTCTCTCTATTTAAAGCACCCTACTTGGTTACAAATACTTATTTACTTTCCTCCTCTGCCATATGGATCCAAAGCTCAGCTACTCTTTACAGACTAAATTTTGTATAATAAAATCTTTCCTACTCTAAGGTTACTTGCAATGTCAAAGCTCATCTGTGCAGCTATAAGACTTTATTACTGCTGAAGAATTCCATGTGTTATTTTCTTTATTTTAGAATAAGTAAATGAAAAGACAGATTGTAAAACTTGCAGAAAACATGTAATTTTGGAAAAATTAACTTCCGTAACCTGCCATTCATAATAATGAGGAATGATGGTCTTGTGATTGAGACCTTGGACTGAAACTCAGGAGATATAGGTCCTATTGCTAGCTCTGTCACCTACTTATGTGGCCTCAGAGAAGTAACTGAGGGTCAGAATGACTGTTGGCACAGGATGAGATCCGTAATCTCTCTGGGCCTGATCTTTCAAGGTGCTGAGCTCTTTCCACTCTCCTTTGTTTCAGTGGAAGTTGCTATAGAATCATAGAAACTGGAAGGGGCCATGAGAGGTCAACGAGTCCAGTTCCTTGCACTCATGGCAGGACCAAGTACCCCCATTAAACCAACTTTGACAGGTGTTTGTCTAACCTGCTCTTAAAACCCTCCAATGTAGGAGAGTCCACAACCTGCCTAGGCAACTTATTCCAGTGTTTTTCCTGATGTCTAGGCTGAACCTCCCTTGCTGTAATTTAAGCCCATTGTTTCTTGTCCTATCATCTGTGATTAAGGAGAATATTTTTTCTCCTTCTTTCTCATAACAACCTTTTAGGTATTTGAAAACTGTTATCATACCAGTCTCCTTTTTTCTAGACTAAACAAACCCAGCTTTTTCAATCTTCCCTCATAGGTCAAATGTTCCAGACCTCTAATAATTTTTGTTGCCCTTCTCTGGACTTTCTCCAATTTCTCCACATCCTTTTTGAAATTAGGCACCCAAAACTGGACACAATACTCAAGTTGAGGCCTAATCAGTGCAGAGTAGAAGAATCACTTTTCGTGTCTTACTCACAATACTCCTGTTAATACATCCCAGAATGGTGTTTGCTTTTTTTGCAACAGTATTACACTGCTGACTCATATTCAGCTTGTGGTCCACTATTACACCCAGATCCCTTTCTGCAGTACTCCTTCCTAGGCAGTCATTTTCCATTTTGTATGTGTGCCATGGGTTGTTCAATCCTAAGTGGAGTACTTGGCACTTATCTTTATTGAATTTCATTCTGTTTAGCTCAGACCATTTCACCAGTTTGTCCAAATCTCTTTAAATTGTGTTCCTATCCTTCAAAGCACTCGCAACCCCTCCCAGCTTGGTATCATCTGCAAACTTTATTAGTTTGCTCCCTATGCCATCATCTAAGTCATTGATAAAAATGTTGAACAAAACCAGACCCAGGACAGATCTCTGCGGCACCCCGCTCGTTATGTCCTTCTAGCCTGAATGTGAACCATTGATAACTAATCTCTGGGAGTGGTTTTCCAACCAGTTTTTCACTCATCTTATAATATCTCTATCTACCTTCCCAGTCTATTAATGAGAATGTGATGTGAGACCATATCAAATGCCTTACTAAAGTCTAGATATACCACATCTACCTCTTCCCGTCAATCCACAAGGCTCGTTACCATATCATAGAAAGCTATCGAGGTGGTTTGACATGATTTATTTTTGACAAATCCATGCTGACTAGCCCTAAGCACCTTATTCTCTTCTAGATGTTTGCAAATCGACTCTTTAATTATCTGGTCTATTATTTTTGCTGGAACAGAGGTTAAACTGATTGGTCTATAATTTCCTGGATTGCTCTTATTTTTCTTTTTGTAGATGGGCACTATATTTGCCCTTTTCCAGTCCTCCGGGACCTTACCCATCTTCCATGATTTTTCAAAGATAACAGCTAATGGCTCAGATATCTCCTGATCATGATCAACACCTATTGGAATTACTCAATTCCTTGCAGGATTAGGCCTTGTGTGCCTCAGTTCCCCATCTATGAAATGAATATTTGTTGTGCAGATGAATTTGTTAGTTTGTGAGGTGCACAGTTATTAGAGTGGATCAACAGCATAGGTTATTCAATATACACTAATACATTAAAATTATCTTATGATATAACTAATACTTGTAATTGCAGACCTCAAGCATTTTAAAATAAAGGGAAAATTTCTACGAAATTATTTTTTTTTGGGGGGGAGGAGAGAGAGAAATATAACATATAGAGATATAAACAGTACATATTTACAGTAATCTTTATTTTTTCTGAGGTGTGTGGCTGGTGGGTCTCACCCACATGCTCATGATCTGACTGATTGCCGTATTTTGGGTCAGGAAAGAATTTTGCCCTGGATCAGATTGACATAGACCCAGGAAGCGGGGAGGGAATGGTTTGCCTTCCTCTGCAGTATGTGGCATGGGTCACTACTGTAAATATTGTGCTCTCTGTAACCTGAAGTCTTTAAATAATGATTTGAGGTCTTCAGTAATTCAGCCAGAGGTTGGGGTTCTATTATGTATGTGAGTGAGTGAGTGAGTGAGTGAGTGAGTGAGTGAGTGAGTGAACAAGGTTCTGTGGACTGCAATGTGCAGGGGGTCAGATTTAAATGATCATGATGGGCCCTCCTGGCCTTATAGACTATGAGTCTGTGAAAGCAGAAAACCAATAGTCACAGGCAGCAGGCTATTCCGTGCGCGCGGGCAAGCACGCAGGCGCGCGCACACACACACACACAAAATCAGATTTAAATGAAAAATTTATAGCATATGCAATATACCTGTAACATTAGTTGAACTGAGCCTAAGTTTTTGGCACATGTTTAGGTGTGTTTAAAATGAAAGTATAGCTAATAACTTCTATCTTTAAGAGCACTACTGTATTCTCATGCTCCCGGTGCCTTTTTCTTCAAATCTATTTATAGCTAGAATGCTTTGTGGATTCATTTTGGAGAAGTGAGGGAACTCACATATTCTACTCTAGTTTATCTAATATTAGTAACAATTTTAGCTGTTATGCTGAATGTGAAGTCCAAGTAAATTTTCAACCATAGGCAAATTAGGCACAGTTCCTAGTAATTAAGGGTTTAATTTTTCACATCTCACTTCATAATATTAACATCCTTCCAAAAGAGACTGATGCTTCCTGTAGATAATGACCCATAGTCCTTGCACAAGCCAAAAAAGCCCACTCTCTCCAAATGATCTTTCCTCATTAATAAAGAAGAATAAGCTTGCTTTTCTGCTTTTGCTATTTTTGTCACTTAGGTTGTAGCATGTTCTTAGCTACCAAACTTTTATGGACTTTCAGAAAGTTTAACAGAACTTGAACTGTCAAATTCTAAACATTTCTAGGGTTTTAAAATTTCTGTATAATATAGCTGGAGCTGTCTTTCAATATCAAAAAGGATTATTGGGGGTGGGGGAGGAGGCTGGGTGGAGGGGTGGTCTTGGATTTACCAAGAGTGATTCAAATGTTCAAGTGATTTTGTAAATAACTGAATAAAAATAAAGAGCTCACCACCTCTCATTGCACTATTTCATAAATTGAGAAAGTTTGTCTCCATTGTGCCGTATTCTACCCAAGAGCTAGTTTTAAATGAACATTAGAAAGAGATGGGGGCTATAACAGATGGTAAATCCTCACTGGCTCACTAATCAGATTAATCAAATTATTATATTGTGCCTGAATTAAGAAAGAAAAAGCACAGAGTGATTGTAGTTTTTAAATGGCGAAGCAGATGGTGTTCTTCATGCACCCTCACTGATTTTATTTTACATTTACCAATCATTGGGCAGCCCCATTGCCACTACTTTAGCTGTTGTCTTGAGTGTTTCACGGATTGTAAAACCATCTTCCTCTGAGTAGATGGCAATAGCACATAGTGCCAGATTCTTCCCTTTATGTGATTATAAAGGATGTAGGACTCTATCATAAAATAACTTTAACTTCAGAAGGAAAGACCTATCCATAGAGGAATGTCTCCATGTAGGAGTCCTAGAAGCATTATCTGGACTTCATATCTCTATTGGCAAAAGGTTGACATTGGCTTGGGTGACAAAGAACAATAATGACACTGTCCTACCGTAAATCAGTGCATTTAGGAGCCCTGCTTCCAGAAATTCTTGTTGTTTTTTAAAGAAGTATATCTGAGTATAGTTGAGAATTCTTAAAGGAAAGCATGAAATTTTTTCATCTAAATCATGTTGCTGCTGCCATTTAGCTAGTCTCACTGTAGAAATGATGAGGTATTATAAAAGCATTCACATCTCAAAAGTTTCACAGCCTTCAGAGATATCCATTGGTGGCTCCACAGCAGTCCTTTGTGAATCAAAATTCAGTCTGCCCAGAATGTTTTGGTTCATTGTCCCCTTATCCAACCTGCCAGATCATCATATTTTCAGCACCTTCCTATCCCTTTTCAGCTCACTACAAAATGGACTTCTTTATCTTCAGGTCCGGTGTTTAGGCATCCTTATTATTATTATGAACTAATTTCTTCCAGTTATTCATACAGGCAGGCCATTAATATATGACTGTATCAAAAGTTCATGATCCTTTGTAAGTCCTGTATTTATTATACATATTGAAGAATAATATACTTTATAAAAGAAAGATGAGCTTTCTTACTAGGATATGGATACCTATCCCCATTGGACATCCTAATTCCTATTTCTCTAGTGTTTCCATTTTTTTCTCTAGTGTTTTTATTTGCAAAAAGAATTACAATCACATTCTTTGCTATATATGAACTATCATGCATTTTTTGTTTATATTGCTGAAGGTACAATTAATTTTACTATATTTCACCAAACTCCACAATACAACTCTCTTTTTTCCATAATGTATCAACTATAATCTCTCTTATTAGAGAATCATATTTCATGATTTCTTTATATTATTCTGTAGTATTTCCTTTACGGTCTTATGAGTTTTAAAAGGAAGCATGTGAACTTCTTTCTTTTCTGTGATGTATCATCTCATCAAAACATTTAACCTCTCACTGTAGTCATAATTGCATATTTTTTTGCTCCTTTCACTTAGCATCATTCAATTTTGGTGTTATTTTAATACATTGTAGTATTGGAAAGTAATATCATAAAGGCCTACAAATGTTATCCATGTTTCCTCTACATACGTAATAACACACGAATATAAAATAAATCACCAAGAAAACTGTAGGGTTCAGAGACTATTTATTCTTTCAAGTCAGACCAAAGTTTAATTTAGATTAAAATGCTGGAAGACATAATTCCTCATGAACTCAGTAATGTTCTTCTCATTACCTGGTAATGATAGTCTAATTCTATCAAAAGGAATTCTTAATAATATAGCTGCATATCTGAAACTTTACAGTTCAGAATGAAGATGACACCATCCAAAAGCTTAAGAAAACACATTAACTGAAGCTTGAATAAATCACCAACAAAAGAACATTGTCATTTTCTCAACTAATATTTCACTCTTTTAGCTCCTTTCTGTTCTTTTAGGTAACAGACAGGTATGTGACTGGAATGTCCTTTCCCTGAGAAAGGACAAAAGAGGTCAAGTTTATACTGACTGGTCTCTGACGTTTTTTGCTTTTGCTTAATATATATGGGTAAATGTTATGCAGACTTAAGTTTTCCTGTGTATCTTTAATGCATTTAACCCTATGTTATTAAGGATAATACTAAAGAGTGTTGATAGCTGTGGTTGAGGTTGATGAAATACCATGTATTAAAAGTTGCACTCTGTTGGCTATGCTTTGTGGACTCTGTAAGTTAACACAATGCATATATTTCTAAGTAATGGTCATGAATGGAAACAATTTAAAAACCATTGCTCTTCATTCAGTTCAATGTATCTACCATATACTGCATTCATTAATATATGGCAAACTTTTCTCATAAACTCTGAGGTTTATTTTGCCAAGTGTGAATGCATCAAAAGGCTGACATGAACAGAAACTAGTTTCATTTTACAGCATGCTGAAAAATATCAATAACACATTCGAGGAGGACTGTTCGTATCAGTAGCTTTCTTAGACAGCAAAAGGAGGAACAAAAACAATTTTTTTAAAGTAGGATTAATTATCAACAATTACAGTTAAAGAAAAGTATATATTGCTTAGAATAAACAAACTGCTCACACATTCACTGGAAAAGTTTTCACTTGGTATCTAACTACATGCTATCATTCAGCCCTCTATTTTGACATAGTGAAAGAACATGTTCTTTACTCTCACTATATGTGCAATTTATTGTTGTGAATTTTTCACCTCTTCAAAATTATTGCATGATTATGCAACAGTGCTGGCTTGTAAAAGCCTACCATAACAGCTTATATTTTTTTTTAATAGAAAAGCCTTGATGAACCTAAATTCAATTGAACAGAATTTAGTTTGGTATGCGCATATGCAGACCTTAATCCTGCAATTTTGTTTTAAAGCCTAGAATGAAACTCAGCTACAGGTTCTGACTTGCCATGTAATTAGATTTATGAAAAAAGTAAAAATTTGTGTATTCTAGACTTTGATGTTTCTCTAAAACATATGTTATATAAGGGGCTGGGTGAAATTGTGTAGAAACTCCACAGTACTAGAGAGAGAACCAGAAAAAATCTTTAGGCAAAGAGATTAAAAATGAAACCCCATTCACCACAGTTATCCCATCTTCAGACATCTTCCTTACACTAATAGGGGGCATTTGTAGCAAGCCTGGAAGTTCAGCAGATTTGGGCTATTTCAGGCCAGGGAGAAGTAGTTTCCACAGTTTGAGGCACTCAGAATACACTGCTCGCTTCAAACTGAGGGGACTCCAGTTACTCTCCTTGTTGAATTTGCAGCAGCATTTCCCACAAGACAGGCAGTCTCTCTGGTGAGCAGGTTCTCGAGGGCTTATAGGTCAAAGCCAGCACACTGATCATCACCAAATACACACAGGCAGCCAGTGCAGATCTTTGGAAGCTGATAATTGAATTAATTCCTTCATAGCCTACACTACATTATTTCAGAGACTCTTAATTATTGAAGGCATAACCACTCTTAGCTGTCGTACTGCTGAATGTAGTATTTTTTGTCTACACTTTGTGCTAAATTGTGCAGAATCACAAACCAGCTAAAATCATAGAATCATAGGGCGGGAAGGGACCTCATGAGGTCACCTAGTCCAACCCCCTGCTAAAGTAGTTGCTCACAGCAATGTTCAGATGTTACTAAATTCAACAGCATCACAGTCTGACTGTCCACCACATCAGATGACCTTTAGTGGAGCGCACATAAGCATTTGCAGGTTGCATAACAGTATAGACTGGTAAGCAAGTCTCTAATCTGATCCCATGATGTTTACTATTTATAAATGTAAATGTTTTCTGTTCTTTGACCATTCAGATCCTCATTAATTATATTCCTTTTATAGTTACCACAGCATCTCATAAGGATTCAATTTATTCAATTAAACAAAATGCTCTCATAAAATACAGTGCGGTAACATATATGAGACTGACTACTACACAGTTGCTGTGTTACAGCTACAAATTTAATTTTGTTCCCAAATCCAGTTTGATTGTGTCGTGTATTTCACCAAAGATTGTAAAGTGCTGAACAGCTGTAAGTCTACAAACAGTAAAGCACATTGAGAAACTTGAGTGAAACAGAAATAGCCCTCGTTTAATAACATGTTTTAAAATTGTGTTTTTAAACAAAGCAAGGAATCATGATGCAAGTTGGCTCAATTGTGTGGTTTTATAGCAGTATAAGAGGGGACAAATTTGATTTGCCATAGCAAACAGTTTAATTCTTCTAATGCTCATTTAGTTCAGAGAAGTTGAATGAGAGAAAAAGGGATCCTGGAACCCTGCATTAAAACTATTAAAATATTTTTATACCTTTCTCTGCAAGCATTCAAAAGACAGTAAAAATAATAAAATTGCAAAATTCATGTTACCAAGTAAAGTGAATTATTTTTTCACAATTTGTCTATGGAAATAAAAAGTCATAGAAGTGTAAGACTGGTGGGGGCTTCCATTAGGATGTTTAGTCCAGTCCCCTGCACTGAGGCAGGACTACATAATAACTAGACCATTCCTGAGAGAGTTTGTTTAACCTGTACTTAAAAACCCCTGAGGTCAATTCCACAAACTTCCCAGGCAATTTGTTCCTATGCTTAACAACCCTGACAATTAGGAAGTTTTTCCTAAAGTCCAACCCAAACCTTCTTTGATTCAATTTCACCCCACTGCTTCTTGTTCCATCCTCAGAGATTAATGAGAATAGTTTTTCTTCCTCTCCTTGTAACAACTTTTATGTACTCGAAAAACTGTTATAATGTTCCCTCCTCAATCTTCTCTTCTCTAGACTAAAAAATTCCAGTTCTTTCTCCCACTCTTTCCTCCTAGGTCATGTTTTCTAGGCTGTTAATCATTTTCATTGCTCTTCCCTGGACTATCTCCCATTTGTCCACATCTTTCCTGATATATGGCACCCAGAACTGAACACAATACTCCAGCTGAGGTCTAATAAGCATGCAACAGCGTGGAAAAAATTGCTTCTTGTGTCTTGTTTACAACATTCCTAATACAATGACCCCAAAACATTTTTTGCCACACATAGCCTAAGAAGCTGCAGGGCTGGAGTAATTGGGAAAACCCTGAAATGCCTATTTTTTTTCTTCAAACTTCATCCAAAGTATCATTATGAGCAATTATACCATCAGCTCCAAAGGTCTCACCTAGCTCCATACCTCTATAACATATGAACAACACTGCCTGCTAAGTTTCTCAGTTCCTAGGTGAAATCAGCTACTGAGTAAAGGGAAGCTAAGGAAAGCTTCTTCTATAACATCTCCAACTGTCAAGGCTATATATCCTCAGAGAGTTAAGGTGACGAAAACCTTGGGATCTTTTTTTCATTCTTCACTGTCATTGGATGACCAAATCGCTATGGACTTGAGATTACACCCTGTCATCAGCACAGACCCCACCACTTCAACCCCTGTGCTTGTGACCTCTAGGCTTGATTATTTCAACTCATTATAGATAGGAAAGAGTCATAAAAAAGTTCCAAGTGGTGCAAAATGCAGAATTTCATCCACTTACCAACACAGGCAATAGTAAATACATAACTCTAATGCTCTGCTCTCTGTACTGGCTCCCCAATGAATACAGAGTACAGTTCGAAGTCTTTACTTGAAGCTCAGGGTAGAGAGTGAAAAATTATATTTTTAGATACTTAGGAGGTACTCAAACACTACTGTGAAGGGGAGATATAAAATACATATCTATATAAAATAGATAAGGGTGTTTTTTTAGGGTTTTTGTTGTTATGGTTTGGTTTGTGTTTTTTGTTTTTGCAAAAGAAATAGTTCATTCCATCTAGAATCCATGAAATTTCTGTAGCTTTAAGATCTTTCTGGCTTAGTTTAAAATATAGATATAGATAATTTGTATAGAATCTTGTGCAGAAAATAAAATAAAATAGAATAGAATTGATTTTCAGTGAATTGCTGACACTATTATATATATGACCTTGGAGAAGAGAAGAAGTTAGGAATGACAGAGCTCCCAAGACTGGAAAATACAATATTTTTCGAAAATACAAATACAAGTTTTCTTGTTGTTTTTCTAAGAGAAAGAAACAGGAAATTTAAAACAAGCAATCAAAATTAGCCTTGTTAATTTATCTTTAATGCAAACAGCAACTCTTGGATTTCAAATCTGATTTTGTTGATGAGTGCTTTTTTTGTTTAAAAAAATCATCATGAAGTTAGTAAACACAAGAGTGATAATTAGTCCTGACATGTGACTTTGCAAGTTCTGAAGTTGCATGCTTGTCTAACGTTGACTTGTGTGATAACGTCATGCCATTTACTAGATGCAGTATTTGAGCAAACTTGGGTTTCCCTTTTAAGTACCAAAGTTCATTAATAGGTTTGGAAGAAATACAGAAACAAGATGAAACTTTCATCAGTAGGCTCTAATAATAGGGAATTTGTTCTACATTTTAAAATTTTTTTTGCTTGGGTTTCTTGGATGTTACCATAGTACAAATGATAAATATTTATACTCCTCAGTGTATTTTATATGGACAAGTTAGTTATTTGACCTTATTCACATGGAATCTGGGATGATAGAGCTGAAGTTGGTTAGTTTTTTTATTCATAAAAATGCAAAACAATTATGAAGACCTCTTTGAGGATGAGTTTATTTACAAACACAATTAGGGACCATTTCAGTTAATAATCTGAAATTCTGTCTCTTCATTTCTTAATCATAAGTGAAATACAAAATTTCTCACAGTTTACATCATATTTCTGGAGGTACACTCTGTTGACCTGTGCCAATTTATTAAATACACTTTAATTAATAGAAATGTTGGTTGCCTGGTAATTAAGCATATTTATAGTTTAAAAGGGCCAGTTTCACAAAACTGAAAATAATTGAGCCAAATCAGCTAGCAAGAAGAATTTAATCAGTAAAAAATGAATGGTAATTGGAATTAAGCATAATGTACTATGTGCCCAAAAACAAGTTCCACAATTGGGGAAGACAAACCATGTTGATTTTCTTTTTTAAAAAAGACCAGATTCACAGGGGAAATGATGACAGCTATAAAAATAAAAATAAAATAAATAGAAAGAAAGGGGAAAGTTGATAGTAATGAAAATAAATCAGAAGCTAGGAATTATTGGAAATTGGTAAAGGAAGCAAAGGGACACCAAGAGAACTCTATGGCTTGCAGAATTAAGGATAATAAGTAAGGGGTTTTGTGGTGGTGGTATTTGTTTTAAATATATTAGCCACAAAAAGAATTCTAACATTAGTATTGGTCAATTACTAGATAGAAATAGTAGAATTAACAATAATAAAGTAAAAAAGGCAGAAGTGTTCAATAAATATTTTTGTTCTGCATTTGGGGGAAAAGGAAATGATATTGTATCATATGATAACATTCTTTCCATTCCACTAGTTCCTTAAGAAATATTAAACAGCAGCTACTAAAGTTACGCACTTTTAAATTTATATCCAAGAGTTTTAAAAGACCTGGATAAGTATAGGCTTGTCTTGTCTGACATCTATCATGGGCAAAATAATAGTAGTAAAAATCAACATGGGCTTATAGAAAATAGGTCCTGTCAACTTGACATCTTTTTTTTATGAGATTACAAGTTTGTTGATAAAAGGACTAGTGTTGACATAATATACTTGGGTTTCTACAAGATATTTGACTTGGTTCCAAGTGAAATTTTTATTAAAAGAACTAGAACTTTATAAAATTACATGGCACACATTCACTGGATTAAAATCTGGCTAACTGATAGGTCTCAAACTGTCACTGTAAACCGGGAATCATCATTGAATGGGTGCGTTTCTAGTGTGGTTCTAAACGTGTTGGTTCTTCACCCTATGATATTTAAAATATTTTTGTTAATGAGCTAGAAGAAAACTCAAATTCCTCACTGGTAAAGTTTGGAGATGGCACAAAAATTAGGAAAATGATAAATATTGAAGAGGATAGGTTACTGTTAGTGATTTGATTACTTAGCCTATGTCTATACTTAAAAACCTACAGCATGGACACTTGCTATATTAACTGGAGGGATTTTCCCATTTCTGTAATTAATCCCTCCATCTCCCAGGAGGCAATAACTAGGCTGAGGGAAGAATTCTGTCAGCCTTGCAGTGTCTACTCTGAGGGTTAGGTCAGCATAGCTACGTATCTTGATTATGGATTTTTTTTTTCACACTCTTGAGATGTAGCTATGCTGATGTAAGTCTTCAGTGAAGACCAACCTTTAGTAATCTGCATGCAAGCAGCCATATGTGCTTTATTAGGGCCAAATATAGGCATCTAGGAGAAAAAGGACATAGGCCAACTTACATAATGGGTTACAGGGGCAGAAACTCTATCCTGGGAAGTAATGATTCTGAAAGATTTGGGGAGGGATGAGGATCAGATGAAGATGAGCTCCTAATGTGATGCTGGTCAAAACCACTTATGCAATCCTTGGATGTATAAACAGGGTATTAATAGGTGGTTTTACCTTTGTATTTGGCACTCCTGCAACCAGTGCTGGGATACTGTGTCTACTTCTAGTACAATTCAAGAAAAAAAGGGTACAAAAATAGCCAAAAAATGATTAAAGGATTCCAAAACATGCTTTTTAGTTATAGACTCAAGGGCTATGTCTACACTTACGAAGTTAAGTCAAGTCTGTTAAGTTGACTTAACAAGGTCAACCTTGTTAAGTCGACTTAACTTTTCAAATGCAGACATAGCTGTGGCTCCCTGCTGAGAAGGGAGCTGCAGTCCTGGCAGAAAGGACTCATGGGTCCCTTCTTGCTGGGAGCCCTGCTCTCTTCTCCCCGGACCGGTGTGTCAGTGGAGCACCACAGAAGGCAGCTGACGGTGCTCAGCTGACAAGGGAACCTTGGGGATCCCCTGTCAGCAGAGCGCGGCAGCTCCATTCTTGCCTGGACCCCGCAGGGAGTCCAGCCTGTGGCTCCCTTCTGGCCGGGACCCGGGTCCCAGGGAGAGGGCAGCTGTGGCTGCCTTCCTGTAGGGACCCAGAGGCTTCCTGGCAAGAAGGGAGCATGCTCCCTTCCTTTGGGGAGCGGGGGTCCTGGGGAGAAAGGAGCTATGGCTCCCCTGTCCCCAGCCCTAGGTCGACTTCAAGAACTAAGTCAGCCTAGGGTGTCCACACTGGGTTTAGGTTGACTTAACAAATCGACTTAGCAGTTAAGTCAACCTAAACGGTGATATTTATTAAGTCGACATAAGGAAGCCCCTGAAGTCTACCGAAATGATCGGTATTTATTAAGTTGACTTAAGGAAGCCACTTAAGTCGACTTAATGAAAGCCTAGTGTGGACATGGACTATGTTAGGTCGACTTAAGGCTCCTTAAGTCAACCTAACTTTCAAGTGTACACATAGCCAAGGAGCTCAATCTATTTAGCTTACTAAAGAAAAGGCTAAGAACTGAGTTGAGTACAATTTTAAGTATCAACATGGAGAACAGTCTCACAGTCAAAGATAATAAAGATATAACATAATCTAATGGAGGAAGTTGAATCTTGACAAATTCAGACTGAAAATAATATATACATTTTTAACAATGAGGGTAATTAACCAGTAGAACAATTTACCAGTGCTTGTGGTAGATTCTCTATTCCTCATAATTTTAAAATCAAAATTTTGAATATTTTTCTAGGAGATATGTTTAAGGAATTATTTTGGGGAAATTCTATGTTCCGTATCATACAGGAGGTGAAATTAGACAATGACAATGGTTTCTTCTGGTTTTGGAACCTAGGCATCTATTTTATTTTCCAATATTAATTTCAGAACACCTCTGTGTAGGATTAGTGGCAAACGAAATAATGCTGGTATTTCTGGATGGTGCATATATGAAGGTAGAGGATTCCTATGTGTATATATTCAACAGAGAACATTAGAGCAAAAGATGATTTGTGGTAGAATTTCTCCTTTATTAATCATTTTAATAATAATCTCCCAGAGCATCAGTAAGTGCAAATTTCTTCCATAAAATATTTGTACTACAAATTTTGCATGGAAATTCAAGGCTTTGTTTGTTTTTCTGAGGGGAAAATTAAATCAAGACATGGTCATTTAAGTTTCATAATAATAGGTCTTCGGGGCTAAGTACTGTTAAATAAAGAGACTTATAAGCAATGCACAGATCTTAACAAAAGTTGCCACTTTTTAATGAAGTATTGACCAAAATCAATTAATAAATTAAATGAAAGTCAAGTGAATGCAAACTGGGAATACTCCTACAGCTCCTAACAAAACTATACTGCATACAGGAAAAAAAAGTGATTTTTTAAAAAATTAAATATCCCTTTGGAATATCATGAATGTTTCTAGTCTTGTAATTTTTAATTCTTTATCTTTCAAACATTCTGGTTTCTTGCTTGCCATATCACGTCCCTCCTAAATGAATATGCCATATCACCTTCCACCTCTCATCCTATTGGAAACTCGAGTGAAAGCCACCTAATTAGATTCAGCCAACATGGTGTTCTATTTAAATGATTATTTTGGCTTCTGGTAATATCTCTAATTGACTATTAAGTCCTATTAGTAACTTTAAGATTTTCACAACATGGCTCTATAGGAGCTACAATGATTATACCTTTAACCTTACTCCAAGTAGGAGCTGGATCTAGTTCCATCATTTAATCAGGATTCAAATTAGAGTAGGGTACTTCTTGCTTGCCATCCCTATTTATGGAACTCATTGTTACTCAAAATTAGCAATTCATACTCTTTTACTCTTCTTAAATTCAAATTAGCTTATCTTTCTCAACCTAGCATTTGGTTAATGCTTTATTTTATCTTTTGTTTCCCTGTAAAATGCTATGAGACATTGCTTATAAACAGCACTACATAAGTTTTTATTGTATTGTAAGAGATGTAATTGAATTTCAGCAACTGGATAGGATTTCATAGAATGAATAATAAATACTTGGCACGTGTGTGTATGTGTTTACACATATAAAAAAAGAAATGGTGGAAAGAAAAAGTTCTCAGTGGTTGCTTTTCCCGTTTCAAAGGCTTTTTCCGTTCTTATTTATTTGCTTTTGTGTTGAATGCTGAATTTGAAATTAAGTTGTGCAAAATGTTTTATAATAATTAACACTAAATTGTGCTACTCAATACACTTAGAAAAAGAATAAGAGATGAATGGTTAAAGTAATGCTTATTACACAGTTTTACCTATAGGTGCAACAACATGGGTAAAGTTGAAGTGAGGAAACCTAAATGAAAATGCATGAGTTGTTTTCCATAGAGCTGCAAGATAGCAACAGAATACTAAAAAGCCTTTTTCTGGGAAGAATATGCCCACCTGATCCTTTAAGTGTCTGCATGTATGTCTTTACTCCTGAGTTACATTTTTACTTGTATTTTACTATTAGGAAGT
Organism: Pelusios castaneus; assembly: GCA_007922175.1. Classification (NCBI taxonomy): domain Eukaryota; kingdom Metazoa; phylum Chordata; order Testudines; family Pelomedusidae; genus Pelusios; species Pelusios castaneus. The sequence goes on from ML685808.1 coordinate 8,075,506, forward strand.
GCTCTTAAAGTGAAATATTTCCTGATTTTCTGCCTCCACTGAGGTTAAGAACAAATGATTTATCACTGGAACTCCTGGCAAGTTTTATCATCAGTCTATTTAATACAATATTGTGCATAATATTATAGAAATATCTGGCTAGTAGTATTGGCATATGGACACTTCTTATCAATAATCATAATATTTTGATTACATTAGAAAATAAAGGTTGGTTTTCAGGAGAAAGAGCATATAGCTGTGCTATAATACATATCTTTAGATCTGTATTCTGAGTTTGTGGTTTTATTTGGGTAAGAAGTAACACGTAGCTGCACTGCCTTATGAGCGCTCTGATTCTTTGAGTCACAAATCCTTGCTTAGTTTTCTCTTTGCTCTAAAGAATGTAATCCAGTACTTGCTTAGCCAGATGTCATTGTCATCCCCATGACTTCATCCTCCTGATTCCTCATGTGGGCTCATTTCCTGTGGACAGAGTGTTGTTGTCATCGGTTGGATCCAAAACTCCACCCTTTCCCTTCCTCCGTGTGCCTTCCTATGTAAGAGGGGAGACTAATGAACTCAGTGAAGGCTGGTCTTCTTTCCTGCCCTCTTTGCTGAGATCTGCAATGCTGGTAGTCTATACTGGAGAGTAATCAGTGAGGAACCTTGTGGATCCTTACTTCTTTGTATGATATTATAGGAACAAATCACAGTCCTTCTCCATTGAATATGTGTATGTATTGACCACTCTACAAAGAGAAAATGTGTTAAGGTTTATAAATGTCTTATTTACTGATTGATTTGTGTCTCCTAATGGATTTCTATACTTTGGCCTATGATAGTGATGTCCAGGATTTGTCTTAGTGTACTTATCACCATCACTTTCCTTTCAGATGACAAATGATATTGGATGCCATAAGATCTTTGTAAATTAGTTTTATAGATACCTTTTAACAATAATAAAAATATTGGATCAAATAAAATAAAAATTTATTTAAACATTTTATTTAAACTTTTTTGTTTCTAACCTTCAGATAATAATTTGTAATTCTACACTACAAATATCATATATGAGAAAAACTGAGCAGCTATTTTCATACATAACATTAAGATGTTATAGTTCCACATGCCTGTGTCACTCCCTATAACATTGTTCAAAGCTGCATACCTTAAGAGGAGAATTTTCTTCTGACATAAGTTTTTAAAACATAGTTAAAGAGAAATTATGTGAAGTTATAATATAGACTTCTGTTTTCTACAATGAGAGGAACCTGTTATACAAAAGGAAATCAACTATTATGTCATTTAGAAGTTTCTACAATTAAAAGTTTTATTCCTACAGGAACTGGAAGACAATTAAATGAAATGCTAACAACAAATTAAATGCTTTATAGGTCAGTCAACCCATTAGGTCTCTTTAGGGAAGCTGTTCTCATATAAAGCATGCCATAACCTATTTACATAATGATTCTATCTTAACTGTGCCTTCTGCTCTTTTATGGTGTGTTGTTTATTCTAGTGCGTGGCTGATATAGTAGAACTGCAAAGGATGTAGAAGTTGCTATTTATGACAGAAAAAATGTTAGAGTTCACAGACATTATACAGGGCAGTACCAAACCTGCAGATATGATTTAGCATACAGAAACATAACATCGCTATGCTCCTGATATCTTAATTGTTTTGGCTTCAATGCCTTGTTAGCACCGTTAATCCTTTCAGATATCACAAACTAATAAGCCTCAGATTACATTATTATTTAGCCAGGCAGCATCTAAGGAAAACTACAGCTGGAACTAGTGCTAGTGATCTAGGGTGCTTTCTTCTCTACCTATACAGGACCCAATATTTCTGCACGGTGTTAGGCAGCATTTTCAAGGACATATCCCTTAATATGGGATTTGAACATTTAAGCTCTAAGTACTTTTCATCAGTGTCATCCTAGTTATGTTCAAATGTGGATAATTAGATTCTGCTTAGCTAAGTTCCCTTACAGTGTCAGTTGCAATCTTCACTTCCTGTGAAGTTGTGCAGTATTAAGCCTCTTGATAAACTTGTATAGTCAATGCATGACCACATTTTGGTGCATTATGAAACATAGTCAAGAGATCAAAAAAAAAGTCAGTTGGGTTTATTGCTAAAAGTCAATAATAGTGTAGTATAAAAAGGTTCAAAACAATACCAGTTACTGGGATCATGCAGTGTTGTTACATTCACCTTACATAGAAAGTTACACACTTTGTCTGGTAGTGTTTATAGAATTTTACAAGTTTTACAAAGTTGCAATACTCTTTACACAAGACTAAGATGCAACCCATCAGTTTATCCAGTTCCTTAACTTCTTCTTCTGTACCTTTCCTTATCTTTTGGACACTAGCATGTCAGGTACCATTCTGTATATAGGTACTTCCCCCGCTTGTACTAGGGCAGAATATGAATGTATTTTGCTTTTGAGAAGTTTCTTATTTTCCAATGACAAAGCTAACTTCAGTTTTGCCTTGTCTCATGTAAAAAAGTGAACAGAATTATAAAAAGACATAGCCCAGTTGAGGCTGTCTAAATTCTTAGAAATTGATATATATTTCTAGCAGTTACATAGCCTGAATTGTGTTGTCTTTATATATATAATGTTGATAATGTATATAAAATAATATTAACCGAGCATAGCTTGATCAAAAAGCCCAACATGTAGTGAAATACAGCTCCATTTCATCCAAAAGATGGTTGCACATGATTTGGTGTGTCAAGTGTATATATTGTATATGAGGGGTTGTTAATGACACCTATTTTAAAAGTTGCCCGAGAGTTCCAATTATAAGACCTTACTTTTGGTTACCTTACAACTTTACCAACTTCAATCATTTGGGTTGAAATTGTAAAGGAAGGTTTCTGCTATAGACTGAATAGTTTTGGAAAATTCAAGTCACACTGATTCACCCATTTCTGAGAACAAGGCTAGAGAAAACTACATTTTTCTGATGTTAAAAAATTCTGGTGACTGAAAACTTCTAACATCCCCATGAGTTGAAATTTGGCAAGGGGTGGCTTTTTTTCCTCAGGATTCTGCTTTTTTTTAGCACCCTATGGAGGAAATCTGCATAATTTGGCCAAATTATAAGCCTTTGGTAGATCACAGTTCTCACATGCTCAATGGAGATTTCTTGAACATTTACCAGCTCAATTTCCCAAGGATTAATTATGTGATGCACATGTTCCAAGCTAGTGATGAACAGGACTGCCCTGCAATTTTAGCTCTGGGTTTCTGTGAGCTATACTGATTTAGGACATCTGAATTGAGAGAGGGAAGAATATTGTGTGCTTTCAGGGACTTCCGTACGGGGCCCAAGAAGCATAGGGGAAGAAGCTGCCTGATTTGAATGCAGGAAGAGCAAGAGGCAGACCTGTGGGAGGAGCAGATTGGGGCAAGGAATTTGGAGGTGGGATTGGAGACTGATGGGGGACAAAAGATGGAATGGGAATGGCTGGATGAAGAGAATGGGATGTGGAGCTGGGAAAGGCAGACCAAGATTGGACAAGGAGCCCATGGAGAGAGATTGGGACTTGGAGCCAGTGAGGGTGGGGAAACATGGAGTAGGGTTGACTGGATGCAAGGAAGATAGAACAGATGAAAACCATGTGAGGCAACTGGGTATGGCTGGGCAAGGAGATATACTGTGTGCATCAAGAGAGAAAAATTGACTTGGATGAGTAGTCCAGAGAGTTTAGACTAAGAACAGCTGAGTAAAGAGACTGGGATTAGGATGAGAAGCCTGACAACTGAAGAATAAGATGGCAAAGTGAGGAGAATGAACCTGAGGTGAGGTGCCAGAGGTGGGAAATAGAGGACTGGGATAAGGACAAGTTGGAGGGGATAGGGCAGAGAAGTGGTGTTGCTTGAAAGGGGCAGTGGGTGGGGGTGGGTTAGGGAGGATGGAGTGTATGCCAGAAGAGTCTATCAGAAGAGTGCCTAGTAAAGCATTCCCTTCTCCAGAATCTGAAATGGAACCCAGGTATCCTGAATCTCCCCATTCTTTTGCTATCAGCAAATATCTATGAACCCTACAGGTAGAGAGTTCCAGCCCTCTCCTAGAACTGGTCCACATAGAAGATAATAGAATCACTGGGTTAGAAAGGAGCACAGGAGTCATCTAATCTAACCCTCTGTTCAGACAGAAGGATTTGTTTTATCTACACCATACCAGACAGATGAATCTCTGACCTCCTTTTAAAAATCTCCAGAGAAAGAGCTTCCACAACCTCTTGAGACAGTCTATTCCATTGTCCTACTGTTTTTGTGTTAGGAAGTTCTTTTCCAGAGATATAATATATATATATAATATATAATAATTGCCTCTTATCCTGACTTCTGTGTAAATTTTGGGTCTTTTTATGGCCATCTAACACGGCTACCCCTTTGGAATTTCAGTTCCTGCAGTATTTGTTCCTATGGCTTGCATTCCATCTCTTTGATCATCTTTGTCACTCACTCTGGATCCTTTCCAGTTGTTCTGCATCCTCTCTAAATTGGACACAGTACTCTAGCAGAAGTCCAACCAGAGCTGAGAAGAGCTGTATTATCACCTCCTGTGACTTGCATGTTATGCATCTGTTAATAAAACCCAAAACTGCATTTGCTTTTTTTTTGCAAAGCAAAAGACTGTTGGCTCACGGTAAGGTTGTGATCCACCACAACTCCCAGATCTTTCTCATCAGTGCTGCTGGCAAGCCAGATATATCTCATTCTGTATTTGTGCATTTGGTTTTTATTCACTAAGTAGAATATTATATTTGTCTTTTGAGGAATTCATTTTGTTGTCTATAGCTACTCTATATTAGACTTGCCAATTTCACATCTGCAAAAAAAGTACTACCGATGATAAATTAGCTCTTCTCCATAAAGTTCAAGCCCCTCTGTGCTCCTAGCTGCTAGTTCTGGCCAGGTGGAAGGGAGGAGTTTAAAACTTATTATTCTTCCTCTGCATGCTGCTCTCTGAAAGAGGAGATCAGGTACTTTCAGCTGTGAAAGGAAGCTTTACATCTAAGCAGCAGCAATGTGATCTCCCCAGTGCTGCAAAAGAAAGGGTGGCAATTGTTTGACCTCCCCCTGCCCCAGCTTTATGGCACCCCCCACCACCACGATCCCTTTTGGGTTGGGATCCCTGCAGTTATAACACCATGAAATTTCAGATGGAAACATCTGAAATTATGAAATTGGTTCTATGATTTATCAAGATTCCTCTGAATTTTAGCTCTATCTTCCAAAACATTTGCAGTACTACCATCCCCAAGCTTTGTATTCATTCTAGAATGAGAACCTAATATTGGTATCAATTACTGAATTATCTTAAGTGGCAGAGGACTGTGCAGTGGATCTAAAGGTTCAAATCTGGTGATGACACATATGGATGTCAATATAATGCTAGATGATGAAGTTTCTTTTCTTTTTTGTTTGTTTTTTTAAACATAGAAATTACACACACAGACTATGTAAAAACAAAAAACAAACCACAAACATTAAGGTTGAAAAAGTAAGAAAATGCCAGAATTAAGTTTGCCTGTATAACCTTAATTAACTCCTTTAATGTGTATGCATTATGATGCAGTCTTTACTTGCATGATCACATACTATTTTTCCCCCATGACCTGTGCCTCATCCAGTGCACAGGATGAACGTGCTCTGGGAATGAATCAGGAGTGGGTAGTAAAAGAAAGTCTGTCTTCAGAGAGCTCCTCTCATTTGTTGCAGAAGATAGAAAGTGTGAAGTGAATGAGACAGGAGACTGCAGGAAGAGACAAGATGATTGCATGGTTAAAGTAGTTGTATGCTCCCCCTGGAGAACTGAATTCCATTCCTGTCTCTGCCACACAGTTTGAGATATGGTTGAGGCACTTAAACAACTTCACAGGTGGTTACTAATTGTGTGTTCCTCATTTTCTGGCTTCCTGACTTAATACTGTTAGATCTAATGTGCAGAAGTGCTAAGTACTCACAGCTGCAACTGACTTCAATGTAAGCTGTGCTTTGAACCTATAAAATAAATACTCTGAAAAATCAGGTCCTAGGCATCTGAAATTGTGCACCCAAATGTACAGGTTATGTTTGACTTTTGTCTCTGTGTCTCAGTTTGCCATCTGTAAAATATGGATAATACAACATTCTTAGCTCAAAATGTGATGTCAAAGTAATGTTTTGTGAAGCATTCAGATATTGTATTGATGAATACCTACGAAAGCCAGAAGGAAGTTGTTAATTCTGTCTTTAGAATTGTTTGAATGGTGTGCAGTGAATAAGACATGAACAACAAGAAGAAAACAAATGATTGAATAATAGCTCATTAAGGAAGCCCCATCCATTCTGGGCAATGAATGGGACATTTCCTAATTTTTTGGTGCTTCACTTTGCAACCCTAACAATGTTCTACTAATGTTTTTTGTATGCAATTATATATAGTTCTCATGATTAACTTCAATTTATAAATCATTATAGGGTGTGTAGCCATTTATGCACCTGAGAAGGAAACTAGGGTGTGTTTTATATGGACTGGGCCTAAATGGAAACTAGTAATAGCAAAATTCAGTTCACTTCTGAGCTGCTTGAGATGTGTGGGGATTTTTTTTTTAAATAAGTGTAAATAAAGCCAACATTGGGAGATTAGGGAGACAGAGTTTTGTCTTGAGAGCCATTTTACTTAGCAGAGGCCTTGTTTAGAAAAGCATTCTCCAGGAATTAGAAAATACTTAAATATATTTTATTTTTGTACATCTTGTAACATTTTTCTGTATTTATTTATTTATTTCATTGAATGCACTACAACAAAGAATAGTTATAACTTTGGAGCTTCCTGATTTACCTCACAGTTTCCCTCATAGGTAAGGATTTCTAAACCTTTTATCAGTTTTGTTCCTCTCTCCTGCACCATATTTTTGATTTATGAAATTTAAGATCTACTATAACCTACAGAAAAAAAATTCAGCAGTACTACTACTTATACATTTATTATCCATTTGATAGTTGTGCATTTGATATTTTTTCCTTCTTAAGTGTAGTATTTTCCACTTACCTTTATTCAATTTATTTTGTTAACTTTGGACCAGCTTTCTAATTTTTCAGGGTCATTTTAAATTCTAATTCTTTCCTCCAAAGTGATTTGACCCCACCAAATTGGTATTATCTGCCTATTTTATAAACATACTCTCAACTGTGTTATCCATATCATTAATGAAAATATTGAATAGTACTAGACCCAGGACTGACTGATAACTCTTTGTGTACAGTCTTTCTTTCAGCTGACACCAGTTTATAGTAATTTCATCTAAACCACATTTTCCTACTTTGCTTATGAGAATGTCATGTGGGACTGTGTCAAAAGCTTTACTAAAATCAAGATATGTCAGGTCTGCTTCTTCCCGTTATCCACTGGCCATTAATTCTGTCAAATAAGGAAATTAGGTTGGTTTGGCATGATTAGTTCTTGACAAATCCATGCTATTACTTATAACACTATTATCCTCTAGGTGCTTACATATTGTTTAATAATTTGTTTCAATATTTTTCCAAGTATCAAAGTTAGCCTAGTCTATAATTCCCACGGATCTCTTCATTCCTCTTTTTAAAGATAGGTACTATGTTTGCCCTTATCCAGTCCTCTGGAACTTCACTTATTCCCTATGAGTGTTCAAAGATTGCTTCAGCTAGTTCTTTAAGTACCATAGGATGAATTTTATTAGTTCTGCAAATATGAATACATCTTGCTTATGTAAACATTTTTAACCTGTTCTTTCCCTTTTTTGGCTTCCTTCTCCCTTGTTGTTAGTATTAATTGTATTGAGTATCTCATCACCATTAACTTTTTTAGTGAAGACTGAATGAAAATAGGCATTAAATAACTCAGCCTTCTTGATTATATCAGTTATTACTTACTAAGTTGAGGATGCACACTTTCCTTCATCATTCTCGTCTTCTAATGTATTTCAGAGAACCTCTTCTCATTGCTTTTTATCTCTTGCTAGTTATAGCTCATTTTGTGCCTTAGCCTTTCCAATTTTGTCCCTATGTGCTTGTGGTAGATATTTATTTATTTTATTTTTCCTTAGCAAGTCATCCATGTTTCCACTTTTTGATTTTCAGGTCATTGAATGATTTTCAGGTCTTCAAAGAGTTCCTGATGAAGACATATTGGCTTTTTACTATTTTTCCTATCTTTTCTTTTGCATCAGAATAGGTTGCTATTGTACCCTTTTAGTATTATCTCTCTTAGAAACTGCCAACACTCCTGAACTTCTTTTTCCCTTATATTCTCTCTTCATGGAACCTTACCTACCAGTTCTCTGAATTTGCTGAAGTCTGCATTTGGAAGCCCATTCTTCTTATTCTGCTGTTTCTTCCTTTCCTTACATCATGAAATCGGTCATTGTATGATAACTTTCATCCAAATTGTCTTCCATCTTCAGATGCACACCCAGTTCCTCCCAGTTCCTCAGAATCATCTCTAATATAACTCTGTCCCTGGTTTCTCTTTGTCATAGATATAGACTTAGTAAAGAATGCAGAAAGACTTTATGTGCATGAATTCAGAATTTTTGTTTAAAGTGAAATATACTGTCATTTGGGTTCTTTTTAGAGGCTTGCCAAATTTGCCTGCACCATTGTAAGAGTCGCTCCAGAGCATGGAGATGGGACAAATTAAAAGGAAGGTGGTCATAGCTAGTAATGTTTATGAATGATAAGTTTTGAAATAATAATTAATCTCCTAAATATCTTTGAAAGTTCCTGTAAAAAAGTACAATAATTTTCAAGCTGCACTGATAATTTCTTGCTTTATATATACAATAAGCTCATTGGAGAAACTGTCTTTTAAGTCACTTATAACAAATGGTTCTGAAGTGAGGAACATTCTAATATAAATTTAGTGTTGTTCCTAGGTTCTTGCTAATAACATATGCAATCATATATATGGAGGTTAGACTCATCCTCATTTTCAAAGGGGCTCTGTTCTGAACATCAGAGAGTAGGTTTTACATGTTACAATTTTATGGGTTTTGTACTTTTTGCAAAAACATTAAGACCGATTTGACCTCAGGGGTCTGTTTCAAGGGATTTGTTTTTCCCTGTAATTGCTGCCAAATAAGATAATTTTTTTTAGCATTAATTAAATTTGCACTTTATTTTCTCTTTAATTTTTTAACATAGAAGGTTAGAAATAATTTTTTCAAAAAATGCCTAATTCTGATTTTCAAAAGTGACTAGGGAGACTAAATTGACTTTCAGTTCCTATGAGCCCAAATCCCCTTGACTTTCAAATTTAACCACGTCACCTTTCAGTTCAAATATCCTCATTACTTCTTTGGTTGTAATAGAAGCTTATGGAGGGAAAAACAATTCACTGAAATTCTCTTAAATAGTTTCAGGTCTTCTTGACTCTCTTCTTGAGGGGGAAGAGAGTCAATTTAGGTGGGTAGCTCTCAGGTTTCAAGTTCTCTTGTTATGATCTTGGGTCCAAGATTTGAAATCCGCAGGCTTGTGATATCTAAAATACTATCTGAGGAAGGGGGCCTGAACAGATTGTTCAACAGTGTTGTCCATCACGGGGGCAATAGATGAGAACTCTCAGGCTGGTGAAACCCCAATAAGATCACTCTCCTAGGATCAGTACAGCTAGGTGCTCTTCTTTGCCTTGAACAGCTTCAAGGCCCCAAGTTCATGGGTGACCATCACTGGCCACAGCAATCTTGAGTGAAGCAGAGCCAATGCTCATCACATACAACAATGTGACTGCACCAATGACTCTGTTTAGGAGACACAGGAATGGGACTTGGATGAAGTGGCAGATGAAAGACCTCAACAAGTTAAGGCCCATTAGTATTGTTCTACAGGAAGTGATATAAAGGGCTCCATCGTTCTGTGTCTAGGATCAATCTGAAATGGGGCATGCAGAAAGTGGACAAATGTCCATCGTGGCTGCCTTTCTTAATGTGGGGAACCATAGGTTACACTCACCTCTGGTATCTATCTCCCTCCCTCTACACTGAGGTACTGCCACCTCTACCATTTCCTGCTGGGCATAATGTGCAGAAATGAATTGTCCAGAGAACTCTATTTCCACCTAGGTGACAAGAAGTTTCCAAAACATTTTTCAGAAATACCCCATGAAAATTTGTAAGATGTGACATGGAATAATGCAATGCTAAGAACCTGAGGATATGGCCCCATAATGCAAACACCTTTACTTGAGTCTGTACTGCAACAATGTGCACTCAGTGGTTTGAGAACAGTTTGTTAACCTTTGCAGGTTGGCTGTTCTTAGTCAAACTGTGCTAGCTCAAGTGGAGCACTCTGAGTATACTTACTCAAACTAACAATGCAGTGAAAATAAGCCCTGCATGTATAGCTTTGAAAAATCATAGCATGATCTGTGTAGCGGCACCATCCCCACATTACATTATCAAGGTATATTGGGAGCGTGCAATTTCTAATTTTTTATTGCCATAAGTATTGCTGACAACAAATGCACCACGAACACATAGTTAAATAATAAAAGTAATGATTATTTTTGGGTTTGTTTTCACTGCTTTGACTAGTTGCACTGGGCATCAGTTCTATATTGCCACCAAACCACAGGATGCAGTGACATTTGTTACACATCCTTAACAAAAAGTTGAAAATAAAAATACAATTAAACAGAACAAGGAAAGGTTTTCCTGTAATAATGTACATTACACTGCTATTGGAAATACACTTTTAAAGAACATCCTATTGTGTCCAAAAGGTAAATCATCATTATTGCAAACTGCAAAATAATCTGAGCATTTATATTCTCCTTAGTTTTAAGTGCTGGTTGCTGGCTTCATTTTTGTTTATCCAGCATCCAATACTTCTTTTTTTCATTTGCTTTTCTAGAAATTCATCTTTCAGAGAACAGAACTTTTGTTTAAATCATTTATTACACTTCAGTGTAATTTTATTTTTAATTGGAGTTCTCAGTTAGAAAACAGTTGATAGTAAGATAATGGAAAAGCCAAATCACACCAGGAAACCCAGATTAGCATACAAAATACAGGCTGAGCATATTCTGTTGAGTTCCGCATGTGCATTTAATGATTTGTATTATGTCTGTTGTAAAGCCAAAGAGAATAAAACTTTTTTGAGTTTTATGTATGAGTTTGCAATGGAATGGATATCAAGATAGAGCAAATTGTCAGAAAGGCAGTGTTTCAAGAAAAACAAAAGCTGACTGAGATTTCTAAGCTATAAACATGACGCATTCTAGACTCTAGAGATAATGGTCAAGCATCACTATTTACATAATATCTTCCCCCTTTATTTAAAATTATTTTAAAATAAAAATGATTAAATACGATTTTTAGTTTTTGGAAATACAGAACTTTGTGACTGTGTTTTATTGACTGTTATTAGACCAATATCTGTTAACATGAAAATATATAATAACACATGTGAACTGTCTAGAGTTAATTAAGCTATAACAGTATCAGCATAGAACTGTGCAACCATAAATGACTTCCCTGTTAACTCTGATAGCAGTTTCTATAGATGCCAAATACAGTTCCTGCATAAAATATTTGATATATCCTACATGTATTTTAGAATGCTTGAATTTAACTAGTTTAAGATGAAAATTTTTGTTGACACCTTAAGAGAATCTGGTGTTATGGCTGGTAGGGCAAAAAGACTATTCTGCCAAAATTTGATTCATCATCATCATTAACATTTGGCATTCAAAAGAGCACACAAGAATATCAAGCCAAACATATAAGAGTACACTGTAAAGACTCATGGTTTCCCTTTGTAGATTTTGTGATGTCTTACCAGTTTTAACACACTTAACACCTCTTTACCAAGTATGTCCTTATTTAAAAATCTAAAAATAAGTCTGCAGTTATTGTAGTTTATGGTAACCACTACATTGCAGCCTTCAATTTATACTCAGTCATTGGTTACATGTTACAACTTGTATATTTGCTTTGGGGTATTCGCATCAATGCTTAGAGCTCTCTATAGTAACATTAGGGGGGAAATTGTTATTGTGATACATACAAAGAGAGTGACATCCAGTAAAAGTGATATTTCAAACTGAACAAACATGCAGTGCATGAAAGACTAAAACACCTCATCATTTGCCAAGTACTGTATGTCCCTGATTAGCCTTTGGCTCTAAGTGAGGAGAATGATTTTCTCCAAATCATGCTAAAATCACTGTTGAGAGAATTCTAGCCTATTATTTCTAAGATGTTGGTCCATGGCTCTTTGGTATAGTTAGAGGGGAAATAGGCTAAGTTGAACAGTTTGAACAATTTGATCAAATCTCTCCACCATCAGATTGGTCAAAGTGAAAGCACATGATTGGCATGGCAGAAAATACTAGGAAGAACATGATTTATTAATAAATAAATAACCTATTGGACAAAATCTTGTCCTCAGATGTGTACTTAGAACTGCTGTTGAAGTAAACAGGAATTGTATGAGTATAGCCAAAGACAGAATTTGGCCCATGTACAGTAGTACTGTTCATCCACTACTCCCCTCTCATTCCAAATCATATTGTTTTACTGAATAGATAGATACTGCACCACTAAACCAGTCATCTCTGGGGTAACCAACCATGTAATACATGTATATATCAGTACAAATCAATGGCCCCCACTGTCCTTTATACAGTCCCATTTCATGAATCCATTATGTTAACAGTTGTCTGGTTATAAAACAGTTCTCTAACATAATTTATTCCATTTATTCTAGTAGCTTATTAGCCTTAGTATGTGTGGCATCTCTAGATGCTCATGAGCAACACTGTCATATCTTGACAAGGTTGTCAGTGTGTATGAAAAGGATGAAGAGCTGTGTCTTCCAGTTGCATAGTTTGTCTCCATATTAACAAAACAGATAATGGTTTAGTCTTAATGGACATCTGATGCGTAATGCACCTTGCAGAAGATTGCTGCAAATTTGTCACAATTCTGGATAGCTCTGTCTTTAGGGAAGATTAGTTTTTAATTTTCCAATCTTCAGCTAACAGTCTCAAGGAAACCAGCAAAGAGAAAATTATCAAATGTTATCAGCTTGTGTTCAGTTTCATCTTTCTACTGTTCAAACAAAATAACATTAAAATCTTTCTGACAATCTTATAGACATAATAATGAACCTGTGTGAATTTTTTCCCCTATTGAGACTAATTCTTTGCAAGATCCATTAACCCTAATGTCCCATAGAAAATAGCTAAAGCAATTTTATTTGGCACAATGAACTCATATATAGTTGCCTTAAAGAAGAACTGTAAGTAGCAACTACCAGCTCATAAAGTGGTCAAATTTCACAATGGGATAAGGTTTAGGGAATCAATTATATACAACTTTGATTGCTTTTTGGACAGTGTTGTGGCCTTCAATCCCTTCCCCCAACTCAACAAAGGAGAAGATTGGTGAAAATGTTTGTTTCAGACAGCCAGGTGAAAGACAGTCATAGTGGAGCAGGCTCAGCTGCTCTACAGCTTCCCCCTTACCCACACACAATGCATTTGGAGATTATGCCTTGGGGGGGGGGCAGAAAAGAAGGGGAGATTTATCTGCCTCTTCCTGTTGCTATTGGCTAAGCTGTAGGTGTGCTTCAATGGGAGAAGCAAGATCTGAGTGTTTCTTGTGCTCCACTTTCCCTTTTCCTGTATGCCTTTAGGGCATTCAATAGCCATTTTACTGCAGTTGCCCCTTAACCTCTCTCCCTTATATCTTTATATAGTGTCAACTATATTTCTAAGATGTTGACCAATCATCAATTTGACAAAATGTTGTGGTTTTTTCACTTTCCTTGCAGCACACTGGAGGGTTGTTTTTTGATTAATATGGAGGAAAGAAAAGATTTAAAAGAGTTACATTTATAGTGGTGGTTGTGATTTTTATCACAACTTGTTAAGAAGACAGCTCAGTGGCTCCAAGTGGCCAGTTGACAGAAGTGACCATGAGTAAGAAAGAGATGACTGGTAGATCCTACTACAGTAGAACCTCGATTATCCGGGTTAATGACCGGCGCCTGTGAGCCGGATAATCAAAAAGCCTGGATAATCGAAGCTCCTACTGACAGCCAACCAGCTGGGGGAATCGGGTGGCTGCAGAAGCTCCGCTGGAGCTTCTGCAGCCACCCGAACCCCTCGACTGTGCTGGGGGGTCAGCTCGAATGGGAGCCGGTCCCCCAGCACAGTCCAGGGGTACGGGTGGCAACAGGAGCTCCGGGGGAGCTCCTGTGGCCACCCGATCCCCCAGCTGTCATCAGGAGCTGCGGCGTTAAGCAGCTCCTGGTGAGAGCGGAGCCCCGGGGCTGAGCTGGGGGGGTCGGCTCCAATGGGAGCCAGTCCCCCAGC
>ML685808.1:8090248-8107421 GCA_007922175.1 Pelusios castaneus
TCTGTAACTTTCCTATCTTCAAAGCGTCTGACGAAGTGGGATTTTCTCCCACGAAAGCTCATGCGATTAATAAATCTGTTAGTCTTTAAAAGTGCCACAGGACTCTGTTGTCTTTCTACAATAGTCTCTACAATAGACTAACACGGCTACCCCTTTGGAATTTGAGATATACTTTGTGAGTGTAGGCTCATTGCCCTTACAGAGGGAGAGTGAGATGATTTGGGGAAAAGCTGAATTTTAGGGTTTTGGCTAATTCTTAATATGTTTATTTGACATGAGCTTGGTTTAATACCACACTGGTCTCAAATAAATGTTTTAGAGAAGAGAAGGGTTATCCCGCCCTGTAATATTAATAAAGTTGCAGCCTTCCACTTTAAAAATGGATACTAAATCTGTTTTATTCTCCTGCATGTTCTTATCAGGCTGGCTCTAGAAAAAGCAAGGCTAACTACAGCTGAGTCACAAACTATAATGACCACATTGTAATTTTAACAACGCTGGGAGAAGAACTTTAGAAAGATTTGGCTTTTAAATTTTAAATTTCAAAATTAGCAGTAACTTCTCAGGGAAAAGATGGACTGGTAAACAAAACCTTCTGCTCAGTTTGTTGTGATGGTGGGAAAAGCAAACAAAATACTAGGATGTACAAAAATGGAATAGAAAAGAATACTGAAAATACGTCATTATATAAACTAATCACACACCCTCACCTGAAATACACTGTGTAAGTCTACTCATAATGTGACATAGCAGAAGTCAAAAAGATTTATAGGTAGGTGGCAATAATTATTATAGACAGGTTTTTGAATGAGAAAGATTGGTACTTCTTAGGGTGGAGAATGAAAAGGTATGGTGTGATATAGATGCCTGGTCTACACTGCTGGGAAAATTCAGTGGCAGTCGACAGGAGTTAAGCAAGCTATGCAGAGTAGCTTGTGTAACTCTCATCAACTTCCTAATTCCCCTTTAGCATGGCGCCTTCACTGCATTATGCCGATGGGAAACGTGATCCCATGAGCACAGCACTATGCTGCTTGAGGGGGTAGTTGTATTAAATCTGTTTCCAGATTGACTAAATGTCTCTTAACTGACTGCTCAGTTGATTTGGAAAAATCAATCAGATGTCAGCGACTTTGCCACTGTCAGTATAGATATACCTAGATATATAAAATTATGAAGGGCATCAAATAAAAACTGATAAAAGGAAATAGCTTTTTTTTTTTTTTTGTTGAACACAGCATAATTAACCTGTGATACTCATTGAGGGATGATGTAATTTATTCCAAGGGCTTAATGGGATTCGGAAAAGAATTATCCATCTATATGGATAACAAATAATAATAATAATAATAATAATAATAACAACAATATACATTATATATGAGCTTTATTTTCCTTTTTTTCTGGAATTACTCCTACTCTGCCACCCAATGAGCAATGAAGTCAAAAGGCTTGTATTCTCTCTGAAACCACCGTGCTTTAAATAAGTATACTCAGGTTAACCAACCAACTTCAAAGTTCAGCTTAATGAAACATTAACTCCTGAGCTCCAGTTTTCAGTATCAGATGGGGAAGGGATTCATGTCATGCCCTCTCTGAGAGGTCTGTCTCTATTGGGCTGTGTGTATCTAAGAAAAATATCACTTTCCTGTAGAATTACATTTTGTCTCTTTTCGTGGAACCAGTTCCTTTCTCCATGGGAGGTTCAAGTCAGGTGTCCACCAATACCCATGTCACCCCTTCAATAGGGTCCTGTATTATAGGCATGAACTTTATGACTGCTGCATATGTACCTTGGGGATTTTCCAGCCTTGATTAGGAATCACATATTACTCAATATTTTAATTTCCTCAGTTTCCCTACTTTTGTTTGGGATTTTAACCTCAATACACTCAGTTGTGCCTCAGTTTCTTTACTTTTAGCTATGTTCTAATTAACAGCTACATGATGCCATACCTCATTTTCCCCAGTTTTGAAAGCTATCTTAGCCACACACTTGGATGTCTCCTTGCAACTATTAATCTGGGAATGAGAGGGGGCTTAGGCTAGAGGGATGTAGTTTATAATAGACCCTTCCCCAGGTGTGGAAAGGCCAATGGATTTTCACCTGTTGAGATAATGCCTTTCTCTCTTCCAGTCACCTTCTCTCTCAGGCCCTGAAAGAGGGTGGGGGGAGGGGCTTTTAAAGGAGCCACTACCCTTTTCTGCCAGTCCAAACAAAGCTGGAATGCATTCTTCACAACAATATAAATATGACCAAGAATTTATTATACTATCGGGGGGACGAGGGGAGGGTAAATAGACCTTTGGAGAAATAAGTTGAAAAGAATTTGTGACTTTTTGTTTATAGTAGTGGAACTCCTGGTCATTAATTCCTTCCTATATCAGATTTTTACAGAAAAATGTAAAGTTTATTATTAATATTCAAAGTAAGCCGTTATAAATATTGGAAGTAAGCCAGAATGTTTTGTCTTAGCTAATTAAAGATCATGCTTTGTCTGGTTGTATTTCAGCTACCAGAGACTTGGTAGAGGTAAGGAAACATAATAAAGATATAAATAACACTGTCAGTAATGCAGAAAAACAAAAACATTGCTTAGAGAAGATTCATTTGTAAAAAGTGGAGGGGAAAGTGTGTTTGCATGTTTTTTGTGTAAAAATACAATTTTGTGGTTGTTTTCCGAAGAAGAGGGACTGGAATGGTGAGTGAAGGGGAGGAAGGGAAGAGGGAAGGGAAATTACCCAAAGTCATTAAGTGTATGTCTACATTGCAAGTAAAAACACATACGTTGTCTATCTCAGGGGACTCTGCCCAAGTCATATGGGCCTCAGGCAGAGGTGCACAACCTGCGGCTAGCAAGGATGTTCTGTGTGGCCCTGTGGGAGCAGAGCGAGTGGGGGGATCATGTGACATGACCTTTCTCTCCCACTCTCCCCCCGCACATTGCATTTGTGGCCCTCGAGTGGCCTTAGAAAATTCAATTTGTCCCTTGGCCAAAAAAGGTTGTGCACCCCTGGCCTAAGGAGTTGTTTAATTGCAGTGTAGATATTTGAACATGAGGACCCTGTGAGGTGGGAAGTCCTAAAACTTGGGCAGCAGCCCCTTGGTTCGATCCCCTTGAGCCTATGTCAGATGGCAGGGGCCAGCTCTGGGTTTCTAATTGCAGCAAAGACATACCCTGAGACTTTTACAGTAGTGTTGGGGTTAAGTAAAGGATAGCTCATTATCTCCATGGTCTGAGCAAGCCTTGCTCATTTGTAGATTCCCATTACAGGAGAGCTACGCTAATCAGATATCCCTCCAACTTTTTTGCATTAAGATTAAATAGCCCAGATACTAAAACTATGTTTGGATGGAGATGACCATTATAGCAGCTGACATAAGTCCCTGCCTTAAGAAATGTGAGAGATTGCTACAACCATATTCCAACAATTAGAATGTTTTATGAGCAACTTTGTTTTAAAATTGCATCTTCTGTTAAATATTAAACACGAGAATCCATTTTGAGGCTTCTCAGACTGTAAAGCATTGAATCTTGTTTCTCATGACTGAAAAGAAAGTATTCTTCATGTTACTTCATGTCAGAGCTGGGCTTAGAAGTTTTGGGTACGGTCTTTGAGTGAATGAACTAAAATATCATCTAAAATATTTGCTCTGTCATATAGCATCACTGTGGTAAAGGAGAAATTAAAGTTTTGGGTACGGGTCTTGCTATAAGAAGGGCAGATGGAGGGAGGAGTTCCTCCACTGATTGGTAATGGGTGGAAGAAGGCCTGTTGAATAGTAGGGCCATTACCTTTTACTTGAGCTTGAAGAGAGTCATTAAAACTTCTGGGACAAGGGAGCATTCCATGTCTTCTCTTCCCAGGAGGTAGTCTTAGAGATTGTTAATCTATACCTGAGAACCCCTGTTGCCTCATGTAGGGTGCAGGCTGCTCCTTGTTTTTCCTTCTCCCGCCCTTCTGTTGTGTGCTGGAATCCTCAGGTATCCTCCTCCACAGGATTTCTATGCAAGTTCCAACACTAGTGAATCTTTCAGACTATGGTCTTGAGAACTATAGGCAGCACTTCTGCTTTTTCCAGTTGCTCAACTTCCTGTTAACTCAGCATGTGTTTCAGATAACTCTTAGAAATACCCCTCCCACCCAGCTGACTTAATAGGAATTACATTGACAGGTTATTTTTTCAGCTGTGCCGTCTTTTTTTGAATACTGTCATCCAAATTCTGTCTTCACAATATAGACATAATTCCCATTCATTCCTGTAGGAGCTGGGCACATGTATTTGGCCAGTCTCTAGATAGGTTATTATTTTAAGTCCAATTATCTTCATTCATATTCTGTCCAAAAGAATTCCAAAGATGTATTATGACAAAGGAAAATTGTAGCTGGACATAATGCAATTTGTTGTTGCTTGAGAGTAAAAATGAGAAAACATCAACCATAAAAAGGACGATAATTTTTCTCCATAGCGCTCATGCCATGAGGGAATGGGAAGAAGCATCTGGAGTTATCTATGAATCCAGACTTACAAACCTGAAAGCTCCTGCATTGGTTCATTACACCCATTATCTGCCTTCATTTCCTGGCCTTTTTCAACTGAATCATTCAATATGTCCTTCTGGACTCCTGTTATGCTCTGCTTCATTAACTGCTAATGAGTTGAGATACAATGCAACATGTTTTTTTCTGTTTTCCTACACTTGTGTTTTCTTCCTACATGTGTTCCTTGTATTTAATAGGCTGTCTTTTAAGAAAAAGCTTCATAGTTTACTGACATTGTTTAATCTAATGTTAACTGCAATAGATTTAATAATCTCCCTACATTTTTTTTGAGAATTTGTGGTAAAAATTTCAGTCATAATGACCTTCTTCTCCTAGCCCCCATCATCAGTTTAGACCTTGAAACCATATTATGCATA
Source organism: Pelusios castaneus (assembly GCA_007922175.1). Lineage (NCBI taxonomy): Eukaryota > Metazoa > Chordata > Testudines > Pelomedusidae > Pelusios > Pelusios castaneus. The sequence goes on from ML685808.1 coordinate 8,095,171, forward strand.
TAAAAGTAGTTGTATATCTTAAATGTTAGACAAACAACTGTTAGATGCCACTCTGAATGGCCAGATAAAAAATAGGCAGAGGTGTGTTCTGTGAGCAACAGTTTATTTTTGTTTACCTGAAAGTGGAGGAACAGTTGGAAATAAATTTTTAATAATAGTAGGTGAGAAAAACAGTGGAAAAGTGGCATAAAGGAAAAATCCCACTCGTCAGATATTTGAAGATGGAGAGCTTACAGAATAGGAAGAAAAATAAATGCAAGGAAGTGTAAGTCATAGAATCGGGTCAGACTATTTCAGCAAATCAAAGCAGTTGTTTAGATTGAAACTGCCTGGAACAACAAGTAGAGAGAGGGCAAAATCACCTTTTGTAATAAGAAAGCCAACCAGTATCTCTTTTCAAGGCCACGGTAATAGTATCAAATTTGCATATGAATTCTACCTCTATAGTTTCTCTTTGATTTGTAATTAATTTGTTTAAGTACAGCACTTAACATATTTCACAGAGTGAGCAGATGGATTGAAACCCATTCTGTAAGTTCTCCATCTTCAAGCATCTCATGAAGTAGGATTTCTCCATTAAAACTCATGCGATAAATAAATTTATTAGTCTTTAAAAGTGCCACAAAACACCTTGTTAGTTTTGCTGAACACGGCTACCTTTTTGGAACTTGTTTCCATGTTTTGTAATCATGACAGAGTTGAAAAGCTTCCACTTTCCTTTGGATATGAATCCATCTGACAATATTTTTGATGTAACTGGTTCTCTTTCTGGGTGCGTCTACACTTGTAAATTAAATCGACTTAAGCTTGCTTAAATTGACTTAATTTACCCTGCGTCTACACTACAGTTTCCTTAAGTCGACTTAAGCAAGTTGCTGAAGTTGACTTAAGGAAAATAAAGTTGACAATGAAAATTAAGTCGACTTTATAAAACCTCAATTTAATTCGACTTAGGGCTTAAGTTGACTTTTTCAAGTCGACTTAAGCCAGTATAGACGTGGGGTAGCCCTAAATCGACTTAGGGCTACCTCAGAACTGCACCACTGCCCTCCCTGCCGGGGGGGGGGGCACAGGGGGAGCCTGGCATGACCCCCCACAGGGCAGGGCAGAGCCCTGCCCCTATGCCCTGCCAGGGTCCCTGTCCCCCTTTGCCCCATTGTACCTATGTACAATGGGGCAAAGGCTGAGCCCCCTGGCACTGGGCAAGGGGTGCCCCCTCTGTCCCCATGGACCTGCCCTAGGTCCCCCTAGCCCCTAGAAGTCAACCTAGGCATCCAGTGTGGATGCTCTAGGTTGACTTTGTAAGTTCCCCCCAAAGTTGACTTGAAATTTAGGTGTAGACTCACTAAGTCGAATTAAAGTCGACTTAGTTAAGTCGACTTAGCTAAACTCGACCTAAATTTTCAAGTGTAGACATAGCCTCTTTTTCTTCCTCATTTGTCTGTTACCTTGTCTGAGTCTTGGAAGAGAGATGCTCTGCAATTGGCAAGCTATGTGTCCACAAAAAGATGGTATTCTTTTACCTTTGGTCTCAAGAAATTGTGCACTTTTTAAATTCATCCATCTTATTATCTTTGCTTATAGTTTTGGTAATGTTTTAACATTCTTCTATAGCACCAAAACACAAATGTTCTGAGCCTTCTCTGTGTCCTTTATAAGTGCCCAGCTCTCACATTCATATAGGGCAGTTACTCTTATGTAGCACTTGATCATTCTAGTGAGGACGTGTGGTTTTAACTTTCAACAACATATGAGTTTTTGGAAGTGGTAGAAAACATTTTTTATGTGATAGATCAGTCTCAATTTCTTTCTCACATATTATTAGACACGCTAAATACAGTGGCCTATTCACTTGTTCCACCACTTGATCATCCGGATACAGGAGATTAACTCCTTTGTATTTTACTGTTTATCTTATTTTTTCTCTTCCTAACATTGATTGCCATTCTGTATTCCTTGCCGATGTTCACAGCTGTATTCCTTGCTGTTGTTCACAGCGTGTTCTGAAGTTCTTCTTTAGTCAAAGTAATTCATACTAGCTCATTGGCATATCTTATGTTACTGATGTATGTACCATTGTCCTGTATGCTCTGGTTGATATCTTCCTTGTTGTACCTTCTACATATGAATTAAATAATTTCAGAAATAGAATGCAATTTTGGTGCATTCCTTTCTTGATGCTGCATTACTCAAATATTTTGGTTTGTTTTTGTTCCCAATGCAGGCTTTTTATTAATTGTATATATTGAGTCAATACTATTTTATTTAAGAATACATCTCATCTTCTCAATCTACAAAACAAATATGTTTGTTTGTACTTCTATCACACACTTTAATAATATCCTTACTCATGCTGACTCCTTGAAGAAAACCAAACTAACTTCTGCTATTTCTTGTCTCAAGATGTTGATGGGCACCTCATTTCAGGAAAGATGTGGACAAATTGGAGAAAGTCTAGAGAAGAGCAACACTAATGATTAAAGGTCTGGAACACTTGACTTATGAGGGAAGATTGAAAGAGCTGGGTTTGTTTAGTTTGGAAAAGAGGAGATTGAGAGGAGGCATGATAAAAGTTTTCAAGTATCTAAAGGTTGTCACAAGGAGGAGGGAGAAAAATTATTCCCCTTAACCGCTGATGATAGGACAAGAAGCAATGGGCTTAAATTACAGCAAGCGAGGTTTAGGTTGGACATTAAGAAAAAATTCCTAACTGTCAAGGTGATTGACCACTGGAATAAATTGCCTAGGCAGGTTGTGGAATCTCCATCACTGGAAGTTTTTAAGAGCATGTTAGACAAGCAACTCTCAGGGATGGTTTAAGAGGGTACTTGGTCCTGCCATGAGTGCAGGGGACTGGACTCAATGACGTCTCATGGTCCCTTCCAGTTTCTAGGATTCTATATATCCCATTGCTACCAATTTTCAGCAAAACTTTGTGTGTGGCTTAGCAGGCTTATAGGTGGATATTATTCACATTCTCTAGTAGTATTAATCTTCAGTAAAGGCATAAAGACTGGCCTCTTAATGTCCTCTGGATTGTCTCCTTGTGTGTATAACTGATGAGAAAACTTTAGCAGGTAAGTTTTTTAATCTTCATTCAGGGGTTGTAGCATTTCAATCACAAAACTGTCCTCCACAGCTGCTTTTCCCCCTTTTATAATTTTGAATGCTTTTTTTTTCTAGTATGCGCATTATACATATGGTGATTTTTCTTCTCTTCTTTTGACATCTATATCTTTCAGTTTTTCAGAAAGATTCTTCATATATTCCCTCCATCTTTCCTGAATGATATTGGTTTTGTAGCACACCCTCCCATCCCTAGATTTAATACATCTTATTCCTTTTCTTCATTTCTTCGAGTCATTGTTCTTTTTACAGTGCAATGTATTTCTTTGTAGTTGTTTTTAGTTCAATATTCTTCAATATCAAAGCATATTTGTTCTAGTTATTTCTTTTATATCTTTCATGTTTTTTTGTTTTTTGTTTTTAATTTATTTTGCCTTTTGGTAGTCTCTCTTCTCCTATCTTTGCATTCTCTTCTTGTGTTTAAGCTTACAATTTTGTCAATCATCCATGGTTGCTTACCATTATGTCCTGTCTTTCCTGGTTGTACTGTAGTAGTGTCCTATACAGTGTTTTCATTGCTGAATTTGTGGGAGACACCAAGACTTTGGTTGACTTTTGAAGTATATTCCATGTATTTTTGTTCCTGCAGACAGACTTAAACAATAATCTGTAGCCTTTAGTATCATATAGATAGTTTTAGTCTCAGGTTCACAGCAAGCAGGTTATGATGTCTGTTACTATCAGCCAATGAAAACATTCAGGCATCTAAAACTGCATAACAAAATATATTTTTATTAATATAGGAAGCTGGATGAACATGTAAAGTACATCTGAATGTTATGGGGTTATAAAAGTGGGTTGGCTAAACGTGGCTTTGAATAAATGTAGGAGTCCTCAATTATTGGATATGCTTGGGATACAGAACCTAATTTCTGATAAATGAGATTTTGGGGTGTTAAAAAGACAACTATATCAGATTTGGAGATATGTACAATAGGTGTTACACTAGTATTAGTGTATCCTTCCACAGAAGCAAAAGACTAGATCTTCTGGCCTACTATGACAAAAGCCTTCCCAGCTATATATTTACTGTTTTTGTAGTTCTCTAATTTTGGCATTTCAATATTTCTGAACTGCTGAACAATTTTCAGTCATTTTACACCGTTAGTGGAAGTTATATGTCAATCCTTTCCAACAGAATAAACTTTCTGCAGTAATGGACATGACTTTTTATTGTAGGTGAGAAAGATGGAAGTGCAAAATAATGAAATAAACAGAAATCTAGGCTGTGCTCATAAAATGGCATATAAAGAAACAATTACTACCACTGAAATTTCTGATACCACTTGAATCCAAAATATAAAAGTTATTATATAACAGCATGCTCTACTGTTCTTGGAAGGCAGAAAAAATAGTCATTGTCATTCTTCACAGAAATTAAAGCAAGCAAAAAAATCCATGGAAATATAAATCTCTGTGGATCACTTGGTCTCACAAGGAAAATCCCACAGTAGTAATTGATGGATATGTAAAAAATGGAAGAAAAACTGCAGATGCACTGTTTGGTCAGCTACTGTTTTGTCTGTGAATAAAAATTTAAATTGTAGTGAAACATTAATTCCTATTAAGAACACAGTTGATCAGGGTGACAACAGGACAATGAAATGAAAGAGATGCCTTTAATAAAGGTATCAGAATTCCCAGAATATATTATGTCCCTAATGTTCTTGAACTTTAACGTATCTTTGAAATGTTAGCTCATGAAGCCATACAAAAAACCTAGGCCAAAATTATTACATTTTCTAAGTTTGAATAAAAAAGGCAAGAGGATTCAGGAAATGTCATTTTTTCTGTGAAATAGCCCCTTTTGTACAGAGACATCCTGCAGATGTATCCAAAGTTAATTTTAAGTAAGATGGATAATTATGAGAATTAAGAACAACAATAAAGATAGAAAATCTGTTGTAAGCTAAGTAATTGCTGCTCTATTGTATGTAAATTTGTATGTCTCTGAGGCACAAGTTTTGGTTGTGACCAGGTACAGCAAAGAACTTATAATGGTGAGCCAGTCAGTACCATATGTGCTGCCATATCTTAGCACAATGGACAAGATAAAAATGGGAACGACAGACTGAGTTCAGAATTGGTATTGTCAGTTCCAATTATTTCCTTCGGGTCAGATTCAGAAGTGATCTAAATGAGTTGTAACATGTAAGTTACATGTTGAAAGTGATTGTAAATGAAAGCTGGTAGTATTTCATGCCAAGTCAGAGTCAAAACAAGTTGTAAGATCAGGCAGCTTCCCCTACTTTGTCTTGCACTTTCCTAGAACCTCCTTTTGATTGCTTTTCAGGAGACAATCCTGCCCTTCCTTTCTTTGGTGTATAGATTGCTCCTATTTATAATCAATGGGCTAGGTCCTTATCTGTAGCCAAGTTAGACTTGATGCACCTAAAATGGGGAAAGTGGCTCAGCACTGCCATTTCTCTGATCCTGGAGAAAGACTTATTTCTGAAATAATTAAGTAGATGTAGTGCTGCTGTAAATTATGCCCAGATATCCATGTTCACTCTTCTGCTATATACTTCTTTCCACTTCAGGACTCTGATAGATTGGATAAGGCTGATAAAGAGTTGTTCTATCAGTGTTACACCAGCAGTGATTCTCTTTACCCCAAGGGAACAAATCCTTAGAGTGCTGATTTTCCCAGCTTTTGCTCTACTGGAGAAATGGATGCACCAATGAGTCATTTGGACTGTCATTTGTGCTGCCTGGGAATTTGTACTGTACAGCTTGGTCCCTGAGACTCTGAACTTTCAAATTTTTAAAGATTCCACCTGAAGCTTTCCCTTTATTTCTGACATCCCCCAACAATCTGTTAGTACTCCTTCCTGCAGCAGGGAGATTGTCAAGGGATGTCATGCAGCCTTTCACATTGTCTAGACATCTGCATTGGGGCTGTACAGGCCTTCCCCTCAAAGCAGAAGTGAGATTTGGCTTTGTCTCTTTCCCTGTGAAGAAGCTGCTGCTCAGCTTTGCTTTGGAGTTTTTGTATCAGTTTTGCCACTGAATGACTGAGTAGAGCATATAATTTGAGAGGCACAGGGATTGTGTTAACCAAAATCAGAGGAATAAATACTCATAAATGGTCATAATTTATCACTTAATAAAGTATAAAAACCAATCTGAAAAGGGAAAGAGGCTACTGCACAAAAAAAGGTATTAGGCACATGCTAAAAATGTGGTAGTGACTTTTTTTTTTTCCAAACTGATTCTTTTAATTAGGAAAACAAAATGGTTTTTACTTTTGTGAAACTGCATACACCACTCCATTTTCTCCTAAATGAACATTGGGGAGGGAGGGCAGATTTCATTCACAAGCTAGGATTTATATTTTAACCGACCCTTTCCTGTACTGGTGCTAGCATGTTCTGATATAATGATTTCTCAGCTGTGTCTTTTGGTAACAAACAACTACAATAGTGAAGCCTTGGCTAACTGGGAACAACAGTTCAACATTAGTACAATCTATCTGAAATAATAATTAGTTTCGAATGCTTGTCACTAGACTTTGAAGGTATTTTTAGAAAGTATTTTATTAGTAAATATAATTGTGCCCAGAAACCATGCAAAGCTGAGAATGTGAAGAATATAAAGGTAATTATTAAATATACTGTGCAGCATGTGTGACATAATAGGTAACTTTGAATAATCCTTAATTAGTGTTGAAATTCCATGTCTGAATAGCAATCCACTGAATATAGGTAGAAAGTTATTTAAACTTATTTACAGAAAAGATTTAAATCAAGTTACACATCAGTGCAAAGGTAACAGTCTTTTCTTTGGATTTTATTGGAAAACTGATATTTTTGTTACATAAATAAGACTATATATAAATTGGGTCCTAAGAAATATTTCATCTCATTTGTTAACACTTTTCACTGCAAAATATGATTAAATTCTGCCCCTGGAAAAAAATTTCAAATTTGAAAATGCAGTTTTCTGGTTTTGAAAGTACATTCCCATAACTCTTGCATCAAATCCCAGTTTCTGGTGAAATATCACTTATATGCAAAAGATGGGTCTTGGACATCTATTTCATGAAAATTGAAAGGTATATTTGAAAAAAATGATTTGCTCTCCAGTCAAAATGGTGAGAATTTTTCCAAGTAGGTTAACAAGTTTTCCTGCTAATGTCTGAGTAGCTCAAAAGAAGATAACTTTACTTTAGAAATCCCTATATCTTGCCTTGGGTGCCTTTGCTGCGGTAGACCCTAGGGTCTGAAAATCCCCTCCTACTTGACATATATTTGTCATAGTGCACCTTCCCTCACTATTCAGAATTGTATTTATAAGTTTATTCCACAAATGTCCAGTTTGAAATTTCTACTTCAGCCTTCGTAATTATCTTCTCTTTAATCCCTTGGTTCCCTTCTGTTTTGAATAGCCTCTCCTGAAATGTTATGTTTCAATTAGGAAGTTCCTTTATTTTGTGTAGTTGTATATTTTACTCATGTTTATATTTGACCATTAACCCCAAATACTTCAACCAGGAAATATTTATAAATATATATGTGTGGGATATTACACATATAAAATATGTGTAGGATATTATACATATAAAATTTTGTATTGATGTGATTCTGGGATGATTGCTTGAAAGATAAAACCACAAGTGAGCTAGAAATATTTTCCCAAAAAAGCATCAGTCAAATCTGTAAGAAATCATATATTCAACAATTTGAAGGCAAGAAGAAAACATTCTCATTCAGTCTGACAACCTATATTGCACAGGTCATGCAACTTAACCCAGTTACTCTGGTCGCTGAGCACAGTAACTTGTCTTTGACTAAGGCATATCTTCCAGAAAGGCTTCCAGTACAGCCCATGAAAGCTGATGCCTGAAGAAATTGGTCAGTCTCTGAGGTACCACAGAACTTGCGGTTTTTGTTTTTTTCAAATGTCTCTGGCTTTACTTTCCAGCCATTGGTTCTTGATATCTTTCTCCACTAAATTAAAGAGCTATTTAATACCCAGTATATTTTCCCCCTGAAGATACTTGTCAACTCTGATTGTCAACTCTTTGTCGTCTTTTGATAAACTAAAAATCTCAATCTCTGTAAATTTCTTACCTTCACCGTGACTTTTTTCTGTATCATCTCCAGTTTTTTAGTATGTGGGCAACATGCCACCCCATATTTTCTTTATGTTGTATTTTAGAGAAGCAATTGTAATACATACTTGTGGTTTTAAATGTTTTTATTGCTAGAAAGTATTTTACCTCAATTAAATTTTACAAAATTTACTTTTGAATGTTCTGGGGGGGGGGGGGGGAGAGGTTTCATTAGTAACGATGCACAGACTCTGAAGCGACAAAATGTTAAGTAAATATTTTTAAACTCTCAGAAAAGTACCTGTATATACAGAATCATTGTTATAGCCTGGTGTCTTGGGACCACCTGCTTTCTATACAATACTGTGTATATCATTCCAGAACTCAGAATCCTAGCTCTCCAGTGAGATAAATCTCGTGCACCAAAATCTGCCTTCTGATTAGGCTCAGTAGAATTTTCATTGAGTTCAGTGGGAATTGCATATACATATCTGAGGTCAGAAGTTGGATGTATATTCTCTAACACACAGTTTAGGAAATACCAGACCTTAAACCTGGCTTATGGACTAGAGCTGTCCAAACTGTGACACTTCTGTTTCACAGCTGAATGCATCCAAGAAGATATAATGGTCTGGACAATGAACAGTTGGACAATAAATTGCAGCTGAGTCTAGATACCTTCAAAGTTGCACTATGTATTAAACAGTTCTCCATTTTTTTTTAAAGTTAAACACTTTTACCCCCATCCCTTGTAGCAATAGTCATTAGCTAGTTTGTTTAAACATATAACCAAAGTTATGCATAATGTCATGTTATACATAATGTGGATAAAGAAAAGCGTTTATTCAAATGCTTTGTTTCTATACAACTTAATCATAATTCAGTACAATAGCTGTGTAAAAGTGGGTGACAAACTCCATTGTTGGTGTATATCACAGAGCTGAAAGGGAAGGCAACCTTCTACAATTTGTTTATTGAGGAACTCTACTGAAATGCTCTTTTTAAAATTCTATAACAAGGAATAAATAGATAATATAACAAGTTGGGTGCAGAAAAAATACTTGACCTTAGCAATGTTGACCTTCGAGCTGATTTTTGTAATCTTTATCTAGTAGCTTCCTTATTAAGAAACATTGGCTATGTCTACACTGGGGAATTTAGCTCGACTTCACTAAGTCCACACAGGACTCCTAAGTCGACTTAAGGTGGGCCATAGTAAGTCGACTCAGAGAGTATACACTAGACTCTCTAAGTCGACTAGTTAGATCCAGGGGGAGGCGAGGCTGGGGATAGCCAGCCCCGTGCGACAACAGCAAGCCCCGGAGTGGTCCGGGTGAGAAAGAGGCATGGAACTCCCTTCTGCCCTGCACCACTCAGCTCCCTTCTGCTTGGGACTTCTTAAGTCCTGGACAGAAGGGAACCCTCCTAGCCGGGGCCGCTTGGGTCCCGGGGAGAAGGGAGCCCTACGCTCCATCCTAGCTGGGACTCTGTGGTGGTGGTGTGCTCAGCAGCTGGAACGCAGGTCTCCTGCGCTCCCTCCTGGCCGTGACCACTAGGTCCAGGCTAGGAAGGACCGCGGGGCTCCTTCTGGCAGGAACTTGAATGGTCCCAGCAAGAAGGAAGTGGCAGCTCCCTTTCTGCCGGGACCCATGCTCAGGTCCCAGCTAGGAGGGAGCCTTGCTCTCCCTCCTAGCTGGGACTGCGCTCCAGCTGCGAGGAAGACTCTGGGTCTCCCCGCCAGCTGGAGGCTGCTGTGCCAGCAATTGCCAGTGCTCCAGCTCTTTAGGGAGGCCCAGGGGCTTTCCTAAACAACTAGAGCACCGGCAATTGCCTGTACAATGCTCCAGCTGTTAAAGGAAGCCTGGGGGCTCCCCAAGCAGCCGGAGCGCCGTGCGAACAATTGCCAGTGCTCCAGCTGTTTAGGGAAGCCCCTGGGCCTCCCCAAACAGCCGGAGCACCAGCAATTGCCGGCACAGTGCGCTCCAGGTCCCGGGAAACCTCCAGCAAGAAGGGAGCCAGGAGAGCCGCCTGCCCCTCCTCAGCCCGGCAGAGCCAGCCGTGCCCTGGCTGGCTCTGCTAGGATGAGCAGTGAGCGGCTTCTCGGTCCTGGCACAATCAGCTGGCACGTGGCTGGCTCTGCCGGGACCAGCCATCCAGCTCTCCAGCCAGGGTTCCAGCAGGGGATCCCCTCCCACTGGAGCCCTGGCTGGGGAGCCCTTCTCCCCAGGATCGTGGCTCCCCTGGCAGGGAAGCAGCAGGTCTGAGGAGAAGGGAGCAGGGGCTCCCCAGGACAAGGGAGCCAGAGTGGCTCCCTTCTGCCAGGGAGCCATTTGATGCTCCCTTGTTCCCCCTGCCCTAAGTCGACCAAATCGACTTAGGGCATCCACACTTCTGAAGTCGACTTAAGAAGGAATTAATAAAGGAGGTATAATGATCGTTAGTAGGAAACTCAGCTTCCTCAGAAGATGATACACTTGCAATTCAGGTGGTCGATTCTTCTAATAAAGTCATGGCAATAAGGATAACCCAATGAGGTCTGTGCCTATTTGCAGCCAGTGTATCCCCTTCAGCCCCTAAATACCACAGTCCTGCCCATGCTTTATCAGAAATGGCAAGCATCCTTTCTCCACAGTTGGGAAAGAGGATAAAAATGACATAATCTACCACTCAGCAAGTTTTTTTATAGGGCAGCAGAGACGAATAAAGCAAGAGTGGCAAGAATGACAGCAATTCAGTGTTAGGCATGACTACAAAATGCTATCACCTTCAGTTCATCTCTGAGAAAACCATATGTAGTTTACAGGGGTTCTCTCAATCTAGTGCTTATTCCATTGTACTGGTGCCACAGTGGTCTAGTAGTGTACATATCCTATCCCTCTGATCAGGTATGTCACAATTAATTCTCCTTTAACGGTCATGACAGGCTGTTCCCCAGATCTGGTCTGATGTGCTGCTGTAACCCACTAAATTCCACTCCTGAACCCCAATTCACTCCACCCTGCCAGGTGACCACTCACTCCTGAGTTGGTCCACACCAGCCACCAGTGTATAATTGGTCCCAGGCAATAGGTGTAAATCCACTAGCTACACCGTCTCCAAGCAAGCACCCCCAACCCCAGATACCACATCGGAAGCCACTGTCTTACAGGAATTGGGACCCACCCCAACCACCATAGTCTCAAATCCATCCACTTAACAAAGAATTGGATCATGCCCAGCCTTCCACATCCAGACCCTCTAGAGACCACACAGCTTTAGATAAAACAAATACTATTTTATTGATTAGAGTATGATTTCAAGTGAGAAGATGGACAGTCAAGGCAGAATCATAATATAAATGAGTCAGGAGTGACTCATTAAAGGTATAAACTGCATAATAGTCCAATATCTCTACCTAAACTGACCTCATAGTCCAAGATTATGCATAAGGACTTTGGCTGTTCAGTGTTTTACAGCCATTCTCTGCCGATTACAAGGCAAGAACCAGATCTTACTTGGAGAAAGTTCAAAGATGGAGTCTCTCAGGCAAAAGCCTTCTCTCACCAAATGGTCTGTGCCTTTGTTTTTTCCAAACTCCTGACAGTCCCTCCCCACTCTGTGCTGCTGTGTGATTCTCTTTACTTCTACCTGAGCCAGGGAGGGCATTTGCATTCCCTTTGTCATGTAATTCTCCAGCCTCTGTACTAGAGATAGTCCTGAGAGTCTGTGCTATGTAGCATACATCACCCGAGCACAAATACGTGGGCAGACATACACGATGCTTCAGGACACATGATATAACTATACGGTGGAGCATTCAAAAGGGAACCTTGCATGGCATAATTGACATCAAATCATACAATCACTGTGCACAAGTGAACAGAAAAATCATATAGATCATAACTCAGGGGTGCAAGGATGTACATCCTGTGACAGGGGTTAACACAGAAATCTAATAAATAAAATAAATAAATCCTTATTAAACCCAGCCTTTAATTCTCATTTGGAGCTTGCAGTTCTTAGTCTCTTCCACTTCTGATGCTCCCGTGTTCCCTCTTGGTCTCGGGGAGGGCAGGATAACTCAAGCTTACCT